>JADRCH010000058.1:1896115-2051733 GCA_019843965.1 Rhynchomys soricoides | reverse complement strand
ATGCCCCTAACCATTCCATACATAACTGACCATGCCCCTAACCATTCTATAAATAACTGACCATGCCCCTAACCATTCTATAAATAACTGACCATGCCCCCCCACACACACACACAAAGAGAGAGCAGGGTACAGAGGCCCAACACTGAAGTTTGAAATGAAGGCAATAGGTTCGTTTCCTTGGTCTGTTATTTTAATTCTCTATGTTCGTATGTATTCAATTCCTGTGTACGTGTGGTGGCCACATGGAAACTGCCTGTAAATTTAGAGAACCCATTTAGAGGGTCGCAATCAGCAAAGTCAGCAAATTCTATAAACTCCAATTTCTGTGCCTTGCCAAGTGACTGAAGTCCAGAGACAATTTGACTGGTGCCTTCTGACTTTAATTAATGTTTAATAGTCGGTGGCAAAAATGTTTTTCCTCTCATAATTTTTCATTAAGTCCCTTTTGAATTGGTTAACACTGATTAGAAAGATGTGAATATTTTCCCTAATTACGGTAATTTTCACTACTGTCGTAAAAAAAAAAAAAAACATTGCTCCACATCACACTGTCAGAGACTGTTACAGATGTGTACACACTTCTCCCCTCCCCCTCCTGGAATCAATCCAGTCATGTCTGCAAATTAAATTTACTAAAAGATTTAAGAAAGAAAAGGGAAAGCCAAATATATCATCATATCTCATTCAGTCGATTCCAGAATAAAAGCAGAAGTGTATTCATCAAGATCCAGTGTTTAAACATTAAGGACTATTGATAGAGAATTCTGTTTCTCTTAGTAAATTTCATTACTATAAAATTCATTCATTCTACAGAACAAGAGTTTGGATTGAATTTCCACATTTCTCATGCTTGTTATTTCTGATCCTGCCGAGAAAGATCTATAAGGGTAGAAGCGGCTCTTCTGAGATACACTAATTTATATGATAAGCAAGACTGAAAGAACTGGGCACATATGGCTTAGCTCCTTTCTCCTGCCTTCATCTTGGGAGGCAGACACCACAGGAAACTTGTGTTCTACTCTGTTCTTTCTATGTGGGAACAGTTGTGGGTTCCTGTCGTGGAGAGGGCAAGGTTACCTGACTATGTGGTTCAATCCTAGGAGGCCCATCTTAGCCTCATGCAGTAAACCAGTATTTAGAAGTATCAAGGGGTATTTTAATACCTGCCCCGAACTTCTCTAAAACTCTTGGGAGGCTACAATGTGTCCCACGTCTAGCCCTCTTTGAAGTCAATGCTACTAAACAAAGGTGGAAATTTAAAAAGTAAAATGCCACACCCTTTTCAGGAATGGGTTTTTTTGTTTGTTTTTTAAATTATCTTTAATTTTTTTTTTTTACAGTCCAATCGCTATCCCCTTCCTGGTCCACCCTCCAATAGTTCCTCTTCCCATCCCTCCTCCCCTGTCTCCAAGAGGATGTCCATACACCCACACCCAACACACACACACACACACACACACACACACACCACACCCGCCAGGCCTCCTCATTCTCTGGGGCCTCAAGTCTCTCAAGGGTTAGATGCATCTTCTCTGACTGAGTCCAGATCAGGTGGTCCTCTGCTGTATATGTACTGGGGCCTCATATCAGCTGGTGTATGCTGCCTGGTTGGTGGCTCAGTGTATGAGAGATCTCGGGGGCCCAGATTAGTTGACACTGCTGGTCTTCCCATGGGATCGCCCTCCATGTTTTAAAGGAAGCTTTATTTTTTTTTTTTTCTTTCACATGGCTCTCTGCTCTGAATTTCCATTTAGTTTTATTGTATTTAGTTGTATTTATTGTATTTAGTTGTATTTAGTTGTTCTGCTGTGTTCTCTGTCCTTTCCTGTTCATTCTGCATCTACTGAATTAAAAGGAGCTGTGGGAAGGAGTTGGATGTGTCTGTGGCCCATGTTTTTCTCAGCAGGAGGTCATTGGTAGTATCAATGCTTTACATTTTGATATTTTTCCTTTGCCCACATTAGGAATTATCCTCCCTGCTTTACTGAGTTTTGATGAGGCCGAGAGACTTTCCCACACTCACACAGCTGCCACAGAAGAGCAAGGATTTGCACTGGCCATCTCCCAAGCCAACAGCTCCACAACTGCCACAAGCTTCATCATTTGATTGCCCTGACCACTGAAGGGAGGGAAGGAGGGGACAGGAAAGGGTGACCCATAAGGAAAACAGAAAAAGGCTGTGGTTCAGGAACCAACCACAGCCTGCTAGATCCTGTCCACGCGTCAGACCACAGTTCTTTAGTTTTGTTTTCTTTCTGCTCCCAAACAGGTTAAGCCATATTCAGGAAAAGGGGAGTAAATTTAATTTCGCAATTTCAAGAGTTTACTTTTCCTGGGTACTTCAGAAACAATGTTGAGAATGATTCCATGGTGCTTCATAAAATACTTATCTTGATCTTACCACAACTGTTTTTCGTTGTGGAACAAGTGTTGACATTGTTTCCTCCTTACGTGACCAGTGCTTTGCAAATGTGACTACAAAAGACAACTGAAGAATTCTTAGCCCTGAGAAGGTGTAGACATGAACCTAGCATAGTGGCACACACCTGTAATTCAGGCACTCAAGAAAGCTGGGACAGGTGTATTTTGAGTTCAAGGTCAACCTCAGCTATAAAATGAGATCCTGTCTTAAAGAAATACAAAGGAAAAGCAGTGAGGCTCCGAAGATATAAGTTGGACCTTCCGCATGCACTCAGGAACACACACACACACACACACACACACACACACACACACACACACACCAAGGATCTAAGGAGCGAAACATTGGTCTAAAATATAAATGCATGCTCTGTACCACTCAGGGGTGCTTCTATTATGGAATGGTATTAGTTTGTGGATATTTGAATTTTTATTTATTTTTATTTTATGTGTCTGAGTGTTTCGTCTGCATAAATGTCTATTGTGCACCATGTGCATGTCAGGGGAGTCAGAGAGAAGTCTGATATCCTGAGACTGGAATTACAGAGCACTATGAGCCACATGTGGGTGCTGAGAATTGAACCTGGGCCCTCTGGAAGAGCAGCCAGCACTCTTAACTACTGGGCCATCTCTCCAGCCCTGGAATGGTATTGGTTTTATAATCCCTTACCTAGTTCACTGGTTACTTTGCACCTGTGACTTTAGGGAGAGATTCTAACTACATTAACATATCAACCTCAACACTACTTATAGGAAGTAAATAGGCCTTAAGTACTCTCCGTATTGGGATTGGGGATATAAAAGGAAGAGTTGGCCTCTTTTGCCTAGATACTAATGTCTTGATATTGGACTCCCCAGACTCCGAGGCTGAGGTCCAGTTAATATCTGTTGACTATAAATTACCTGGTCTCAGGTTATTTTGTTATAGCAAAACAGATTAAGAGAGGAGTCAGGACCAGAATCTCAGGACCCTAATATTTAGGAATATTCCAGAACAACTTTGTTGTGGACCCTAAAAGGAAGGCAAGACTATTTGTTTAAAAGGATGACAAATATCATCTTCAGGACATCACCGTGTAACTACAGCCTTGGCTAAGACTGTTGACCCCTAAAATCACTGTAATATTGACTGTTCCTCCCTTCCAGACCTTCAGAAGTCCAGAGTCCTGCTCAACATTTGGACTCTAGTGGGAGAGGCAGTTAGCAGAGAATAAATAGAAGGCCTTATGCTCACACTGTTTGCTCTGTTTCATTCTCTTGATCCAGTGCATTTAGTTTAGGTTGCTATGCTGTCTCTCTGTACTTCTCTGCTATTGAAATTTTCACTCTTGTTCTTCTCCCGTCAGCATAGAGCTTACTGTTCTTTATTGTTTTGAGCATTATTTTATCCATAAATAAGCCCATTCACAAACTTCAGTTACTTTTACAAAACGTGAAGCAAAGGGAGTTCCCCCTTACAATCCAATAAATAAGTTAAAGTTTCATAATTAGATATTTCAGTTCTAAGTCTTGAGTTATCTGAAACGTTTTCTGCCATTTTTACCCTAAGGAACCATCTCTCTGATTCCTCCTTCCTCTTCATTTCCCCGTATCAAATTTCAGAGCATTAAAAATACAGAACAAATGGCTCCTTTCCTTATCTTGTCCCACAAGTCTGTTTCCTCAGGGGTTTACTTTCCACCTGTACATCTCAAAGTGTACTTGCCTTAAAAAAAAAAAAAGTATTATACCTTAGATGAATTCTTCAAGAACTTATCACTTTGAAATATATGTATATATGAATATGAGATTATGTCCGTGAACTAGAAACACATATGCCAAAAGTTTAGAGTATAGTACCAGCAGTTGAAACAAATTTACTTAGAAAGGCTTCACCAGTACATACTAAATCAATGATGCCTCTTACAGAGTTGAATCGGAGAAATCCAGGATGTGGATGTTTTAATGGATCCTTTTGTTTTGTTATTCTTTCGGCTCTCAGATTTTATTGCCTCAAGATTATAACTTTTATGATATGAAACTATTTGAGGGTAGAGATCAAAGAATCAGGAAAATCATGTTTTTCTACAAAATGTAATAACTCATACATAATTATATCTACTTATCGAATTTATTTTGCGATGGACTTGGGAAATGGTGTGTTTGTATTAGTGTTGAAGAAACTTTCCATTCATGGCAGATTGCAGGCAAAGAGTGATGCTTATATTCTATACATTACATAGATGCAAGTTTTCAGTTTTTCACCATTCATGTCATTCCTGTACAGAATTCCTGTCTTGTATCCTGTTACAGATATTTGACCTCACTGTGAACCCCAAGATCATGTTATTTACTGGAAAAACCCATTTCTAGTTGTGAAGCAGCTCAGCCTTAGCACACACTTTCAATCCCCAACAACGAAGGTAAAATTAGTGCTTAGAAGGAAGCACCTATGTTTGAACATGGTGTCTAATTGAGTGGCAGACAAAGTGACGAATCAGAGGAAGATTTGACAAAATGTGATACGCCCAACTCTCACGAGAAGAGAGAAATAAGGGAAGCTACTTAAGAGAGTAGTGCAATATGTAGCAGCTGTGCAGCTTGTCCTTCATACGGGTCCCACAACCGGAGCAGGTGCTGTCCATGAATCTAGTGCCTGCCTGTGAACCCCAATCCTCCAACTGAGTCCTGCAGTGGCTAGATGTGCCATGTGGGAATGTAATTCCCAGAGGGGTCCCCTTCTCACAGAAGAGGAGGGGAATGGAAGGAGGAGCTGTTTGAGTGGGAGACTGAGAAAAAAGGGGGGCTAATATTGGGATGTAAAGTAAATGAATGAATGAATAAATAAATAAATAAATAAATAAATAAATAAATGAAAAAAGGAAGAGAGAAGTTCAAAAAGAGAGGAGACAGAGAGGCAGTTTTATTAGAACAGTTATAGAGAGACTGGTTGAAGAGAGAGAACAAGCTATCCACAAGTAAAGACATAACTAGCCAGAGAATGAGGAGCCAGAAGATTAGAACATGCTGCCAAAGTTAATATGAGACCAAGCAGAGCAATCCAGGAGAGGCAGAGAGAAAGAAACCAGATAGAATCAGTCAGTTTGAGCCAGAACAGCTGAGTTGAACCAGCCAGCCAGAGTTCAGAAAGACCTAGAAAGGGTAAGCTTATTCATCAGCAAATCTAAAAGGCTAAAACTATTCTAGGCCTAGATAAGTTTGTATGGAAGTTAGAAGCTTCCAGCACTAGGTCTAGATGAGCAGACTGAGACATTAAGCCTCAGAGACAATTGCTACTGGAGAGTGAAAGCTCCTTTTACACCTGTATGACTTTGCTTACCCAGGTAGAAGGGGAGCTGCACAAGCAGACCAGCATCTGTTCCACTGGGGACTTTCCTAACAGAGAGAACTGCTAATTGTACTCACATTCATTACCTTTACTTGGGAGCCCTCAGCATTATAGATGCCAGCTCACTGCTCTGCAAACTCAGCTATTTCCTCAATTTCTGAAATTGGAATGCTGAATCTGCAGCCACTATGATATTAGTCTCACTCTCAAGGAAAAAAAAAAAAAAAAAAGAATGCATGCCTCTGCCATCTTTCATTTATCTTGGGGTAAAAAAAACAAATACACACATTCTCTGCTTTCATTTCCTAAAATTTCACTCTGAACACATGATCTATCTAAGCACATTTTTTTTTTTCTAAGAAAAATGGTTTCCCTATCCGCTTGGCTTTGTTGATTGTTATAAAGTGCTCAGAATTACCAAGCACACTTAGTGCCTGCGGTGGATTCTCCCACTGATAGTACACCAATGCCCCCTACTGATAAAATCCCCTAAACCCTTTCTAAGAAGTGCTTAATCCCCTCACTTAGCAACTCAGCATCCACCATCTTCATCTGAAGGTGTCTCAAGGTCATCTTGTCTGTTTTATTAGCTTCTCATTAGTGTAATTTCCTCTATTAGTCTTTACTAAAGTAGCCACGAAGTTATTTAAAGCTTGGCTGGCTTTATTAGAAAAGCAATAAATGTATGAGCTGAGCTTTCTACCTGACAACCCAGGAACCAGGGCTAACATCTGGTTACTGTGATGTAATTCCTGTCCTATTTGTATTGGAGGGGACAAGGGCTCTTGAAATGTCTTCACATTTGCCAATCTGGTTCTTTTGTATTTATACTTTTTTTTTTTTTTTTGTACAACTACTTTGAAGAATCACTTGGATCCCTCTAATGCCTTCTCAAATATGTGTCAAGTCTGGGTTTGACTTTCCCTGGTGTCACATGGTACCCCACCCACCAAAGCAGCCCACTACATCTTTGAACAATTCTTCAGAAAGTTCATGCCCATTTTTCAGGGCTCAGTTTCCAGTCATGGGAGCAATCTCCATGCTGTTGCTGTGATAGCCATTTTTACCATAATAAATCTCATTTCTCTGAGTTCTTTGAATATTTAGACAAAAGAGTACTCTCCTCAGGACAGTCCTCTCTCCCTCAGGAGTGGTAATGTCAACTTCAGAGAAAGGGCAAATAATTCTATAAATGTGAGATCGAACATCAGAATGCAATAGGTTATTATAAATTCCTATTTATTTTTTTATCATAGAATTCCTTTTTAAATTTTTTTAAATTTTTCCTACTTTATTTACATTTCAAATTCCTATTTAAAATGATGAATTGATTGATAGTTTCCACTTCCTTCCCCTCTCTATTCATTGTTACAATAACCCACTTTAAAATTTCTCAACTTTAACCACAAAGGAAACAGAAGGCAAAGTCAGTTTCTCTGCTAATATCATTTCAATGCTACCCAAGAGATCCAATCTCAGGACAACTTTCATTGATGACTATAAATTCTTGTTGCCTTTCAGCTTAATAATTAATTATTATTAATTATTTTATTCACAAATGATTTTTGAGGATTTCATAGCTAAGTACACAGTCTTTAAATCATTGCTATCCCTCCTTCTCTCCCCTTCAACTCCTTTGTCTCTTCCTACCTCCTCTTAAATTCATGTCCTCTTTTCTATAATCATTGTTTTCATATATATGAGTATGTATCTATCATCTATCTACATAACTACACACAGACATACACACATTCACATACACACAAGCACACACATGTACACACACACACACACAATGTACTGATTCCAATCAGTGTTGTCCATAAAGAAAACTGTCTCCCTAAAAGACAACTGACTCTCCCTCCCTTAGCAAATGTTGACCTCCTATAGCTCTTCAACTACAAGTGGAACCTTTTGAACCATCATGTTAGCATGTCAATGTGTATGATCTTGTGGAGTAGCCATATTGGTGAGAGTTCATGAAGACACTACCTTATAACAGTCCTCCCAGTCCTCTGCCTTTGACAATCTTTCTGCCTCCTCTTCCAGGGTGTTCCCTGAGCCTTGGATGTAGAGATTCTGTTATAAATGGCCTATTTGGGGCTGAGTACTCCACAGTCACTTATTATACTCCTCATTTTGACCAGTTGTGGATCTCTGTAATAGCCTCCATCGGAGAGAAAAGGAAGGTTCTTGGATGAGGGTGGCAGCTGTAATTATCTTGGTATAAAGATGAATAATTGGAAGGCAATTGTAAACTATTTTATGTTAGTAACATGTTAGTATTGGGTCCTCTTCTACTATAGGTTCTTGACTATGTCTACATGATAAGAAATGAGTTCCATCCTAAAGAGTAGACCTTAAACCCAATCAAATAGTTCTTGGTCACCCTGGACATTAATGATGTTATTGCACCACTAGGTATATCTTCCCAGGTGGGTTGTTCTTATAATATGCAGGATTTATAGTTGGGCAGGGCTGTTGATAACTGTTCTCCCCCAACAGTTTGCACAGCACCTTCTGCACTGTACCAGCTTGACTTCTTTAGGTTCTGATACCAAAATGTGAGGTGTCTCAGCATTAAAGTCTTATGCTCAAGTTATGCCAGGCACCTGAAAGCAATGGTGATACCCACTTTATTGTTTTGAGAATATTTTTCCCCTTCTACAACTAGAAGGAGCTATCTCTTGCCAAAAAACTTGGTTTTTTGTTAGTCTATCGTTGGGGGAGGGGATGATTATCATTCTGTATGAAGGTAACTATCTCTCTCTGTCTCTGTCTGTCTTTGTCTCTGTTTCTCTGTGTCTCTATCTCTCTCTGTCTCTGTCTCTCTCTCTCTCTCTGTGTGTCTCTCTCTCAGTGTGTGTGTGTGTGTGTGTGTGTGTAAAGGTAAATATCTCTTTTATTGCCTCTAATGAAATGATGAGGTGAGAGCTGTACCCAATCTGTGCAAATACACAGCTTTGACTGAACACAGGGCATTTCTTTCTCTGTTCTAACTATTTCTAGACCTAGACCTAGAAGCTTCTATCCTTTCTACAATCTAATCTTCTGCAAGCCAGAACCTTGAAGGTTTCAGCTTCCAGTCTCTGTCTGCTAACCTAGGCCTAGAATGTTTCAGCTTCTGAGACTTACTGTTGAATAAACTCACTCTTCTTAGCTTTTTCTTTACTCTGGATTGCTGGTTATACCCAGCTGTCCTGACTCAAACTTCTTTCCAAGCTGACTGATTCAAACTGGCTTTTCTTGGCTTCTAACTGAATTGGTCTGCTTTGAAAGACTGCCTCTGAACTCCAGGAACTGAACTGGACTAAAGTAAACTAAACTGTTCCAAAATGAACTGAACTGAATTAATCACATTTAATTCTCTCTTCCTCACTGTTCTTTAAATAGCCCCCCTTTCTTGCCCTTGTGAATGTTGGGGCATAGCTTATCTCTGACTCATTCTGTCAAATCTTTCTTTGATCCTTCACTTTGTCTCCCCTTCAATTAGACATCATTGTCTGGGATTAAAGGTGAGTTCTAAGGACATGTCTACATGCTAGCCAGAGGGATCAAAGATCTGAACTAAAAAGGTCTGTCTTTATTCCAGCCAGAGGGATTAAAGGTGTGGTTTGTCTGCATTCTGGCCGGATCATATCTTTGGATGTGACCTTTTGCCAGATCATCCATATTATAGCACCTGTGTTCTGCTATCCTCTCTCCAAACAATCTTAGAATTAGTGAACTTGGTTTGAGATTTCTGTAAAACAGCAAATGCCTTCCAGAACCAATGAGATCTCTGTGAGATCATTCCACTGGGACTTCCATGAACTATGTGTGGTTCACTCATTCCCTCCTTTAATTTACAGTCCTAGTTTGTGAAGTGCCTATGTAGCTATTTATGAAGTTCACTGTACCAACCATTGGGCTGAGCATGGGGTTCCCAATGGAGGAGTTAGAGAAAGGACCGAAGGAGCTGAAGGAAGGAACCCCATAGGAAGAACAACAATATCAACCAACCAGACTCCCTTGAGCTCCCAGGGACTAAGCCACCAACCAAGGAGTATACATGGAGGGACCCATGGCTCCAGCCGCATATAGCAGATGATGGCCTTGTCGGGCATCAGTAGGAGGAGAGGCCCTTGGTCCTGTGAAGGCTCGATGTCCCAGTGTAGGGGAATTCAAGGATGGGGACGCAGGAGTAGGTGGGTGGGTGAGGGAGCACCCTCATAGAAGCAGGGGGAGGAGGAATGGGATGGGGGCAAACTGGGAATGGGGATAACATTTGAAATGTAACTAAAGAAAATATTAAATAAATAAAGTTTACTGAATTTCACCCCAGCAATCATAAATCATGTAACAGGCTTATGCCACCAGTAGCCTGAACCATAGCTGTATTAGTATTTATAGGCTTGTTTTGTATGCTAGAAAAAGTATAAGGTGCTCTTTGCTGCTATCATTTTCCTAAGATAAGGCAAGACAATTGTCCATATTGTGCTCTTTAGGAAGCAGACACTGAGATGGGAGAGTCATGAAGCAAATTTATTGGGGACTTTCACCTCTTAAGAGGTGACAACAATGAAGACATTAGCCCGTTACAGGCAAATGAAGTCTCTGCCATGACAGAAGAGGGTTTACTCATTAAACGACCCATAGAAATGTCTAGAGTATTTCCTCCATTTGTTTTAACCACTGACTGAGGACACTGCAAAAATGTGATGTGAGCCACAAACTGGAAGTAAAAAGTGAGCCCACACTCATAATTGAGAGAGTCCCTGGTCAGAGGAAGGCTGCCACCTAACAGCTATGTCCTTTGTAATTGGAAATCACTTTATTTTAGGGTGGTGATATAAGTAGCACAACCCAGTTTTGGCTGCAATTATTTCTTCTTACCAAGTCACCCTTCAGTCAAGGTCTGTATGAATTTATTGCTCTATTCTCCACTGCTATGTAGCAAACATACCATATAATTGTTTAAAAATTATTAAATCCTATTTGTGAGTCAGGAGTCTAAAAACCCACCCAAGCTGTCATGTGACTGCAGTTAGAGGTCAGAGGTGAAAGTTCAACAAGACTAAGGTTGCTTCTTACTGGAGGTTGAGAATGACTGTCAATCAGGCATTTGCTGGCATTAATAGAGTATCTACTTTACTTCATTATGAGCCTTGGACTTCTCACAGCCCAGTGGCTGGGTTTAGAGTATCAGCATTCCAAGAAGAGACATTCCAAGAGGCCAAGGCAGGAGCTGGAAGATATCTGCCAACTTGGTCCTGGAAGTCTTTAATTATGCCTTTTGAACTATGCTATTGAACAATCACATGACCTTGAATCAGACTCCACATCTTAGTGGGAGAAGCAACAAAGAACGTGTCTTCTCTGACTTATCATCATTATATGTTGCTGGAAGACGACTTATGCAGTATTATTGGAATAGATACTATTTTCTTTTTAATTCATGGCACCTTATTTAAACAATTCCTATTTAATCATTGTTCTGGGAGTATGATGTTAGTTTCCATGTTATTCTTCTTTTAGTGTTTTTTCACATTATACCTACAGTACCTTAATCTCTGGGCAGCATCACATCAGAGCAAATGTTCTCAATAGTAGCTGATCATCCTAGGTAAAAGCATAGCCCTCACTGTGTAGGTTCTAGAACCACTGCTAGAGCTAGGGAGTCCATGCTTCTGTAGAAGAAACTCTTAGGTACACCATGAACCTTGATCTATTCCATAAACCTTGTTTTAGTGTTCATTGTGCATGGTGGGATTACAAAGATAGACGAAACTTGCCCATATTCCTTAAGGCACTAACAGCTCAGTGGTAATGACTCTCATGTCAGCAGTAATAAATGATGATCTGAAGGAGTGCCACCTAGAGAAAACAAAGGACCTACAAACACCTGCATTGTGTCTTAAGAACATTCATTTGAGCATGAAAATAAGAGGAAGAAAAATTGAAGCAGAAGAAAAAATATGTAAATAACCACAGAGCAAGGCATGTAGATAAACTTCACCTTCAATGGAAATGTATGACTTGTCACTTGTAGGGAAGAGAATCAGCCTGTAAGGAGTTGGGTAGTTTTAGACCTCTAGAAAGGGGTTATTGGTATGCCTGTGCTTTCGAGAAAGTGCTCTGGTGATACATGCTGTGAACCAATGTGAAACCAAAAGGAAGTAACCTGAACAAATGCTTTGATAGTGTTGGAAGGAAATGGTGACATCTTGAATTAAAGAGCAGAAGATAGGAGGAGGAACATCCTGGAGAAATTAGGAGAATTTCAGTGGCATACATACCCTGCACTTGGAACACTAAGACAAGAGCTGCCTAGAAGGGGAGGGAAGCAGAAGGGTGGAGTCTTATCAGACCCTGACTGAATATGGAGTCAGGGGGCGGAGTAAATAAGACTCGAGGATGATATTCCATTTTCTGGCTTGAAAAACTGTATTGATAGTAATGTGATTTCCAGAGGTACCACTGCATGGGAGAGGGTTTCAGTAGGTAAAAAGAAGAGACAAATTGATTCAGAATGGAAAATCTTGAGCATACATTGCTTAAGAAACATCTGGGGCTTTACATGTGTATTCAGAGATAAAAGCCTAAACTCTAGACCTTTATACTTTTTGTAGTCTAGGGACTAGAGTATGAAAGTGGGCTTTGGATTATAGCAATAGATCATCCAGTCATCAAGATTCAGGTGGTGGTTGAAACTATGGAGATGCTCACCATAAAGAAAACCCTGGAGCCTATGAAAGGTGTTCATGTACAAATAAGGATTTCACTACCCAATAGACAATTGATTTCTCAGAGAATGTGTGTTCCCCTAGGACGAGCATCAGACAAAGAACACTAAGCTAACAGTAAAATCCTAGAAATATCACCACTATTTGAAGTATGCACCCGAAGACAGTTGGCAGAAGAGGTTTGTCTTAGTTAGGGCTTTATTACTGTAAAGAGGTACCATGATCACAGTAGCTCTTATAAAAGAAAGTATTTAACTCAGACTGGCTTATTGTTCTGAGGTTTAGTCCACTATCATTATAGCAGGAGGCATGCATGGTGGCACACAGGCGGCTGTGGTGTTGGAGAGGTAACTGAGAGTTCTACATCTGAATTGACAGGCAGTAGGAAGAGAATGACACAGGGCCTGGCTTGAGCATCTGAGACCTCAAAGCCCACCTCCAGGAAAACACTTCCTCCAACAAGGCCACACCTCCTAATTGTGCCACTCCCTGTGAGTCTATGGAAGCCATTTTTATTCAAACCATCTCAAGGTTTGAGGTGAAATTCTGAGAATTGGAAAAATGAGAGAATCAAGAGCGGAGATGAATCCTGACTAGAACTGTGGACTACTGCAGCCACATCAAATAAGCTTAGCATGGGAAAGTAACATTTGAATTCTTCAGGGAGGTCATGATGACCCTAATGAAAGGAATCTGAAAGAGAGAGGGCCAGAGAGCCCAACAGAAGTAGCCCCTGGGAGAAGTAGCCTGCAGGGAAGAAAGAGCAACCTTGATTATATCCTTAGAATGGAGAATAATGGCCACAAGGCTTTGTTTCTGTATTCCATGTTGGTTGCTTTCATTGTTTAAGATATTTTCAGGAGCAGTAATGCCTAAGCTGCTTAACATTCAAGAGGAGAGAAATACACAAATGGAGAAGCTCTCCAAGAAAGACAAATCAGTTAGCAGCTGGTGCTTTACATGACTTTTTCTGTGTCTGGTGTCTTGAAGCATTCCCTTCTGTTGAGTTGTTCTCCGTGTTTGAGCAATGGATTATTTTATACACAAGTGTTAGGAATTCTCCTTTTTATTTATATTAATTTATGGTAAGATTCATCATTTCATTTTGGGTATGGATTGACTCTGATATAACATTATCTGCACTTACCAAATCCCTGTAATTTGGAGACAATCTCTTTTCTGTTCTGACTTATACCTTTGGTATAATAAAACCCATCTTGAAGGCAATATTAGAACCAAGAATTTCTATGCACAGTAAAAAAAGAAAAACACTTATAGATGTTTTAAAATCCAGTCAGCACCTAGGAAATTTGCTTGCCATCTTAGTATCTGATTTTAAAAGGTGGCATCATGGTTATTAAAGATTATTAAAAGTCAAAAAGAAAGAAGCACACAAAGATACAAAACCACAACAAAGCATATGTAAATAGGCATTTCATACAAGGTAAAGCACAAAGGGTAAATAAATATGTGTAAGATGTTTAACTTGCTAGTTAGTAGGTAAGTTTTAGCGTGTAGGAAATTCTAAAACCCTGCTGATCGGTGTGGAGAATAAATCATTTTTGTATTATCTTACAAAGTTGAAAGTACATATTATTCTATGTTCCAGAAAAACTACTCATAAATCCAAACTGTTGAAAAACTTTAGCTATGCCTCACTCTACATGATAAAGGTTATTTGTATCATTTTATCTCAACAATGAAACACTTAGAAAGAATCCTTCAACATGAACATTAAATATGAATGAGCCTCAGATAGTTGCAAAAGTGTAGGTAAATGAATACATACCAAGTTAAAAAAGACTGTGATATAAAATGTTTGCTTTGAAAAAATATATAATTTGTAACTAGAAAGATGTCTCCATGGGCAAATGGCTACCTGTGCAATCATGAGGACACAAGTTCATATTCCCAGCACCCACATGGGTGTAGCAGCCTGCCAGGATTCCCTTTACCCAGTATCCATCACTGTGAGACAGCCTATCTGTAATCCCTGGGCACTGGAGCTAGAGCCAGAGAAAAAGATCACTAACTAGACAAGCCAAGATCTGAGAGCTCTGAGAGACCCTACCTCAATATATATGCAGGAGAGTGATTGAAGAATATACCCAAAGTCAATGATGGGCCTACACACACACACACACACACACACTCACACACACACACACACACACATTCATGAATACATTGATAAATTGAGTGCCTGTGCTTGTATGTATACATGTGTATGTGTGTTATGTGATCTTTATCCTCAGCTCTATGCAAACCAGTTTTAGTATGCACTTGTAGTACCAGCATCTGGAAGGTGAGTGTATAAGGATCAGAATTTCAGATCTTTTTTTTTATATATCATTTGAGGCATGCCCTGTATTGGGGATACATATACACATACATCTTACACATACATATAGACATACATGTCTACCTACAAACACATATACACAAACAAACATATACATCATATGCATATAATGTCATTCCTTAATGATGTTCTGCTTCTGTAACTGGGTGGTATGTCCAGATTCAGTTTATTGTATGTCTAACATATACTAAATGTATTTTTATGGAGATTAAGTATTAGACCACAAAGCTTGGGGAGAGCTCTCTGTCTAACTTATTCTGGAATCTCAAACTAGCATTGAACTTGTCTGAGCTTTCATTCCCTTCTCTGTAACAAGAGAGGCTAGATAATCTCTGAAGCCCCTTTCATTCCTGAGTCTATAATCATTTAGATAAGGGGACTCACAGCACATTTGAAGTAAGACCTTCCCTAGTTAACTTAATAACAGTACATATTAACAGTTCTCAAAACATGAGGAAAGGAGCAATGAGTTGTCAACTTCCCTTATAATAAAAAAATGGGAAATAAAAATAACATTCTATTAGACCATTTGAAACTATGTAAATATTTTATTTTTTATTATATGTGATTTTCCAATGCTAGGATAAATTGTTATTGGACTGGAAGCTTCTTACATACTTTCGTTATTTTAAAAGAATACATAAGTAAGGATAACTCAGTAAATACTGAAATCTAGGGAGAAATACCTGTCAGATGACAAAAGTTTTAATAAATGCCTGTAGACAGGGAACAGATTAATCCATAGCATGAGAAACAAACTTAAAAACATTAAGGCAAAGTTAAAACTTCTTGCCCACCCTGGCAAGCAGAAGCCACAGGTAAATGAAAACAGAGTCCTCAGAAGAATGACTCAAATCCCTGAACACCCATCCTCTACTTAGGAGGATAGACAGGGCATGCCACATACAGTATCAACCCTCTTTGACTTTCCACCAGCACAAAGCTTGAAGATTCTAAGTGCTAAGAGCATACTGACAAATCTTACTATATGCCAGACCAAATCTAAGCTTTCCAGATGTACATAGCTTAATGTCCACTTTAGCCTTTGTCAATAGATGCTAATGTCTATTTTTCAGATGAAGAAAATAAGGTACAGAAAGAGCTTTAGTGACTTGTTCCAAGTCATAGGTGGTGAGTGGCAGAGGAGACAGCAAGGTGCCAGGTGTAGTCTCTGGAGCTCAGACCCAGGCCCTCGCTGCATTTTCTAGGACAGTTTTGACAGAAAGATGTAAGAAGATATGAAGACGTGTTGAAATGGTTCGACATACTAAGTTTCCAACCCTCTGCTGGCCCTTAGGAAAGATTAAAAGTCAGAAGCAGCAGGGCTTTGGATGGAGCTCAGCAGCAGAGTGTTTGCCTGGCATACACAAAGCTCTAGTGCCAAAGAAAACATTATGAGTTATCCGAGAATGCACATGACTCCCTGAACCTTCCCTGCTTGGCATGCTTGGCCTAAGTCGGACGCTCTAAATGTGCTTTCAAAAGCAATTTCACATTCCATTGAATCAATTTCCATGGACAAGGACCCATCCCTGCACAATGACAGAATGTTTAGAGTGCCAAAGAAAACAGACTCTGCGTTGGGCCATGCACAGAAAGTTTCAAAGTAGAACAATCATTTCTGAAAAGAACATACATCAGTTCACAAGGATAACAGAGAAGAGGCTCTGAGCATCTCTTTCATGGCCTCTAATTAAGCATAGCTGTCCTTAGAATGACAACTTTTCATAAGAATAGGGAGATTATGGGTTCTGGCTCAGAAAGCTTTGCCCTATCATGAGTATAAGGATAATTGTTCTTCGATCTCTAAGCAGCTTAATGCCTGTCTTCATCTTATTTCAACTTAGAAAGAACATTAAGAAATTGCCATATGTGTCCAGAGAATGCTAAACCATTCAAGTGATCCCAGGCTCTGAGTTCCTGTGGTGGAGCTGGCATCCCTTCAAAACAGGAAACTGAGCAGGGCCTCTCTCAGGCCAAACCTTCATCTGAAAAGTAGTTTTAAGGAATATTAGATAGGCATAACATCTTTCTAGCCAAGTGCATTTGAGGACAATAGAACCCAAATTCAAGTTAATTGAAAAACATTTGCTTCATTCAGTGCTTCCAATTTGGTAAAGGCACCATGAGTGCACCAAATCTTACAATACAGAGCTGCTGTTAACTCAGGAGATTTAGAGAGTTACTCATGGCAAGCGATGGTCCAATCTACTGAGGTCATCTGGCTCTTTCAAAATTAAAGTAGCCATTGATGTGCAAGTGTCTGACAGTGTTCAGGCTAGCTTGAGAAGACACTGGGGAACCAGAACTATCTTGTCTTGGGAACTTGGAGTACTTTAGTGAGTGCATGAATCATTCAGGAATATTCTAAAGCCCCATGATATTCTATCTCACATCTTTATATATTTTAATACTTGGTTGTGCATGTATCTTCAGGGATTGCCAATTCTAATCATCTGGTAACAATTGGCATAACAGATAGCAAATAATCAGAAAGGGTCCCAAGAAGTATCTCTGTGTTCTTTAGAATTATGGATGGAGGGTGATGTCATACATAGCATGCTTTATCATTTCTGCCACTGTTGATTCAAATGGTTGTTATTGTTCTGTGAGAAACATCTCAATATTCAGGTTAGGAATTAAGCTTCTCTTCGCCTAGTCTCAGATCTTTCAGTACAGTCTCTCCCATTTCGAAGACACCACTTTGTGCACTGCTAATAGCCTTATGACTGCTATGTAGTAAATGCTTGAGAAAAACTTAAGAGACCATTCATTTCATATCTTCACAACAGTAAAACAAACTATACAGCATAAAACGGGATCTTTTTCTTAGACTTGTTTGTACATGAGAGATCTAAGTAAGTTAACACGAGTTTTCTCTGCATGTGTCAGAGCACACATGTATGAGAGGTATTCTGATAGCCAGACAAGCCCCATAAGCAATTTTTGCTCCAAACCTAAATTTTCTAATTCAAACTCTGCTACAGTCTCTTACAAGTCTCTACAAGTTTTACCTTCTTCAGAGACATGTCTCACATCTTAATCCATTTCCCTGATCAAAATCCTTTGGTGGTTTCCTTTGAAATGTATACTAAAATTTGCCCTCCTGTAGCTTCCAAAACTCCTCTTTGTTGCTATTTGCTTCTCCCCTTTTATTCTAACTCAGGGACCTAACCAATGTGGCACAGTAGTCAATAGGTGAGTCTGGTCCTGAGCACATCCCCATATTAATCTGGACTCCATATGGCAATGGTAGAAGAAGGCAAAGAGAAGCATGTATGTAGATATGTAAACAGCTCCGTGTACTGACATAAAGAGACAGTCACGGTGTATTGTTAAGAGAAAACCAATCTGTAGAACTGCCTGGGGTTGGTGTGGGTTATGTGTGGGCAAAATTGAAAGTCTGGCAAAATAAATAGGGAGCAACTAAAAATGAATTTGTGGTCACTGGGTGAAATTCTGACGGTTTAGTTTAAATTTATGTATTAAGACACCTGATAATAAAAATTAGTTCAATATGTGCTTGGATTACGGTGCTTTTCTGCTGACACAAGACCATCATACATTATCCACATGCTTATGAAGATTTAAATAAATTGAGATGGAAATGTGGCTAGCACACAACCGTGGGATGAAAATTTTATTCCAAGCCTCCACCTAATTGCTTTCTGTGGGATAATTGGTTTCATTTAGATGCAACCTGAAGGAAGCAGATGCAGACTGCACCTGTGAACTGCCAGCCAGTCCCAGAGTTGGGGGAGTCTTGTTCATACAGCATCTTCTCCTGTGTGTGGGTGTGGCACTACCTAAGACACACTAGAAAGCAGGAAACTCCTTACCTGCTCGCTTTAACAGAAAACTGGAACATCTAAGTCTTTCTGAAATGGGGAGATTTACCTGTTTTAATTCACAAGAAAAACCAGTTGTTTGGGGAAGAACAGTTTTTCCTTTTCTTCTCATTTTGCCTAATTTCCAAGTAAGGTAGCAATGAATGCCTGGGGAAAGAAGAGAATCCTGCTCCTTTCTGCAGGGAAATTAAACCAGTAGCAACGCTTCTGCTTAAAACCACTTTAAAGCAAACACGGGAAGGTGTGCGGACCTCAACCACCCTTCTTCCAGTCGTCACCCTTAACAATTGGTTCCTCTTGGCAGGCCGGATGCCTAGAGTTAGATTTGCTTCCTCTGTGATGTGGAAATCACTTCTCAGAGCAATGTTTTCTAAATAGATCTCAGACTTAAAAGCTTGTGATACAAAAGGACTCCTATTATGAATAACAAACAAGAACTCTTATGATTTGGATTGAAGGAACAAGTGAGATTTTTAATTTTTGTTTTGTTTTGAGATGGGATTCATCTGTGTATCATCCAGTGTGTCAAACATTCCTATACATATTCTAGAAGTTAATCATAACTGTACTCTGTGAATGAATAAGTAAATGTAAAAGATTGTATGCTGAAATATTCTTCTGGTGATGCCAGTAAGTCCTGAGAATATTCCACTAGCAAAACCTGTCAAACTTAATCCTTATACTAAGGGAATTAATCCACATTTAAATCCTGAAGTAAGTCATCTTTTCTTGCAACATCACACATTAAAATTTTAATGTGGCTATTTAAGACTGCAACATGAACCAGCCATAAGAAGTAATAACATAGTTCTTGCTTGATTTGTTAGGACGAGTGAGGGGCCAGGAGGCTACACATGAGGCCAGAATTCTACTGGTCTTCCCAAAGCCAATTAAGAACTCAGAAAGTAAAAGCTGTGTGGATGATTTAATACGAGGCTATGCAACTGCTGTAAAGTCAGGTTTTGCTTGGGCACTGGCTGTGCCTGCTGATTAAGCCCATAGCTCTCATACTGAAAACCTCCTTCAATTATAAATGAAGGCAAGTTTAAGACGGTAAGAAAATTACATCTCCGTTAGAAATTATACATGTGGTACCTTCAACCATTTCTTTAAAAATTGAGGAGGCCTCTGGTGCATGGATTAATGAGGCTTCTTATCTCAGCTCACTCAAACCCCCTTGAATGACTTATTCACTATAAAAATCTGCTACAGATGTTTTAGCTATCAGAAATGGCATGGCTTCTTTTGTCCTTTGAGTGGGGATTGGTGTTTTGGATGATTAGACCATGGGAGTTTTAAAGTTCTCATTGTTTTCAACATTTTTGGCTGGAGTTGAAATATCAAAGGTTCTTCTGTCCTTTCACAAGAATGCTGTCACCTATGGCATTAATATCTAAAGGCTAACATGTTGCTCCATGTTGCTCATTTGTTGTCCTTATACCTTACCCACTGGTTCTCCTTCCTGCAAAGTAAGACCCTGAGCATCAAAACCCATGCATATATGTGGATTTATAGCAGGCTCCAAGCTGGGCCCCTACTTCTAGATCCTCTGCAGGCAGAATGAGTTGTTTCATTCCTGTCTCTTTGGATTGGAGTACTAGATAACCAGCAGCACCATGTCAAGTCACCGTACATTTCAGATACAGGACTAGGAGGAGTCAAGATGAAATTCCCTCCTTAAGAGGTGGATCTCATTGTATAAGAAGATGCTATGCCAGCTCCCAAGGCAGATGAGCAGTTGATAGTCCTACCTGGCTGTAAAGTCTATGAAGCACAACAGTGACTGGACCAGGGAGATAGCCACAAAGGTGCAATAACAGCACTTCTGTCTTGGGAGGAACCAACAGCTGTCTAACTGGACTAAAGGCTTGCTCAATGGGGTGGGATTCATGTCTGATACTGTAAACCTAGCTAAAAGAGAGTTTTTTAAAAAGATGTATTTATTTAATTTATATGAGTACACTGTCACTGTCCTCAGTCACACCAGAAGAGGGCATTGGACCCCATTATAAATGGTTGTGAGCCACCATGTGGGTGCTGGGAATTGAACTCAGGACCTCTGGAAGAGCAGTCAGTGCTCTTAACTGCTGAACTATCTCTGTAACCCCAAAATATTTTTCTTTCTTTCTTTCTTTCTTTCTTTCTTTCTTTCTTTCTTTTTTTTTGACAGGGTCTTATTATGCAGCCCTGGCTGGCCTGGAACTCACTATGGAGATCAGGCTGGCTTTGAACTCAGAGACCTCCCTGCTTCTGCTCTACAAAGGAATTTTTAAGAGCAAAACTGAGTCCTATGAAATCTGAGGAGGGTGGATAGGCCTCACCATAAATTGCAGCAAGCAACTTAATAACCATTAAAATTACAACTATGCTTTCTTCCTAGGCATCCTGAGCTGTTCATTTTGCATGAATGTTTCATTTTTCTGTGTGTGTGTGTGTGTGTGTGTGTGTGTGTGTGTGTGTGTGTACTCTGTTAGCTTTTATTGTGTTGTCAGATTCAGGTGGTCATACAATGCAGCTCTATAGTCCTGGACTTTTTAATGTCCTGAATTCAAGTGGTCCATAAGATACATGCTCTGTGAATCTTGCTTCAAAGTTTTGGAAGCACTTTATGGACCTATGTTGTTTCAGGAATTGACCATTAATTACATCAGCACTAGGCCAGGGAGTCAGTTTTGCAAGAGAACAAAGGACTATGAGTTTCAATATACAATTCTCAAATATGTAAGATCATGGTCTGAATGAAAACCTCAAATGAGGTTAACCACTAGACCTGTGGGATTCCTCTCATCCTTCAGAAAGCTTGCAAAGTGAGATGCACATTTATTCGCAGCAGGCCTATAAGGAATAGGGCTTGCTGAATCAGCTAAGATGTTTTACCTACAATACTTAGGTATCCACCTGCATCTCCTCAGACTGGGATTACAAACCCATGCCAGTATGCCAGGTATTTATTTTGTTTATCTCTAATTTTATGTGTAAGTATTTTGTCTACATGTGTGTCTGTTCACTACATATGGGCAGTGCCTGTTAAGACTAGAAGAAGGCATTCCCCATAACTAGAGTTACATATGGTTATGAGCTACTATGTGAGGGCTTGGAAACGAACCCGGGTCCTATGCAAGAGCAGTAAGAGATCTTAAAGGTTAGGCCATCTTTCCAGCCTCATGCTTAGCATTTTTACGTGAGTTCTCAGGTTTGAATTCCAGTCTTCATTCTTCATGGCAAGTGTGTTACTGATTGTGTTATCTCCTGAGTCCCAGGTCAAATCGCTTTCATTTGAGTAAAAAGAATCATTAAGACCCAAATAGTGCAGAGAAAGAGCTACCATTCCAGGAGTGTGGACAAGACTGTGATTGGAGGTAAGGCCAGTACCACTGCTCAGAGGGACCTGCCTGGAACTGCCAGGACACAGGGACTTACAAGCAGCCTGGGACAGGAGCTTTCCTGTTTTCTTCTGCTGCCTGGGACCTCAGTCTGTGCAACAGAGCTCCATAGCCAAATAGTGCCTGGAGAAAGCTAGCATCCCAGGAGTGTGGATAAGCCTGTGAGTGGAGGTAAGACAGCACAACTGCTCAGTGGGAACCGCCCAGAATCCACAGGACATAGGGACCAAGGAACAGTCTGGGACAAGAGACTTCCGGTTTACACCTGTGGTCTGTGCCACTTGGCTCCATACCCAAATAGCACAGGGAAAGAGCTACCCTCCCAGGAGTGTGGACAAGCCTGTGATCTAGGGCAAGGCCAGCACCTCTGCTCAACAGGATCTGGCCAGAACCCTCAGGACACAGCGAGTGAAGAGTGGCCTTCTGGTTTCCTTCTCTGGCCAGGGAGCTGATCATGTGACACAAGGCTCCATACTCAAATAGTGCCAGGAGAGAGCTGGTATCTCCAGAGTGACCATACACCTTCCAGCACAGGCAAGACCACCACTTCTGTTCAAATTCCTCAATCAAGAGGGACCCTCATAAAGCCATCAGGACACAGGAACCAAGGAATAGCTAGGGACAGGATCCTTCTTGTTTCTGTCTGCACCCCAGAGCTGACCCTATACCACAGCTCTCGAACCCCAAATTCCTCTCAAAGAGAGCTGGTCTCCAAAAAGTATTGACATGGAGACTTGCAGGAGGGACAAGCCACAGTCAGAGAGAGTAAGACCAGCTAACACCAGAGATAACCAGATGGCAAAAGGCAAGATTAAGAACATGAGGAACAGAAACCAAGGCTACTTGGCATCATCAGAACCCAGCTCTCCCACCAGAGCAAGCCCTGGATCCCCCAACACATCAGACAAGCAAGACTCAGATTTAAAATCACATCTCATGATGATGATAGAAGACTTTAAGAAAGAAAGAAATAACTCCCTTAAATAAATACAAAAGAACACAGGTAAACAACTGGAAGCCCTTAAAGAGGAAACACAAAAATCCCTTAAAGAATTACAGAAAAACACAATCAAACAGGCGAAGGAAATGAACAAAACCAAACAGGATCTTAAAATGGAAATAGAAACAATAAAGAAATCACAAAGGGAGTCAACCTTGGAGATAGAAAACCTAGGAAAGAGATCAGGAGTCATAGATGACCAACAGAATACAAGAGATATAAGCGAGAATCTCAGGTGCAGAAGATACCATAGAAAACATTGACACAACGGTTAAAGAAAATGCAAAATGCAAAAAGCTCCTAACCCAAAACATGAGAAGACCAAACCTAAGGATAATAGGTAGAGAAGAGAGTGAAGATTCCCAGCATAAATGGCCAGTAAATATCTTCAACAAAATTATAGAAGAAAATTTCCCTAACCTAAAGAAAGAAATGAACATAAACAATCAAGAAGGCTACAGAACTCCAAATTGAGTGGACCAGAAAAGAAATTCCTCCCGTCACATTATAGTTAAAACAACAAATGCACAAAACAAGGAAACAATATTAAAAGCAGTAAAGGAAAAAGGTCAAGTAACATATAAAGGCAGACCTATCAGAATTAGATTAGACTTCTTGTACTGAGACTATGAAAGCTAGAAGATCCTGGGCAGATCTCACACAGACCCTAAGAGAACACACTGTTAGTCCAGGCTGCTATATCCAGCAAAACTCTCAATTACCATAGATGGTGAAACCAAGATATTCTATGACAAAACCAATTTACACAATATCTTTCCACAAACCCAGCCCTACAGAGGATAATAGATTGGAAAACGCCAAAACAAGGAGAGAAACTACACTCAAGAAAAAGCAAGAAAGTAATCTTTCAACAAACTCAAAAGAAGATAGCCACACAAACATAAAAATAACATCCAAAATAACAGGAAGCAACAATCACTGTTCCTTAATATCTCTTAACATCACCACAATAAAAAGACATAGACTAACATACTGGATACATAAACAGGACCGAGCATTTTGCTGCATACAGGAAATGCACCTCAGTGTTAAAGACAAACATTATCTCAGAGTAAAGGGCTGGAAAACAATTTTCCAGGCAAATGGTCCCAAGAAACAGGCTGGAGTAGCCATTCTAATATGGAATAAAATCAACTTTTAATGAAAAGTCATCAAAAAAGACACAGAATGACACTTCATACTCATCAAAGGAAAAATCTATCAAGAAGAACTCTCAATTCTGGACATCTATGCTCCCAATGCGAGGGCACCGACATTCATAAAAGACACTTTACTAAAGCTCAAAGCACACATTGCACCTCACACAATAATACTTGGAGACTTCAATACCCCACTATCATCAATGAACAGATCTTGGAAACACAAACTAAACAGAGACACAGTGAAACTAACAGAAGTTATGGATCAAATGGATTTAACAGATATCTATAGAACATTTCATCCTAAATCAAAAGAGTATACCTTCTTCTCAGCACCTCATGGTACCTTCTCCAAAATTTATCATATAATTGGTCACAAAACAAACCTCAACAGATATAAGAAGAGTGAGATAATCCCATGCCTCCTATCAGATCACTGACCAGACCAGAATAAGGCTGGTCTTCACTGGTAACAACAACAACAGAAAGCCCACATACACATGGAAACAGAACAACAGTCTACTCAATGATAACTTGGTCAAGGAAGAAATAAAGAAAGAAATTAAAGACTTCCTAGAATTTAATGAATATTTAAGTACAGCATACCCAAACCTATGAGACACAATGAAAGCAATGTTAAGAGGAAAACTCATAGCTCTGAGTGCCTCCAAAAAGAAACTGTAGAGAGCATACACTAACCGCTTAACAGTACACCTTAAAGTTCTAGAACAAAAAGAAGATAATACACCCAAGAGGAGTGGAGGGAAGAAATAATCAAACTCAGGGCTGAAATCAACCAAGTTCAAACAAAAAGAACTATACAAAGAATCAACAAAACCAGGAGCTGGTTCTTTGAGAAAATCAACAAGATAGATAAACCCTTAGCCAGACTAACCAGAGGGCACAGAGACAGTATCCAAATTAACAAAATCAGAAATGAAAAGAAAGATATAACAAGAGAATCTGAGGAAATTCAAAAAATCATCAGATACTATTACAAAAGCCTATACTCAACAAAAATGAAAAATCTAGATAAAATAAACAATTTTTCTAAGCATATACCAAATACCAATGTTAATTCAGTATCAAATAAACCATATAAACAGTCTCACAACCCCTAAACAAATAGAAGCAGTCATTAAAAGTCACCCAACCAAAAAAAAAAGCCCAGGACCAGATGGGTTGAGTGCAGAATTCTATCGGACCTTCAAAGAAGACCTAATACCAATACTTTTCAAACTATTCCACAAAATAGAAACAGAAGGAACACTACCTAATTCATTCTATGAGGCCACAGTTATACTGATACCAAAACCTCACAAAGACCCAACAAAGAAAGAAAACTTCAGACCAATTTCCCTTATGAATATTGATGCAAAAATACTCCATAAATTCTCACAAACCAAATCCAAGAACACATCAAAACAATCATTTATCACAATCAAGTAGGCTTCATCCTAGGGATGCAGGGATGGTTAAATACCCAGAAATCCATCAAAGTAATACACTACATAAACAAACTAAAAAAAAAAAAAAAAAAATCAAAGCAATCCCACTAAGATCAGGGACTAGACAAGGCTGCCCTCTCTCTCCCTATCTATTCAATATAGTACTTGAAGTTCTAGCTAGAGCAATTAGACAACAAAAGGATGTCAAAGGGATACAAATTGGAAAGGAAGAAATCAAAATATCACTATTTGCAGATGATATGATGGTATACTTAAGTGGCCCGAAAAAACTCCACCAGAGATCTGCTACAGCTGATAAACAACTTCAGCAAAGTGACTGGATATAAAATTAACTCAAACAAATCAGTAACCTTCCTATACTCAAGGATAAACAGGCTGAGAAAGAAATTAGGGAAATGACACCCTTCACAATTGTCACAAACAATATAAAGTATCTTGGTGTGACTCTAACCAAACAAGTGAAAGATCTGTATGACAAGAACTTCAAACCTCTGAAGAAAGAAATCGAAGAAGACCTCAGAAGGCAGAAAGATCTCCCATGCTCATGGATTGGCAGAATTAACATAGGAAAAATGGCCATCTTGCTGAAATCAATCCACAGATTCAATGCAATCCCCATCAAAATTCCAACTCAATTTTTCATGGACTTAGAAAGAGCGATTCTCAAATTCATTTGGAATAACAAATATCCCAGGATAGCAAAAACTGTTCTCAACAATAAAAAAACTTCTGGAGGAATCCTGACCTCAAGCTGTACTACAGAGCAGTAGTGATAAAAACTGCATGGTATTGGTACAGTGACAGGCAGGTAGATTAATGGAATAGAATCGAAGACCCAGAAATGAACCCACACACCTATTGTCACTTGACAAAGGAGCTATATCCATCCAGTAGAAAAAAAAGGCAGCATTTTCAACAAATGGTTCTGGCTCAACTGGAGGTCAAAATGTAGAAGACTGGGAATAGATCCATTCCTATCTCCCTGTACAAAGCTTAAATCTAAGTGCATCAAGGTCCTCCACATAAAACCAGATACACTGAATCTAATAGAAAAGAAAGTCGGAAAAGTCTCCAACATATGGGCACAGGGGTAAAGTTCCTGAACAGAACACCAATGGCTAATCGACAAATGGGACCTCCTAAAATTGCAAAGCTTCTGTAAGGCAAAGGACAGTGTCAATAGGACAAAACAGCAACCAACAGATTAGGAAAAGATCTTTTCCAATCCTACATCTAATAGAGGGCTCATATCCAATATATACAAAGAACTTTAGAAGTTAGCCTCCAGAGATCCAAATAACCATATCAAAAAATGGGGAACAGAGCTAAACAGAGAATTCTCAACTGAGGAAACCCGAAGGACTGAGACGCACCTAAAGAAATGTTCAACATCCTTAGTCATCAGGGAAATGCAAATCAAAACAACCCTGAGATTCCACCTCACACCAGTCAGAATGGCTAAGATCAAAAACTCAACTGACAGCAGATGCTGGCAATGATGTGGAGAAAGTGGAACACTCCTCCACTGCTGGTGGGATTGCAAGCTGGTACAACTACTCTGGAAATCAATTTGGCAGGCCTCAGAATATTGGACATAATACTACCTGAAGACCCAGCTATACCTCTCCTAGGCATATAACCAGAAGATGCTCCAATATATAGTAAGGACTCATGCTCCACTATGTTCATAGCAGCCATATTTATAATAATCAGAAGCTGGAATCAACCCAGATGTCCCTCAACAGAGGAATAGATACAGAAAATGTGATACATTTACACAATGGAATACTACTCAGCTATTAAAAACAATGACTTCATGAAATTCTCAGGCAAATGGATGGAACTTGAAAATATCATCCTGTGTGAGGCAACACCATCACAAAAGAACAAACATGGTATGTACTCACTGATAAGCAGATATTAGCCCAAAAGTTCAGAACACTCATCATTCAATTCACAACAACTGTTGGACTGAGCGTGGGTCCCAGGTGGAGAGGCTGGAGAAGGGACTGAAGGAGCTGAGGGAGTTTGCAGCTCCATGGGGAGGGAGCAGCAGTGTTAAATTGTCAGGCCCCCTGTTGCTCCCAGAGACTGGACCACCAACCAAAGAATACACATGGAGGTAACCATAGTGCTGGCCACTTATGTGGCAGAGGAGGGCCTTGTTAGCCATCAGTGGGAGGAGTGGCCCTTGGGTCTAAGAGTGTTAGATGCCCCAGTATACGGGAATGCCAGAGAGGGAAGACGGAAGTTGGTAGGTGGGTGGGTGAATACCCTCATAGAGGCAGGGGGAGGTGGGATGGGATAGGGGGTTTCCAAAGGGGAGACCTGGAAAGGGGAAAACATTTGAAATGTAAATAAAGTATCAAAATAAAATAAAATAAAGAATCATTAGTTAGTGTTGTTATTCTGCTTACCTCACATCAGACAGAATCTCTGTAGTTATAATTAATTTTAAAGTCACTAATCAAGAATAGAAATAAAAGTAAGTTATTTCCAACAAAATAGACTCTGCTTGTTAAGGAAGCAATAGATAGTGTGTAGTAAGCAGAGACATCTGTCAGGCAACTTCAGCAGAGGGAAGACAAATGCAAGCCCTGCAAAATGAAAAAGTCAATGCAAATATAAAATCTAGCATTTTTTAGCCCATTGGAGGAGCTCAGCTAGGCTGACCTGTTCTTTGATACCATTGTAGTTTCTCCCATTACAGCACCAGTAGTACACACACACACACACACACACACACACACACACACACACAGAGAAAGAGAGAGAGAGTGGCAGACATACAGAGAGAGAGACACACACAGACAGACACAGAGACACACAGACACACACACAGACACAAAGACACAGAGAGAGACAGAGACAGAGAGACATAGAGACACTGGGCCTAGTGTGGACTTTTGAAACCTTAAAGCCCACTCCTTGACACACCTCCTCCAAGGCCACGCCTCCTAATCTTTCCCAAAAGGTCTACCAACAGATGAGCATTAAAATAAATGAGCTGGCTCAGCAGACAGACAGGAAGAAGAACCTGAACCAGCATGGCTTTAAATCGCCACAGGTAGTTATGATATCATAAAGGAGAGAATAATTGGTATAATTTGTCCAACCTAGGTGGGCAGCTTTTATCATTATCAATTGGTCCTGAAATTATTGCATTGGCATCTTGTGATTTCAGAATTTATTGATACATAAATCTGACTTGTTAATTATAAAAAAATGAGGCTATTCTCATTCAAATCGGCACATCCACCTTTGCAAAAAGTAGGTAAAATGAACATTCATCATCTTGAATTGTCTTTTCCAAGACCACTCTTTCTGCCAACTCTCTTTGCTCACACTTTCTCATGCATGTAATGCATACTGAGCTCTGCCCTTTCTCCTTTCTGAGGCTGCCGTAAGGCAGGCATGGTCCCTGAGCATCTCAGACCACAGCTTGCCCAAGCCCTGAATTATTAACTGCCACATCCTTGCTCTTGGACCTTACTTTAATCTATGATGAGTATTCCCAAATGTCAGCATTCTTTTCAATACCCATGCTGCTTTCTCAGATGAAAGCTATGCCTGCCAGTTTTGTAGCACTCACTGTGCATTCAGCATCCCTTTTATGTATCCTTGCATTTGATTAAATAAGAAAAACAAAACAAAATTCTAGTAGCAGGGTATCAAGAGAAAAATTTGTGACCCACTTAATTTCAATTGCTTCCCACATTTATCTCTCCCTTGATATAACTGTAAATCTGCCTATTAAAACTCTGTATTTCTTTATGTAATCCATAGTAAAAGAGCAATCTGATAGACTAGAGAAAAAATATCTAGATGACTAAAGATACATAGGAAGTCTTTGCACTTGGTCTACTTAAAACAATTATTTTTATTCATGTGACTGTGTGTCTGAGTGAATGTATGCTGACATGTGTGAGCATGTGCCCAGACAAGCTAGAAAGGGCACCTGACACCTTGGAGTTCAAGTTACCAATTATCATATGTCACCTGATGTGAATGCTGGGAACTGAACTTAGGTTCTCTGGAGGAATGCTTTTAAACACTGAACTATCTTCCCAGTCCTGAAATTGTTATGTAAGCGGTGTCCATGTGGGAAAGTTAAGGATCCTGGATTGAGAGATACAGTATGTATATTCCATGAAATGATGAATGGCTAGTGCCCTTTGCTGGCAAAGACTGTACTTGTGTTTTGGGAGAATTCTCATTCACAAAACACATGTGAAGGACAAAATCTAGTGTGTTTGCTTCAGATAAAATTGCTTATTTTATCTAAATAGCCATGTATTATCTCATATTGTACAAAAAAATTACTATATAAAAAGTGACTTTAGCAACAACTGTTTCTTCATCTAATTCTGAAAGCTGAAAAGTCTAATATCAAAGCCTATTGTCTAATGGTGGCTTGTAAGCAGTCACTGCTTTTGTGTTTACATGGGTGGTAGGTGAGAGAGAGAATGAATCTGTCTGTCTCTTTTCATGATTTCACTGAAGACTGGAACATTAGAATCCTCCCAGTGGCCACATCCTCCAAAAAGAGCTATTCTTCCTCTCCCAGTAGCTACCAACTGCTACTAGCTCCACACTGATGTCTTTCCTCCATTGACAGGGATAAAATTGCCCAATCAATTTGAAATTGATTCCTCTGTGTCCCCAGGCCAAAGTATGAGATATCTTTCACAGTAGAGTCTTAACACATAGTTATGCTGACTAACCAAGAGCAATGGCAAAATCCATGTTGTTTGCAGAGCTGTGGCGCTTCCCTGACCTAACTCATAGGGGGACAATACATGCCTCTCAAACACATAGTTATGCTGACTAACCAAGAGCAATGGCAACATCCCATGTTGTTTGCGGAACTGTGGCACCTCTCTGACCTAACTCATAGGGAGATAGTCCATGCCTCTCAAACACATAGTTATGCTGACTAACCAAGAGCAATGGCAACATCCATGTTGTTTGCTGAGCTGTGGTGCCTCCCTGACCTAACTCATAGGGAGATAGTCCATGCTCTCTTTTCTGTTTCCCTTTAATAACCAATGTCTTCTGGGAATGACATTTTTCACCCATTCAGGGTAATCATGTTCCAATGTATTTATTAAGACAAGGCCTCACTCTGTGGCCAAGCAATACATCAAACTCACTATGTAAGCCAAGGTGGCCTTGAACTCATGGTAAAAATCCTTGTCTCAGCCTCTCAGGGTTAGGCCTGATGGTTAAGCAGGAGAGGATGTTAACTCTTTAACAGCAGAGTCAGTGATGGTATAGAAGTCCTGAAATCTCAAAGATTGTAGGAGCAGACAGAACAAATTTAAGTGCTGTAGATAAGATCACATGGGTCATGGGTAAGACACTGCAAGGGATGAAAGAAAATGAAATAAATACAAGCAGGCCCTGAAATCATAAAATGTTGGCTCCTGGCTGGATGTGGTATGAACTGAGGGAGAGAGGATCCTAAGATAATATTGAGATGACTATGGGACTGAGACAGTGGTGATTGATTGTAATAGGAGAAAGAATACAAATTGGAAGAAACATGCTGTTTCCAGCTTCAACATCTGCAGCCTCTATGAACACCATGCTGCTGGGAAGGCCCAGAAAAACAGGCAGTAGCAGAGACCGAAGGGTATTTGGAGTTAGTGTGAAAGTGGAAGTGGCAGAAAGAAATGAACCCCCAAGTGAGAAAGAAGGTATAGATAACTAGGAGAGGGTGAAGGGCAGAGCTTTGGATGGCACCATCATTTAGGAGACAGGTTGAGGGAAAAGAAGAAAACACAGCCACTGAAAGCAGTGCCAGAAGAGGGAATTCAGTATTTTCAAAGCTAAGAAAGGAGAATGGAATCGACCTTGACTCTCATGCTAAAATCATGTGCAGGCAAAAATAGATATTTAAAGCAAGAGAAGGAACCGAACCTTTACCAAGTTGAGGGCATTGTGCTAAGCATTTTCCATGTGTTAGCTCGTTCTGCTAATCACAAGTGTTAAGTATAAAAGGGTAGTTAAATAGCGATGGAGGTGCAGCTCCTGCACCATTCACTGCTTCTGAGAGCTTGAGAAAGGCCCTCCTTTTCTATGTGACAATAACTCACAGGGTGGGTGCATCATAAGGATGGTGTATTTAAAGTTATGCCTGCCATCTTGCTACCTGGTTGGTGATGGCAGATCATTGTCTTTCTTTTGACTTTACTTTTATAAGCTCTGCTACCCACAAAAGCCACTACAGTCTACAGACCCAACCTGCTCCAACAGTTTTGTTAATACCTGAATATTCTCAATGCCTGTGTGTGGTGAAAGTTACCTTTACTTGAACAGTAGCAGCCTTGTCTCGTCATATTCTTACCTGTATTCCCTTGGTAATTCTTAAAGAAAGGGCGGTGAATTCAAATATGCAAGATCAGGTTCTTCAGATATCACAACAGAATATCCTCAACTGCAGCTTAGTTCTCTGCTATTCCAAAGATGCAGATGCAGGGCTGCATTCAAATAGCCACAGGGTTGCTTAAAGATGCCCTCCAAGTCATTGCTACCCAAAGTTTCTGAAAAGCTAACCTGAGAAAACCTATAGCTATAAAGAAGCACTGGAATACATGTATTCTACTCATGATTCTAGAAAGCAGTGTTTCCTCAGGACATGATGCACACTCCTTTAATCCTCGTGATAACTTAAAGAAATGGGGACCACTATATTAGTAACTAATTCTACAAATGAAGAGACTGGGGCATAAGAACTTAGGTTAAAGTAGCAGCAATGAGCCTGCGCTGATTAACCTTCCTTTGCATCGTTGCTGACAGGGTCAAACTGCACAGAACTGGAGTGCCCGCCTCCTTCATTCCATTTCACACTACCACTTTTCTGAGTTTTGCTTATATGAACTTTATCATATATTTTATGCACACGGTGTGCAGTGGCTTCAACTCTGAATCTTCTGGATGTTTAGCATTATTTCTACTACTGAGCTATGTGCTTCATCCATATTAAGAATATAGTGATCGGATATGATGTCTCACTTAAAAAATAGCATCAGATAGTTGTTTTTTATCACATCAACCCTTTCATATGAATCTGAAGGAAGAACTTCTGTCTGTATTTCAACTTGACAATAGCAATTGCTTTGTTTTTCATCTCATATTATGAAACTGAGATTCACATAGAGGCATTTACATAGAGTAACCACGTATGTTCCACATATACATAGCATGTACACAGTATGTTCTACATATACATAGCATGTACACAGTATGTTCCACATATACATAGCATGTACATAGTATTTTAGAGTCTGATTTTCACCAGGCTACAGAAATTTGTGTGTAAAGATCATCACATAACCATTCCAGATTCACCATGTGAGTTTTATGACTTTATACAATTCATGTCATGTTTCTGTATCTACTTCCTCATCCTTAAAATGAAAAATGATAATATGCCTTCCATAAAGGCTGACAAAACTTAAAGTTCATGCATGTGCTTGCATGGTAGTTTATACTTATGGTCACTCAGCAGAATGAGGCAGGAGGATCACCAGAGTCTATGTTCTTAAGGACACAAGAGTAAAACTGAGGCTGTGTCTCAAAACAAAAAAGCTGGTTACTTTATGTAAAGTTCTTAGAACAGTTTTCAGGATCCCTGTACACTACACCATTACCATCTCCTGCCCTGTACACTACACCATTACCATCTCCTGCCCTGTACACTACACCATTACCATCTCCTGCCCTGTACACTACACCATTACCATCTCCTGCCCTGTACACTACACCATTACCATCTCCTGCCCTGTACATGACACCATTACCATCTCCTGCCCTTTCTTTTTCCCTTTCTCTACTCCCCAGCTCTTGTCTCTGTTGTTCTGTCCTCCAAACCTTCTCAAAAGGCCACACATACCCTAAGGTCTTCAGGAAGGTCTCCCCAAAGCTTGCTTTTGGTTGTTTCATATGTTCCCCTTCCTGTCGAACATATGTTTTCATTTCCATTGATGCTGTTGGAAGGTTCCTCAGACTCAGCCAGGGACACTAGAGCTTGGGAGCTCTTCTTCCATGTTAAGAAATACGCAACTCTTTGAGCTGTGCACTTCCCTGGAATTCTCACTAAGACCTTGCTTTTTCAACAGAACCTACACACAGTGACAATGTTTATTCTGCCCCAAGTCTTCTTCATCTCCTCATTCTACAAAATACAGTACGTATTCATGGCGCTGGACCATGAACTAACCTCCTACATACACAGTGTGCTGTCTTCCCCATCCTCATTGCACTTACCTTCCTCTCAGCCAACAGTCCCTTCCCTGGCATTCTGTCACCTCCTTCCCTACCACTTCATTGGCCACCCACATGAACCTACTTGGGATCAGGTGACACTCTGTGAAAGATCACATGATCTGTCCCCAGTGTTGGAAAATCTTGGATAGCATATCTAAAACTGAGCTCAGAGTCAGTTCCCTGTAAGAGTTGTCAGTTTGCAATCCTTAGTATTCCATTACCAACTTAGAACCAAAAGCCTTGTTAGAAATGGAAATATTTATTGTCTCAAGTAGGGTGGTGATGGAATTCTGTGCTTCAGGATCCCCAGCTATTCCCAAAAATTGGGAAGGTGGCTACACAGGATGAAGACTCCCTGATGTGATCCCTGATGAGATCTGTACTCCCTTATGCTTGATACCAGATACCAGCCCTCTCATTTTAGCTTTGCTTCTGGCGTGTGTGTGTGTGTGTGTGTGTGTGTGTGTGTGTGACACACACACACACCACTACTTCCTGGAGCCCTGATGCCCCAGCTTGTATCACATCTAGAAATCAATGATCTACAATTACTCTAAACTTTTATGTTTAGTTGTTTGGCTTTGACTTTCTTGTACCAATTTTTTGTGACATTAACTTTAATCGGCAGAGATCTAGGTAGAAACATTGCACTATCAACCACTGGAGGCTGGGTTTCTAGAGCCGCTGGCATCTGCCTCTCAAATCCTTGTGGTACTGTTATCCTGCTATGCACGTTCCTGTATTAGACTGTTGTTCTGAGTGGAAAAAGTTCCTAGTCTGTGCTCCCCTTATACTTTATTATCATCGCTCATCCATAATTGCCTCTGTTACAGTGACAGCTTCACCTCTTCCACCAGTGCTCAGTCTGGCTCAGTCATACCATCTGTTTGTGTGACAACAACATTATGGGTTCCCTCCATGCATCCCTAAATGGGCACAGGAAGGAATAAAAGATGGCACGAGTGCCAGCTGGCACTGGTTGCACAAACCTAGACAGTGATGAATCATGACCCAGGACAGGGAGTATGGCTGATGGCTAATTGTAGATCGCCATCAGTGCAATAGGGCTAGCATCTCTCCTCAGGGACACAACTTACCCTGTGTTGTTTCTGTTTCTGTAACGACAGAAATAGTTTCTTTTTATTATGTTGTCACAAAAGAATGCTCAGTGGGAAAGAAGAGTACAAAGTGAGTTCTGATTTGTTCTACTTTTCCCTTCTCTAAAGGATAGTAGAGAACATTCTAGGGAGTTCAAGAATTCCTTGACAATGGCAGGAATGGGTTTCTAGCTGTTTCAATGGGAAAAGAGCTAAGGCAAGTTACATCATTCTGGTAGGTCAGTCTATGTATAAGCTGCTGGACTTCCTGGTTACATTCACCCAGCAAGCTTTAACCATTTTCTGTTCTTTGTGTCTTATAAATCATTCATTCATTCATTCATTCATTTCTCTTTGAACGCTACCTCTAGGATTACATTAATCAGGCAACTGTTCAAGATTTATCCTATCGATTCAAATTTAGGTACATGATACTGGAGTGTTTTCTTAATGTTGCAGTGACATTAATGTTAAGACATTTCTATATTGTTTCTATTCTGTATCTTTGTATTGATTTCACTCCAGTGTGTGTGTGTGTGTGTGTGTGTGTGTGTATGTTATACTTTACTTTCAGTTTCCTCAAAAGGAATTGGGAGCACAAACACACCTACTAAAACAAAATGTTCTTTCTCAGTAGAGAGATTTAGATGCCATTTTTTCTTTTGACTCTGAAATGCCTCCCGCAGATCCCATCTATTCTCCAATTGGGTATTGACTAAGAGCTGATAAGGCTAAGAAATAGAAAAATGTGCTTCCAGCAATGTGAAAGAAACATGCAAAGATGATAAGACCAGTGCATAGTTGTAACTTAGAAGCTAGCTGTAGGCAAGAGCTCTATCTGACAAGGTCTGCTTTCAATTGCCTATCTCTCGGTCTTATAGGAAGCATGCCTATCAAGATTTTCCCCTATTGCTGTAAGGAAAATAAACCAAATATTCATATCCGCAGAGAAGCTGGAAGAAAGGCGGGTGATTTGCAGACTGTACCCACAAACAATTTCGTGCATGGAGAGACACAGAAGACAATCTAGAGATTATTAACTAGATGCTCAGGAGTTGTGATGAAAGGGCCACTGGATAGGAAGTGTCAGACATTAAAAGACTAAATCTACTAGAGCAAGAACCCAGTCATGTATAGGGGACAGTGAATGGTGTGTTATGTGGCCTTGTGGCCTAAGAGGAAAGTGGTGACTGAAGTGGCTAAAAGAAAGACATTCATTCATATCAGATGATGGGGCATCTGTACTTGCAACACACTAAAGCTGGGACATACAAAAGGCTTCTGAGTCAGAAAAGAAAGGTGTAGAAGAAGTGAAATTAGAAGGACTGAAGTATTCTTAACCCAAAGGTTGCCTGAGGAAAAAATGGTCCTTTCTATTATAATGAGGTGGAGCCACAGAAGGATTTCTCCAGAAGAAGCTCTGATGGTTCTAGAGGCTTAGAAGGGCAGGTATGAGGCTGTTTCCATATTGAGGATAAAGGATCAGTAAAAGATATGACAAATGGCACCTCTCTCTCCCCAGACTGACCTATTTTCTCTTCCTTCTTTCCTTATCCTTCTGTATAGGATGCAATTTTAATGCTGCATGACAGATAATTTTTGGTTTGAGGGGTTTTTGTTATTTGGGAGGTTGTTTATTTGGGGTTTTGTCTGTCTAGGGAAAGGGGTATTGCTATTGTTTCTCTGGAATTCAAGGGCAGAACACGCAACTTTGTAGAATGCTTGTTTAGTATACACAAAGCCTTGGGTTCTTGGCTTCACTACTCAACACGGGATAAATGGATCATGGCTGCTTATGCTTGTAATCCCAGCACTTAATAAACAGAAGCAGGAGGACTGGTAGTTCAAGATCATCTTTGGCTGCATGGTGAGATCAAGGCCAGCCTGAGTTACACGAGACTGTGTCTCAACAAAAAACCAGTGTTTCCAAACCCTTAAAAGAGTATGGCTTTCCTTGCATTGCCTCACATGTGCTTGTGAACAAAAGCAATTTTAAATTGAAGTTGTATAAAGATCTGACTATATTGTTTTCCCATAATCCTTAGCTTGATACCTTTAAACAAATAAACATTTAATCGCATTTTTCTCACCTTAGTTTCCACATTTTGCTAGTACACTGTCTGAGCACAGGTCTGCTCTCTGGATTTCAGCTTTTACCTCTGAGAGAGAGCATGAGGACCAAGGGAGCCTACTTTCTCATCGGTCTTTGGTGTCTACAATCTCATAACCAAAAAGCCTTGTTTCCTACCTCCCCTGTTCATTTCTATCTTATCTTGACATTTTGATGTCTTCCAAATAAAATGTGAAAAAATAATGTTGAACTTCCATATCCCACCAATTCCCCATACTTCTTATAACTACATACACTAATGAGTATCTAGAAAATTCATGAGCCAAGAATGAAATTGTGTCTCATGTCTAAATCTTTTGAGGGTTATATGTCTATAAGATAGGATCAGCAGCAAAGTCCTTGCTGTTCTAATAAGAAGAATGTGGGGAAAAATTTCGAAAACATTCCTAACATGGAATAGCTGCCAATAATATAAGGCATGGTTCTGGAAAAGCCTAGTCCTGATTAGCTTTATTTTTCCTTGTATGGGAAGTTTCTCCTTAATAATTTGTAAAATTTCTCACACCAACATCCTTCCAACTTTAAAGCCACTGCCCTTTGATCTTTCACCTCTGATCTGAATGCACATTTCCACCTTGGTTCCTACAGATACTTGAGAGTCTAGCTATAGAAGCTGAGTCTCTCTATAAGCTGGTTTGGGGTCTGCCCTTCAGATGGGGTCTGCACATTATTTGCAGGAAGGTCTCTACAGCAGATGCTAGCAGGCAGGCAAGCTAGCACACAATCCCAAAGCCCAGAGCACGCTGAGCCAGGCACGCTCACACTTGGCAATACCAAGCCCAGAAGTGCTGCAGGGTGATGGAGGGAGTGTTCTCTGAGGGGCAAGTGCTGCTCCAAAGCCCTGCTAATGTCTCTGTGTGGCCATGCTGTATTTTCAGCTTGTCATCATGGCTGGGACAGTGCTGCTTGCCTACTACTTCGAATGCACTGACACCTTTCAGGTGCATATCCAAGGATTCTTCTGTCAGGATGGAGACTTAATGAAGCCTTACCCGGGGACGGAGGAGGAAAGCTTCATCAGCCCTCTGGTGCTCTATTGCGTTTTGGCTGCCACCCCAACTGCTATTGTAAGTACAGAACTGGTTCTTTGTTGTCAGACACCTGAAAGTATTTTCTCTCTGCCTTTTTCCTCTTTCCTGTCCTCCTGGGCTCTCACTAGCAAGTAGCCTTATAGGTGGTTTTCTGTTTCAGCTGAAACAGATTGAGTAGAAGTCTGCAAAATAAATAAAAAATAAAATAAAATAAAACGGATCTTGCCTTTTGTAGATAGATGGATACTTTTTGCTTTTTAGTGTCTAGATTTTTGAAGCTATGTTTTTTTTAAAGCATGTGTGAATGTCAGAAATCAATGGATATGGTTAGCTTGGCATGTTAATAATAGCTACTGTACTCTCAGAAAAAAAAAATGTGCTGTGAGTTGTGTGTTTTCTGAAAGGAGCGCCGTTGTCAGTGATGGCACTGCCATAGACTCAGATCAGAGTGGAACAGAACCCTCCAGCTGGTACCTCCTGCTGCTACAGTTGAACTGCAAAGGCCAGAGATGAACAAAATTACTTGACCCAAAACCTTGATGTCTCTGCCCCTGTAGATGTCACGTCGCATTGAGCTAGCTCAGTTGCAACCTTACCTTCATTTTTTTCATTTTTTTTTTTCTCTATTGAGGTCAGAAATCGGACAGACAGCCCTGGAGGAAGACTGCTTCAAGGGCATAAAGCTTGCAGATCCATGTGAGCCAATCGACTGATTTAACACTTAGACATTATCATTTTATGAGAGTGTTAAAATAAACATTTCTGTGACTGAACACATTGCTGTTACCAGGACAGATTAATCTGGCTGTAATTTCAGTTCCCACTCTCTTCTTTCTTTTTTAATAGTTGCTCCCCAAGTCGTCCACCTCACCTCTGACAGGACTTCTGCTCTCCTTTATTCAGGGCCTAAATAAAAATACCAACTGGCATACTGAAGAGTAGAGTGATTGCTCAGACATTTAATTCAAACGCTATTCTGAGGGCAAATGCTTCTCTTGCCTTAGGATGAAAAAGTAATTGTAATTTTGAAGATAGAGCAATAATGAGTGGTCATAGTTTAAGTTTATTCAAATCATCACCCAGCCTCAGAGGAACCCTTAACCACTGAGACTTCAGAAGATGGGAGAGTAATGTTGATGAGATGCTACACGATACATCAGGGTAGCTGAAAACCTTAGACCTATAGAGTAGCACATCCGGTTCACCTCACTGATCTCCTCCAGACAAGGTTGTCACTGGATTTAGAAATGACTTTCTAAAGTTCCTAGCACATATTTGGTGTCAGGGAGTACAGAACCTGACAGAAACTACCTTCTCCCAACATTGGCATCACAGGACAAATGTCCTCATCTGAGACTTATGACATTCCACTGAGAACCCTGTATGAACTCTTCTAGAGGGAAGCGGACATAACTTCTATATCTCCCTTCCCTTATCCTTGCTCATCAGCCCTAGAAAGAGGAGAAAGCATAGATAGAATGAATGTGCCTCCAAAGTCAGAAGACCCCAGATAAAACAAGGAAGAAGGTAAAACTGTCTAGAATGGACTGGAGGTGGCTCTGTCAGGAGGCAGGGGTTTAGTCTGGAACTGGGCTGTGCTCCTTCCTGTCTTATACGCATATCATTTTCTTATGTGTTCAGACATGAATTGCCAATTAACCCATTGAGTTCCTAATATATTTTCTTCCTTTCTTCCTAGTTTCAGGGAATATTATCATTCTCTTTATCTTCCTATAATTTAATTATAGAGATTTTGCTCCTTTCAAAAAAGAAACTTAAGGTCAATGAAGCATTAATTAATGTGAGCAAAAAATTAGCATCAGAAAACAAAGTAATTATTAAATATAGTAAAAAACAAATTCTTCAAAGTGCTAAGTGCACATAAAAGTGGAAAAGGGAACGTGGGAAAGGATTTGGAGGGAGGACCGCTTTGGCCCAGGGCAAGGAGAGCAAGGGAAGATCAAGTAACCAAGGGATGATAAATGTATGGACATTTCATAACGAAAAGCATTGTTTGGTATACCTAAAAGGAAAGAAACCATTGTATACTTGATGTATACTCTGCAGGCATTGTCTGGGTGATCCACATAGCAACCCAATGAGCTGGAACAGGGGTATGCCAAAAAACACAGAAAACTACAGGTCCCTTCACCTTCCAGTTGAGAACACTGAGCCTCAGTTTGTCTAAACAATACCCTAAAGGCTCCATTTTCTGTAAACAGATGGACGGTGATCTTCCCATTGAGCCCCATTTTTGTTTTCCCTCTCAAATTAGGGGCATTGCTAAGAACCAGGGATGGGCACAGCTGATGGCTTAAAAGCAGAGAGCAGTATAATTATCAACCCAGCTAGTCATCATTGATCTTCCCTCAGGATCTCAAAATCAGTGAGCAGATGCAAGCCAGAGCTCCTCTGAGCTGGGGGAAGGAGCTGTGTTCACTTCTGCCATCAGTGAGATTTGACTTGCTCAACAGCAGCCAGTGTAGGGTGTCAGGACCTCGGAGTGCTAGTGCATCCTTCAGCACACACTTGAAGACCCCAGCTTCACTGCTGGGGCCCCAATAACTGTGTGACTTCTAGTTGCTTAGATTCTTGCAGGTTCAGTTTTCTCATTTCTACACTTTAAAGGGGGATCAGACTCAATGATTTCCAGGAGCCCTCTAGTTCTCAGATGTCATGAGAACACGAAAAGGAGGATTTTGATGAAAGTTTCCACATTAGATTCTCAGCAAGTCAGAGCTTCCTTTCTGGATTCACTTCTATATTTCTGGGCATTGCATGTGTCACAGAATTATAGCACTTACTTGTTTCTCCTTCAAAGAGTTTTCTGCACTCCCTGGAGTATAGTGAGAGCAGGACCCTCGTTGAGCGGTGTGCACAGTAACTAGCAGTGATTTAAAAAAAATATTAATTCTACCTGGATTGTCCTTGGCTTTCTGTGCATCTGCAAATAATGACAGTGGCTGAGCTGAACATCACACTCCTGTGACTCCACATATGGTCATTAATGGCCCCATTCACAGCTGTATATACTCAGGGGAGGAATGAGGACAAAGACTATACCATTTGACCTGTCAGCTTCTTGTTTTTCCTTTTATACTTTCCTGTCAAAACATATCAGCCTCATATTGAGAAAAGGCCACTTGGGATGAAGTGCACAGGGTCAATGCCACTGCTGTATCAGGTCTTTAGGAAAAGTTAACGCTTGGAGAATTTATTGTGTCCAGAACTGTTTATCCCACAGTGGTAACCCATACTTCAGAGAAACCTGCAGGGTGTGCTCTGACTACCTGGACAGCTTGGATAACTAAGTACTGCCTTGGGCCTTCTGAATAAACTCAGACTCAGAGGCAAAGGAAGGGAGCCAGAGAGCCTGCTTCTATAAGAGGATTTATTGGGCAGAGAATCTGATTTACCCTTATTTTATCTCAGTCCCAGTGGCACAAGGCATGAGAAGATAGCTATTAAACCTTTCTCTTGCCCTTACAATGAAGTGACTGGGGAGTATTTAACACTGAAGAAGCAGAACATTTGACTCCCTGCCCAAGAGAATTGAAATTGCTCACAGCTTGTATTTGAGTGCTTACTTACACACACACACACACACACACACACACACACACACACACACACGACTCAGCAGCAATTTCCTCAGGAAGGAAAGCCAACTACAACTTGATACAAAGCCACAGTTTAGCTGATGTGCAAATCTTCATGTGTACATTTATGCAAGCTCTCTGTATCAAACGTAAAACTCTGCTGCAGAGCAGAGTAGTCTGTCACTGCCGCAAACCATTGGCTGGCTGCTGAGGGCCACAGCTGCTGAAGTAAAGGAGCCATTGTTGGCCTTGTGCTCTTTCAGAATTTGCCTCTTCCGGGCTCTGAACAGTCTCCTGTGTTGAAATTCTTTGACGTTTTCTAAGTCACATCCTTTTCCACTGAATTGCATGTGACTTCTTAATAAAAAATTCTTTACCACTGTTGCTATTATACTCATTCTTTACAATTTACACTCTTTTCTGGAGCAGACATACAGACAACTCAAGGTTTTTTGAATTAAAAAAAAAAAAACTTTAAAAAATTTCCACATTTTCTGTCCATATTACAGATTAGTGATCTGGATTTCATTTTAGTGGTGTTCGTTCATTTGTTTGTTCATTTGTTCATTTGCTTGTTCATTGCACTATTTCCAACTATTCATAGCTTAAAGGTATGCCATGCAAAGACTGCTGATTGGTGACATGTTAAGAAGATTTATCATTTTGTTGTTTTAGGATTGTTTTGTTTTGTTTCACAAATGTTTGCCTAAAACTATGGACTAGCTAAACTACCTGGACATTACAGTGAGCTTTACTTTTTTATTGAGAACAGGGTTTTAGTGAAATTATTTCAAGTTTCCATTTTTCTTGTCCAGCAAAACAAATGGTGTCAGTAAACTGTGTGGTTTTTGGAATATATGGCTTCACTTTTCTATAATATCATGCATAGTCTCAACCTAGATAGCTCTCCGAGCAGGTAGATGTGGCTCTTGGTTCAGACCAGAAGGCAATGCTAGTACTTTATCACAGACATTGGATGGCTTTCAAAACACTATCATACAAAAAGCATTTGCTACTTAAGCTGTTAAAGGGCACTAGAAGTGTCCACTGACAGTGTTATTTATTTATAACTATGTATGATAAAGCAAAAGGCAGTAATTTTTGAGCTAACTAAAGTTTTGGAAGTAAAGGAAGCAGAGCCTCCCTGCAGATCTAGAGTATGTAGCACTCATCATGAAAGATAAAAGTCCAGAATAAAGGATACTCTCATGATACTGGCAATTCTCTATATTTTTTTCCTCATTTCCTAGGTCACTTTAAAAATCTACAAAAACTTTTTTTTTTTTATTTTTTGGTGGCAGACAGAAATCACCTCAAAAATCTATAACTGGTCAAATTAACAGTTAACTGTGGGGTACCTTGTCCCAGTTGTTACATTTACAACTCAGAGAATATTATGGTAGAGGAGGCAGAAAGAGTGTAAGAGCCAGAAGACCAGGATGACTGCTACATGATAGTATCTTCAATATATGACAGAAAACTGCATCCATGAGATTCCAACAATATTGGCTGCTTAATCGAGACTTGAATAATGACAATACCAGCTGACATGCAAATATGAATGGGGGAAACCTCACAAGGCCTTATCCCTAGACAGAGAGCCTCAATTTTGATGATGAATAAGAGGAGCAGAACCATTCTACCCCAGAGAGGAGCTCCTTAATCCATTATCTAATACCGAATGGCCAGCCCTAAGTGTTATACATATGAACCGAACTAAAAGGACTCAGGGACCCAATTCATGGGAAGAACAGTGCAGTGGAAAGTAAAAGGCTAAAAACAAATCACATGCAGATAAAAATCAAGATGGAAAATGTGCACAGGGTAAACATTATATCCAAAATTAAGGGCTGGGGAATATTTTCATACACTTTACAACTGTGATCTGAAAAGTGTGAAATCCTCCCAAGTCTTTTGAGAACCAATGTTTTTAAAAACTTCAAGTTTTGAAGCATTTCAGATTTTGAATTTTGGATGCCTGGCTGTTTATGGCTATACTTGAACAAAATAATCTTTAAACCACAATATGTAAGGAGATACAGAGCAGATACTATAACCCATTCAGCAAGAGGATATAACATTTGCAAAGACTGAACATAGGAGCACCTAAATACATGAAGCAAATATTAAAAGATCTGAAGAGAGAGATTCCAGTGGTGTAGATAACAGGCTATCTTATCACCCAAACTTTTGCTGTGGACATATACTACAGAAATAAGACCAATAAGGAAATATCTGACTTTAATCTAGACCAGATAGACCTAACAAACACATATAAGAGATTCTGTTTTATAGCAATGGAATACACATTCTATAATATGCACAGAACATTGTCTAGGATAGATCCTATTAGGCCACAAAATGATTCTTATAATTTAAGATTGAAATCATATCTAGTTTTTTTTTCTGAGCAGAGTTATATAAATATACATGAGAAAAATCAGAAAATTCACAAAATCTGAAAATTTACAAGTACATTTAAACTATGCAACATGCTCCATAACAACAAATTTGTCAATAAAGAGAAAATTTTTTTTCTGAGGCCTAGGGAGATTGTTTAGTAGGTGAAGTAATGATCTAGCTTTATATCACCAGCACCTGTGTCAAAACTTACTGTGTGTCTGCAAGCCTGGCTGGCATGTAGCAGACAAAGACAGGTGAATTACTGGAGGGCATTGTGTAGCCAGTCCAGTCAATCTCTGAGCTCCAGGTTCATTGAAAATCACCATTTAAAAAGTAAAAAAGACAGTGATTATGGGAAACACTTGAGGATGAGCTCCAGCCTTACTTCCATGTGCACATACACATGCTAAAACACACACACACACACACACACACACACAGAGGGGAGGAGAGAGATGGAGAAACATGCTGAAAAACAATATACCAAAACTCAAAACTCAATGGAATGAAACCATTACAATTCTAAAAGTGAATTTTTATAGCAATAATACATTAGTGAAAAGAGAGGAAAGCTACCAAATAAAACATAATGTTATGGCTCAAGAAATTTGGAAAATACATATAAAGGACATAGCATAGGAGAATGAATGAAAGAGATATTAAAAATCAATAAAGCTTAATAGTAATTGTTTGCAAAAATAAAGAAGATTTATAGGGTTTTATTTATTTCTTTAAAAAGGAGAAAATAGAAAGGGCCCCAAAAGTTAAAAAAAAAAGGCACTAAAAATGATACTACAGAAAGATCATGGACTATGAGAAGATATTATTAACAACTATAGCCAAAAATCGTATAACCTAAAAGAAATAAATACATTTGTTAACACATATAACAAACCAAAATGGAGTCATGAGAAAATAGGAAATATAAATAGACAATTAATGAAAAGGAAACTGAATCAAAAACAAAGGTCCATTAATGTGATGGTTTGAATATGCTCGGCCCAGAGAGTGGCACTATTAGAAGGTGTGGCCTTGTTAGAGTATGTGTGTCACTGAGGGCATGGGTTTTAAGACCCTCATCTTAGCTGCCTTCAGATGAAGATACAGAACTCCCAGCTCTGCTACACCATGTCTGCCTGGACTCTGCCATGCTCCTGCCTTGATGATAATGGACTGACCCTCTGACCTGTAAGCCAGCCCCAATTAAATGTTGCCCTTTATTAGACTTGCATTGGTCATGGTGTCTGTTAACAGCAGTTAAACCTTAACTAAGACAATCAATAAAGAAAAAGATCAAGAACTGAGTGTCTTCTCTGCTGAATTCCACCAAATGTTCACAGCAGAATGAGTATCAGTTGTTCAGACTCTTCCTAGAAATCAGAAAGAACATACTCGTAATCCTATTTTATGAGGCCAGAATTACCCTAGTGTTAAACTCAACAAACACAATACATCAAAAGAGCTCACCAGATCACTCCTGCTGATGAAAGGAGATGTGAACGTCCTTAACAACAAGTCACCAAACTGAGTTCAGTAGCTCCAAATCTTTAGATAACCTTGAGTACCTCAGATGCCAGGAAAGTAAAGAGGGACCATGATTGGGGCTAGAGAGAAGAGTAGCATGATACAGGAAATATGAAGAGGGAAATAGGGAAAATTAGAAGGCATTTTAACTGGGTAGTCAGGAAAGAGATGAATACAGGAGAGGGAGGGACAATAACAATAAGCATGTTTGAAAAAGTTTCTGGGACTCATTTATATATGCCTAAAACTACATGTAATACACAGAGGTGTACAGTGTGTCATTTGGTCTGGCAATGCTCCCCACAAAGGCCAAAAACTATCTAACAAAATCACCAGTACCAGTCATGAGAAAGCTTCTTTCAAGTTGTTGGTCAGTGTAGTCCAAGAAACTCCAACAATGTAGGTTATTTCTGTTTCCTTGGTAGCATCTTAGAAGTTGATGATAAGTCTCTATTGCTAAAGATGGCATACACTTTGGACATAAGAGTTGAAAGATTTGAGCTTGATCAATCCTGAAAGCCTCCTCTCTGAGTTCTGCTTTCAAAATACCAGAAGGTTCTAAGCATGATGCCAAGTGAGAGAATCAACCAGTAATCCTACTAGCTGAGACATCTATGAACCACAATGATGAGCAGCATGGCAAGATATCCCTACAGGTGCAAAAGTGGCATCCATATCATGGCAGTAACCCACAGCTTTCTAATTGGGCTTGAGTCCAACTTGACATAAGGAAAATCATCCTGATACTAGAAATGTAGACAACTACCTAGAGCAAAAGAGGTCACAGATCTTTGGAAGAACATACTACTACCACTTTAGTAGAACAACATAATCTCTAGTTGAATTTTAAGACTTAACCTTTTGGGTTTTTTTTTCCTCTGACACAATACATTCAGACTGCATTTTTCCACTCCCCCCATTCCTCCCAGTCCCAACCCCACCTCCCCTCTTCCCCAGATTCACTCCTCCTCTGTTTCTCTTCAAAAGAAAAAAGAAAAAGAAAAGATCAGGCTTCCCATGAATGTCCATCAAACATGGCCTAACAAGATACAATAAGAGTGGACATAAACCCTCATAATCAGGGTTGGACAATGTAACCCAGTAGGGAAAAAAAGGGGATAACAAGTGCAGGCAAAAGAATCAGAGATACTCCCTACTCCTACTGTTGGGAGTCCCCCAAGAACATCAAGCTATGCAATCATAACATATAGAAAGGACCTAGCTCAGATACTCCCTACTCCTACTGTTGGGAGTCCCCCAAGAACATCAAGCTATGCAATCATAACATATAGAAAGGACCTAGCTCAGATGCATATGGGGTCCATGTTTGTCACTTCAGTCTCTGTGAGCCCAATGAGCCCTGCCTAGTTGTGTTGTAGACCTGCTTACTCCTACAATTCTTACTCATCCTCTTGGGTGGGATTTCGCTGGCTCCTCCTAGTGTTTAGCTATGGGTCTCTGCATCTGCTCACATCAGTTGCTGGAGGAAGCCTCTCTGATGACAATTAGGCTAAACACTGATCTATGAGTATAACAGAATATCATTATAAACCATGTCATTGACATTTTTTGCCAGTCTTGTTTGATTCTATCCTGGGTCTCTGGACTATCATGCCTCTGGTTTCTGACCGTCCAGGCAGTGTCAAGCATGGGATCCCTCTTGTAGCCTGAGCCTCAAGTTGGACCAGTCTTTGGTTGGCCACTCCAACAAGTTCTGCACCAGTCTTACACCAGGCCATCTTACAAGAAGGACAGATAATAGGTCAAAGGTTTTCTGGCTGGGTTGATGTCCTCTCTGCTAGGAACCTTGATTGGTTATAGAAGATGGCCAGTTCAGGCTCCATATCCCCATTACTGGAAGACTTAACTAGGGTCACTCTCATAGATTCAAAGTATCTATGCTATCTGTGCTAGGTATCTACAGTGCCTCCTAAGTGCCCCAATTAAATGTATCCTTATACCTACAGACAAGTATAGCTTTCAAGCCCTCATCAAACACCTCTTTGCTACAGACAGTGACAATTAGAGAAAGCCACAACTGACTAAAATTCAGAGAGGAGTTGACCATGGAATACATCTACAACACAATTCCTGCAGCTAATGTCCCTCCAAGGACATCATAAAAGTAAGGGCAGAAAAACTGTAAAAATCAGAGGAGCAGAATATCTGCTGTGGGATTGTACCCTCTAGAAAAGATAGGGAAACTACATCCAGAATATCTCAACTATAAGCGATCTAAAACAAGGACAATATCAAAAGAGTTGTTAGCATGGAAGAGGAAAATCTCACCACAGAAAGCTCCACCCATAAAGGAAGAGCTAATGAGAGGTGGAGGATGAGCCCTCTAATTTGTTATCCACTTCAAAGTGGTCAGCCTTGAAATCATATACATATAACAACACCAAACGGACACAGAAAATTATATATATTCATTATATATTATAATATATGTTATATATATTCACATATTCATTATATAATATATATTACATATTATAATATATATAATATATATTATAATTATATATATTCATAGAAAACTGGACCATGAGTTTAAGCGATAATAAGGATGTAGGGACCTTGAAAGGAATTGGGGGAAGAAAGGAAAGGGAAAAATTATGTCATTACACTTGTAATTAATTTTCTTTTTTTTTAGTTTTAAAATGGTCATCCCAGAGATAAAGCAAATTCATCCCAAGAATATAAGGATGGTTCAACATATGCAAATCGATACACATCATGCATCACAGTAATAGAATGAAAGACAAAATCATGATTATTTTAAGAGATAACTGTGTTGAATAACATTAAATATAATTTCATTATAAAAATGCCCAGTGAGTTGCCTGAGCACAGTAAAAATGATATATAACACATTCATATTGGACAGAGAGATGCCAGGTCTCTTCACTTCTACTTAACACAGTCCTAGCTAAAGTAGATAGCAAATAGAATAAAAAGGTGTCCAAATCAAAAATGAAGAAATTATGTTGGGCCTCTTTGCAGAACACATGGTCTTCTATTCCAAAGACCCAAATGATGCCACCCAAATTTGTGACACTAAGCCAATTCAGTAAGCCAAGGTATGTATAGTTAGTATATATAAAGCAGTAGCATTTATATACACTGATCAAAGGCTCTCAGGAAAATGAATCAAGAAAGCAATGTACAATAGCGACAGCATTTTTAAATGATAATAACATTAAGAAGGTGAGAACAGTGTCTTCTGGATAAGGCCACCAAATATTCACTGAAACTCACAGCAGCTTTGGTTTACTGCACAAAATCAAATGTGTCAACAGTCCAGCATGGATGGGAGAAATATTCATGACACCCCAGCCCTAGCTGAGGAGCTCTGGGCAGTTTATGGCTTCTGGGAGAGTAGGTTGCTCAAAATATTACAAGAAATTGAAGAAAGCAAAATACTTGCAAGAATTTTATGAGATTGACCGTGCTCCAATAGATGGCTCTTCAACCATGCACACATGGATAGCATTAATTGGGTCCAGTGGGTTATTTCAAAATAAAAGGAAGCTTGAAGAGATAATTCAGTGGTTAAAGGTACTTGCTGTTCTTCCAGAGGACCCAGTTTCAATTCTTAGGAGCCACATAATAGCAATTATCTATAACCCTAGATTCAGGGTACTTGACACCCTTTCTGACTTCCACATGTTCTGCATGCACATGGTACATAGGTATGCATACAGGTAAATGGTGTTGGGTAAATTGAAAATCTACCAACAGTACAATGAAATTAGACTCTAAGCTCATATTTTATGGAGTAATACACTCAAAGCAAATTAAAGACTTAAAGAAAACTCTATAACTATGAAACTGCTAGAAGAAAACAAAGGAAGACTTTATGACAAAAGACTTGATGATTTCTTAGGTATGACCCCAAAAGCATAGTCAAAGAAAGAAATATATATAGAGAGAATTGCAAACTAAATTCCTTGTGCCTAACAAAGGAAACAATTGTATAGAAAAATCATACACAAAATGGAAGAAAATATATGCAACTATACATGTAGCAAGTGATTTATATCTAAAATACACAAAGAACTCAATAGCTCTTTAATTAAACACTGTCAGATGATCTGAAAAGAATACATACAAAGTTTTCAGCATCATTACTCACCATGGAAATACAAATTACTGTAGCAATGAGATAATGCCTCAACTCCTATTAGGATGGGCCTTCCAAAAGACAAGAAAAAACATGTGAAGAACAGGATACCTTATAACAATGGTTAGTAGAGATGTGAATTAATGACATCACTATGTAAAATCTCTATGGACATTCCTTGAAAATGTAAACATGGAACTTCCATGTGGTCCATCTGTCAAAAAGGAAATGAAGTCAATATATTGAAGAGATCTGTGCTTGCACATGTATTGCAGCCTCATTTACACTAACCAACATATCAAATCATTCTAAATGTCCATCAACAGATAAATGCGTAAATAAATGTGTCAACTATATACACATAGGAAGCCAATCATAACGTGGATGAGACTTCAGGACATTATATGTAGCATAAACTAGACACAGAAATAAATGCCACATGATGTCACTCATATGTGGACTCTAAAGCTGACTTCACCAAAACAGAGACTAGAATGATGACTAGTGGGGACTTGGGTAGTGTCTTAGGTAAGGTTTTTCTGCTATTAACAGACACCATGACCAAAGCAAGTCTTATAAAATACAACATTTAATTGGGCTGGCTTACAGATTCATCAAGGTGGAAACATGGCAGCATCCAGGCAGGCATGGTGCAGGAGGAGCTGAGAGTTCTACATCTTCATCTGGAGCCTGCTAGTAGAAGACTTGCTTCCAGGAAGCTAGGACTAAGGTATTAAAGCCCACTCCTACATTGACACACCTACTCCAACAAGGCCACACTTCCTCCAACAAGGCCACACTCTCTAATAGTGCCACTCTCTGGGTCAAGCATATACAAATCATCACAGGTGGTTAGGGAAGGAGAAGGCTCAAACAGATATTGTTCAAATGATTCTAAATTTTAGTTAACTGTGTACATATAAGTGTACAATATGACTACCAAGACATTGTGATCTTTAAAAAGCGCTGAGTGAATGCTAAATACTCACACTCCTAAAGAGATAACTTTGTTTGGTAAGGCACATGTTTATCAGAGATTCTACAATATAAATGTACTTTAGAGTATCATGCTGTTAAAATAGTTTTAATTTTATGAATAAATGCAGCAAATCAGCTTACCCAAAAAAAATAGCACTGTGTTTCAGTATAGTTTACATATTTGCGCTTGAGTTTTTGTATGTGAAAAATGACTAACCAAGTATGGCAGTTGCTCTCATGACTTAAAGTATGCTTACTACAGTGTAAAAGGTTACATATCACTTAGGATTGTGACTAGCATACCTGGGAAATAACAATACACTAATGAAATTTATCTACAGGTCATTCTTGCCAGGGCTAGTTTGGCCTTGACTATTTCTCACTGGAGGACATTCTAATTTGCTATGATTGATATGAAGTTTGTTAGCCAACAATCAGAGAGGCCTAAATAAGTAAGGCAGCCAAAACTGAACACATGGAGACTCCCACATGCTCCAGCTGCTCTTTGTACAGATGATGGATTAAGACAGAATCCATCAGAATCCAGCAGAAGTACAGATGGAGGGGCCAAGGCACTGCCAAAGCCAGAGCCCTAAATCTGCCATCATGAACAAAATGGCATCCATGGTGGGCTGCATGCTTGGCAGAAAGCAAAGCCATCCTTTAATTTCACAGTGCTTGATCCTAAAGAAGAATCATCCCCCTTCAAGAATAGAAGACCAGTGAGTGGAGAAATATTAATGGCACATGTAGTTAGGAAGATGACTGTCCTTGTACTGTGAAAGAAGCTGGATTGCTTCATCAAAATTTTACAATAATTCAGGAATAGATCACTCCATTTTGACTATAAAATGACCCTCTGACTTCTCCATCTCTTCATCTTCCTTCCTTTAGCACTTATGCACTCAATATATTCCAGGCACTACCAGTATTTGGATATACATATTTGATCTACATTTTCTTTTGTCTTAATTTTATCAAGCATACAAAATAAGGGGCTTCATTTTAAATATACTCTTGTTCTATTTTTTCTTTTTTTATGTTCTATACCTCCTTTGTGAATGTTGGCTTGTGATATTATCTTTGTGTCAATTTTCACTTTCTTAATTTTTAAATTTCATTTATTTTTGTGTGTGTGTGTACACATGAACATGCCACAATACCTACATGTGAAAGTCAGAAGACAATGTGTAAGAATCAATTCTCTCCTTCCCTCATGTAGGTGCCAGGGACTGAACTCAGGTCATCGGAATTAAGGTATACAACTAGTGATCATTGTTTTAAGCAAAATAAGCCAGGCTCAGAAGACAGGTATTTTTTTTTTCATTTGTGGGTCTAGGATTATGCATATATATGATATATATTTGATTTGTATTTTAATGAGAAACATGTTGTAGATGTATAGGAATTAGCAGAGTCTCCTAGCTAGGTGGTACATTTTCCACTAAGGATAAAGACTGATGCAAATCTGGGTTTTCTAGAGAAGGGAAATCCCTTCTTCCATCTTGGGTTCTCCATTTTTCAGTAGTTTCTCAGCAGACTATGTTCATCCTGGAACCTGCCTCTCCATTGGCTTAGTTAAGTGCTTCATGATAATAGAGTAATTATAGTGATGATGACTACAGTGGGAATGTTATCAATTCTTATCAGATAACTTCACTTGCTTCTATAAGTGCACAAGAAGATTCAGACAGTGTTCTAAGCAATTTATATATAAATATACACCCCTATACATGTTTACATATGCAGTGCATGGCTATACATGTGCATATATATAATTAAGCCAAAAATTCTGGTATCCTGATTACAGAAATAAAATACTTGAGGCATAAAAGGTCAAGGAGATAGATAGGTGGATGGATGGATGAAGAGATAGATAGATAGATAGATAGATAGATAGATAGATAGATACATACATACATACATACATACATAGATAAATAGATAGATAGATGGACAGTCAGGAGAATGTAGGGTAATTTGGGGGGCTAATCTATTGTCCCTTTTATCTCCCAAATGAATGACACTGAGTCCTGGTATATTTATTACAAGCTTAGAGCTTTTGGCACTAAGTTGGGCAGGTTCTGAGCTACTCTAATCAGACTCTACTGACCTGGCCTACTTCCCAGCCTAGCAGGCCACCCTCCTCTCACCTGCCCAGATATTGGCTGAATCAGCTCTTTATTAACCAATCAGAGGTGATGGAGAACAATGTTTTACAGTCTACTGAGTCAGGAAATAATTCATGATAATTAAAAAATCCAGACTGCACCCAGATCTCTGTGCATAGGAATCAGCATCTGAATACACAGTGTACAAAAGCGTCCCCCAATATGAGAATCAGTATTTGGAGGGAGGAAAGGGAAGGGGAAATTTGAGGAAGTTATATAATTATGTATTATAATCTCAAAAAATAAAAGAAAAAAATGTAAAGGTCAAATAGTATGCCCAAGGTTATCATGGCCAGCTGACTTTAGAATTCCACCTCTTAACAACTACACTTGTACAGGACAGTAAACATTTGAATTTCTTACTAGTACTAAAAACACCAATAGACAAATGGGCTAAGTATGTGATTCTTTAGCGACTAAAAGGTTCTTGGGATGTTACAGTATGAAATTTGGATAAGTAGTTAAAATAGAATCATGTGCGACATTCTAGAGCTACTTCAGACACAATCTGGCTGGATATGAGCAAGTTTCTGAGATGGTCAGTGACCCCACGACTAAAACAGATGGTTTTGAAATTTTAGATTTTAATTTCCATTACTCACGTAAGTTCTTTGATACTATTTTTCCGCAGATACTCTCTAATTACAAGTGTACAAAATATGGAGAGGCTGGAGAGATAGCTCAGTGGTGTAGAACACTTGTTGCTCTTGCAGAGGATCTGGATTTAATTACCAGCATATGCATGTTGACTCACAGCCATCTCAAACTCCAGTAACAGGGAATCTGATGCCCTCATTTGGCCTCCACAGGTACTAGGCAAACTTGTGGTATATATATATATCTCCAGACAAAACACTCATACACATAGATACATCAAAAAATTAAAGAATCTCAAACATGGAGGTTCTTAAAACATTGATAAAATTTTCCCAAAATCACAGGTTATATGAAGGCAGAAAAAGGCATTTTTAAATCATGATCTTCTGATGATTAATTGGAAATAGAATTAGAAAAATCATAACTATGTATAGTACGTAGGGAAGTGTAGGGTTTGAGTCTTGTCCCCATGTGCTACTTGTATGCTTAAGAGAACATTCTTGGCTTTCCAGGAAGGAATGTGTACCGAGGCTACAGATCTTGGCATGTCGACATGCTGAAGTGCTATACACTTAGTATTTAAGGGGTGGTGGAATTGTTAACTTTTACTCCTTGCTGATAACTTCCATCTTCAGGTGTAGCAGTACCAGGGATTAATATTGCTTGTCCATGCAGATTCGGTATTTTAAACATCAGTCTACTATGTTTGGTGCTATCGGAATAACTTTTTAAGTGTCAGCGTAGATGCTGATCTCAAAGAGTTTACAATCCATGCAAGGGTATAATGATGTAAAAGGTATTTGTTCATGAAGCAAAAGATGAATATAGTGATAAAGAAGTCACACTCAAACCACTTCAGTGTAGGGGAAACATGTCTCAGGCAAAAATAATCAAATAAGTATTAACATACAAATAATAACATAGTGTGAGATGTAAAGGTGTGCTTTCTTGGACCATTAGCTATCAGAATCATTCTTCATCATTGCAAGTTACAACATGAGTTTAAAAATGAATCCTACCACAAGTTTTATCACAAACTCCCTTAGACACTATTATTTCAATTTATATTGTATACGACCTTAGAGGTTAATATTTTGCCCTGAGTTATATTGTAAATGATCAAATGGTTTCTCCAATTCTTTTGAAGAATTAAATACAAGATCCTCACTCACCATCTCCCCCAACCAACGTGATAGTTTTTAAAAGACCTGTAACTCCCTAGAAGTACCCCTGCTCTATCTTTAACCAAACAGTTCTCCACTTGACAAGTCTTCAACATTCCTTCCCCAGATTTTCATTGGTGAAATATCCATGTATTTCATAAAGTCGACAAGGGAGTCCCTGCTTGCTGAGGAGAAAATGATCCTGACAGGGGACTGCTGCTACCTGAGCCCCTTACTCAGAAGGATCATCAGGTTCATCGGTGAGTTCAACAAGGAGCTGTGCTCCCAAGGATAGGTGAAGTTTACTAAACTTGGTGGATATGCTTGAGATACAGTAAAGCCAGCATTAAAAGGAAGGGCTGTTGGAGAATTTCCCACTAAGGGTAAAGGTAAGCCTAATCCTGGTGCAATGACAAATGTTTGATCCTTGAAGTAAGGTGGGATTTATTACATTGTTGTACAGAGTCAAATATTTGATTCTTGAGGTAATGTGTTGTTTACTAAATTGTTACGCAGAATGATTCCAACCAATTTTCCTCTGCTCGACATTTCTCTGAGATTATCCCTGGACATATGTTTTAACACTGATTGGGTGTTGACATATACTAAGTGGTAAGGGTCAGGGAAGGATTGGGGGACATCGATAAAATGAAATAATCAAATTTGCTGGCAAAGTTCTCCTGACTTGTAGATTTATTATTCAGGAACTTGAACAAAATATGAGACATCAAATCCACCAGATTCTTGAAAATAATGTCTTTTCAAACTTGGAAAAGAATGCTTAGTTTTTTATTCATGATAAAGAACAATGAAGGCATGTTCTATGTTATTCCTAAAAATGCCTTGTGTGCTATGGATAATGATTATAGAATGGGAATTTGTGTATTAATGCAGGTAGAAATCTAAATATTGCCTAATGCTCTCTTTAGAATTACTCAATAAATTATCAGTTGGTTAATACCTTTCTTCCTTTTATAGTAAAGGGTTCAAGTTGTAAACAAATGGCCTTATCAAAGTCTAATATAGAATAACATTTCTGATTGGATTAGGAATGAAGAAGGTACTAGAGCAGGGAGCCTAAAACAAAAGTTATGTAAATATAGCAAATTAAAATTTAACACTTAAATACCCTTAGGAATGTATGAAAGTCTGGAAAATTAAAGTTTTTCTGGACTTCATTGGACTGCATTTGGCTCACTTGGGTATAGCTTGATCAATACGATGTTACTAGTGTCTAAGTGTTGTTGTCAACAGTACCAAACAATGGTTCCTTTCAGACATGTCCAAAGTTAGACTAGTTTCCACCAAAAATGACTACCTATCACATCATGAGAAAGGAGGAGAGAAGAGAGTATTTCTCCCACTCAACACTGAACTAGATAGTTCATTACATTGCTCCATTTAATCCACCCAACATTACATGAAGAGTATAAAGACCCTACTAGAATACAGAATCGAAATTCGATTCAAATCTATAATTTATTAGATAATTTATACAATATATTTTAATTTATTTATAATTTTATTCAAGATTGTATGGTCCTTCCATTTGATCTGCTCCCTATGCATGCAATTAAACAAGTTATTCAATGAAAAGCATTTTAATTAATTGTTTTATTTATTTTTTACATCCCAAATGTTGCCCCTCCCAGTTCCTCCTTCCAGAGTTCTTTACTCCACCCCACTCACTGAAATACAAACATCTTTAAAGTCACTGTTACTGTTTCTTTGCAGAGAGAAGCCATATCAACTTGTGACTCACCCTACTTGGGGCATGGTTCAAAGAAATTTTAACTGTTGTTTGTCTCTTATGTAGGACCCTGTGGCTTATATAAGTGCTTATGGGGAGATGACAAGGGATCCCAATCTCCCAAGGTGAACCCTCCACACAGCATGTTGTGGCCCATGAAATTATCACTTGAGACAGAACACTGAGCTAAGGCATGGTTTCAAGATCAATGGAGGATCGCGTGCCCACTCTTAAGTGATGACACATTTTTCCATTTGGTTTTTGTGGGAAAGGAGGAATGTGTTGAAGAGACTACCAATATGACCATTCCATGGTATGGTTACCAGAAAAGGTTTTATTGTAGCGATTAGATAGAGGCATCTGGAAGAATGCAGAGCACAGAGAGAAAGAAGTAGACAGCACAGCCAGCAGACTGGACATGGCCAGGGTTATCTTTGAGAGAAGGGAGAGGAGCATGGGTTAGAGAATAAAGAAGGCAAAGTGAGAACACTGGGGTTACGAGGAGAGTGAGCAGCTGGGTGAAGGAAGGATCAGAAGACTGGCATGGAGACTTTGGAACGTACAAGTTCTTGTGATAGTGAGGGGCTTGGAGGCCAGCCCTGGAGTGAGCTTTGCTGTGAAAGCAAGGCATATGACAATGGAGACCCATGTGACCCTTCAGCTAGAAGTAAAAGAAGAGACTCCTTTTGGCAAATAGGAACCAGTCTCACAAGTTCCTGAGGAATGCTGGCTTTTATCTAACCTCCAGAAATCCTCTTAGAGTGCAGTTTGAGCTCATTTCTGGGTATTTGAACTGCCTTTTGGAGTCTGGAGAGCTGGAATTTCCTTTGGAGCTGACAAGTTGATCGTAAGATAGAAATCTGGATGCAAAAAGTATAAGGCAGAGATATTCAAATAAATCAGCTTGAGTTCAACATGATAATATAGCCAGTAGGTAATATGTAAAGCTTGAGAAATTAGAATCAGCAATAGAAAGCGATGTCACAGTGTCACAGGAGGATTTGCTTCATATATTCCTTGTTTTATGACACAAGGATCGGCCTAGTTGCTCAACTAGAAAATCTAGGAGACTTTCACCATCTGGGAACTTGTTAGCAGTGCATATCTGTGGAATCCACCCCACCCTTACTCTGAGGATTTAGCCTGATGATCAGTGTATAATTTGAAAACCACTCATTTAGGCGATTAAAATTCTTTTATCCTTATGAGAGATTTCTCCACGTTACCTCAAAACTCAGAAACTCAGATGGATTCAGCTTCAACTCTATAAAAATACCATCTTGCTACCGTTGTTGTGTGTACATGTGTGTGCATGTGCATGTGCGTGTGTTTGACGTATATACACATTCATGTGTGTACCCATATACCTGTACATGGATGGTGCCTAAAGAAGGATGTAGGGTATGATGCTCTGACTCTCCACTGTACTCCCTTGTGACTGGGTTGCTCTGAACCTGGAGCCAGGCTGACAGCCTGAAAGTTCCAGTGATCCTCCTGTCTCCACCTGCTACAGCACTGGGGATACAGGCACACGTGGCCACACACAGTTTCTTACATGGGTTCTGGGGAGCCAAACTCAAGTGCTCATGCTTGTATTCCAAGCACTCCTACACACTGAGCTATCGCTCTGAACAATTTTCTCATGTTCTTTGCATAGCCTACAGAGCCCTTAGTGATCTGAGACCTCTTCTGCTTCCAGTCTCATGTCCCATGCTAAATTGCGTTAGTGGCCCTCAGAAAGACTGTAGGATTCCTATCTAAATTCCTGTTCATGTTGTCTTCTTACAGTCTAGAGTATCCTTGTACCATGGCACCTGGCCACAGCCTTCAGGGTCTGTTAACTTATCCAAACAGGTCTCCCTGACGCCCATTGAGCCTGTCCTTTCATCTTGTACAGGAGCTTAACGGGCTGGCATTGTAGCCTAAGTCTGTCGCTCCTAATAATTTCTGATCCTTGCGGAGTGGAGACTTCATGTGAACAGCATTTTGCAAGCAACATGTCTCAAACATGTTTTTGGGCATTTTGGTTTTGTTTTATTTTAGATAAATGAAGAACAGAGATAAATTTTGTTAATTAATACATTTTCCAAAAACTAGCTTCACAATGGCTGATTCTTACATCTTCATTTACTTACTTTTTAAAGGCCCCGACTACCTATCCAGTTTGGTTCCAGAACTTTAAAGCACACAAATAAGGCGATTTGGAAAAGAGAGATGTGAAAGTTCATTGTAACTTTTTATATTGCAGTCAGTAAGAGGAGAGTAAAGAGGTCTATTTATCCAGACAAGGTTAATTTCTGAGTATCTGGATTATTTTGTTTATAAAAGGGAGAAAATGTATTCATTGAAATAAAAAAAAAAACGTTTTAATGGAAATATTTCCTTCGACGAAAATTAAAGTAAAATAAGGTAGTCACCAAACTCTATTAGAAACATTACTGTAAACAGCTTAATAGTCTTTTTTCTAAGCCAGCAGTCACCAAAATACATACTCTGCAATTGGCATTGGGAAATGACAACTGTTTTAAAAGACTATTCTAATTAAGCATAAATGGCATGATTTCCCTTGTAGTTTATATAATTGTTTTTGAAGCCATTTTAAATAGTAGTCCCTAGCAAATGCAATCAGCTTTGTGTAACAAAAAAAGCCAATGGATTAACAAATTATTTTATGAAAATGTGCTTCATAGCTGGAGTATCAGGATCAGCAGCGTTCTGTCAGGCAGAAATATGTGCAGACATCCGTTCCTCAATCCCTTAGAAACAGATCTCATTCAAGCCCCACATTCCATGTCAAGTCACATATCCTAAGAAAGAAGAGATGTAGATTAACTGTATGGATTAAATGAATTTCCCATAATATAAATTAAAATATCAAGGTGATAACAATGGGGCTGGGGAGATGGCTCTGTCACTAAGAGGACACACTGATCTTGCAGAGGACCCAAGTGTGGTTTCCAGCAGTTAGTCAGGTGGTTCACGACAGCCTCTCATTACAGCTCTAGGGGGATCCAACACCTCTGGCTTTCACAAGCTTCTGCACTCACATTCACACACCCACACTCATACACAAAATTTAAAATATACATCTTTTAAAAAAATACAATAGTGCTATAGCTTCCATTATAACCTCAAAATGCCATCAAATGTGTTTACTAGAAGGGAAACTATTCATGATATAGTGAATATTAAATCATATAAATGAATATTAAAATATTTTCTGTTTCTAAATGTAGGAATGAATCTGTGCAAACACCTGGAATTCTAGCACTGAGAGGGGAGTGCAGGTGAGGATGAGGTGGGAACATTGAGAGTTCAAGTCCAGCCTGGGTTACATCGTAAGACTCTGTCTCAAATTTTGAAAAGATATGGTATACAAGTCTATGTTATGTTTATGTGACCTTAAAATGAGAATGAATGACAATTATGAAAAAAAGACCATGCATTTGAAAGATAGCAAGGAAGGTGTATGGGAGGCTTTGGAGGGTGGAAAAGAAGAAAGAAATGAGACAAGTATATTATAATCGCACAAGTAAACAAAACCAAAGTGGATTAAAATGAAAGTTGACTATTGTTCCTTCAGAATTAAGATAATAAGTGAATTGTTTTGATATCTACTGTTCTGTAATCTCTATTCATTTAATTATGAATATGTTCAAAAACAAAAAAGAACTAAAGATTTAAGAGTATTAAAAACAAAGATGTGTGAGGGCTCTCATTTTCTGCTCTCCATACCTTTTCTTTTTCACTCTATCAAGTTACAAAAAAATAATCTAAAGCCTTAGGTTCTCAAGAGAGATGAAACCCTCACATCCTTTCCAGCAGCAAAGACTTAAGTAAGGAAGCCATGCATTTCCCCCAAAATATAAGGAGATAAACATACTTCAAGGGGAAAACCTATTGTAAAAATCAGTTCTTAAATGACTACTTTTGGCTCAGCACTGAGAAGTAATTAGCAGAAAGTAGAATTAGCAAGGCTTTGGGCTGCCTCATAGAAAGAAAACTAAATTAACTTTCTCTTCCTGAATAGCTTTTCTGTGGAGTTACTGGAAAAATACAACACACATGCCAATAGTAGACTCTCTGTTAGCACCTAAAATAGCCTACCATTCAGAAGCCATTTATTATGGGCTTTTCATTGGTGACCACAGAGCTGCTCTATTATTACTTCTAATCAAAATGTAATTAAATACTAAGCAGTTTTTTGCAATTTAGGTCAAGTCTGAGGATTAAGAACATTGGACAGAATGAAAAGTGCCATGGTAAACAGTTAATGAATGTAACACTAATTAATAAATTAACTGTGATCTGAATGAAGCATGAATATTTTAAATGTACTTTCAAAGGTCATGGTATTTTATGGTTGTAAGGATTGATATTCAGAGACAAGCTTAATTTCAGCCTTTTGAGAACTAGAAAATTGGTCTCAATTTTAAAAGTCATTTAAATGTACTTATTCTGGAAAGAGCTTTCATTTAATCATTTTATTTCTACTTACATTATTTATCATTTAAACATGGGGGTATCAGTCATGTTCACTCAACCTTCGACTAATAATTTATTGAGAACCATCATGTAGTAATTTATTGAGAACCTACTTTATGCTAGGTTCTGATAGTGTTGAGGGGACACTTTTTGTAAACAAAAGCTGAATAAAATTTGCTCTAGTTGATTTTGTATTCTAATTTGGAAATGCAGGCATTAAACAACATAAATAATTAAATTGTGTTTTTTAGAAGGCACATGCTATAGAGAGAAATTAATGGGGAAAATGTAGTAGGGTGTATGTGCCAACATACATGCAAATCTCAATAGAAGGAGGATGTTGTCAGTCAATAAGAATTGTCTAGAGTAGATACTGATCGGTAGAAAGACAAAACTACCAATATAGGGACAATCCCAGTGAGCAGGGTGGCCAGGAAGCAAGGCTAGTTTCATGTGCTGGTTACAGAAAACTAACTTATCCAAGAAGCCTAAAACTAGGTCACAGTGTCATGGTATCCAGCTTTGTTTATGAGTCATGAGTCTACACCGTAAAAGAAAAATGTCAAGAGCAACACTTATAAATAAATGGGGATGATTCTACATTCAGAGATCAGAAACTTGAAAAGATCAGGAAGACAGGATCAGGGTCGATATTAGAGTTTTTAAAAGAAATGAAAGAAAAAAAATAATCTAATCAATTCTTGATCTCATGAAGCTAAAATGTTTGAAACTCCCTACTAGAGATGTGTACAGTTTCTGGACCGTGAATGTTGTTCAAGACTGCAGGGGGAAGACTGGTGTCAAAACTGGGAGCCATGATCAGTTTTGCTAGGGTACAATCACTGTTCAACACTCAGGAAGTCATGGGGGTGGTGTAGATTTTGGTTGCTCTTCTCTGTGTAAGAGATGAATATTCTCCTTTGAATATCATCCTCAGTGCTCTAGACTACTATGGACCTAACCAGACGCCTAACCCAGAATTCCATAGGCTTCCCAGTTTTAGAATCAAGGATATAAAGTCATAGAGACTCCTTTTCTGAGAACTCTACCCAGCAGAAGTGTTTACAAATTGGGCTTAAATAAGACTAATTGAGCAGAGAACTCCTTTCTCTGGTACTCGGCAGGTTAGCCAGTGCAAAAGTCACACCACTTCAGCAAGTGCAACTGGTTTACAGCTACGTTGCCCCCTCAGCACGGCTGACTTGTCAAGCCAATGTTCTCATAGCACATCTAGCAGGACATGTTTTCGTTTCTGTTTCTGTTATAAAATACCTTGACTGAAAGCACTTTAGCAAAGCTCCCCATCCCTGGTTCGTGAAGGTTATTGTGAGAAAGCCAAGCCAGCAAAGATGTGAAGCAGCTACTTGTGTCACATCCACAGTCAACGACAGAGAGAAACAAGTACACACATGTTTAGAGCTCAGCTAGATTTCTCTACTCTTCTATAGGCTGGGGTACCACCCACTCTCAGGTTGTGTCTTCTTCTGTTGATGAAGACAGTAGAGTCAATGACCCTCAAAAGGGTCCATAATCCAACACTGTGGAAACAACCCCTCATTGAGATTATCTTCCCAAGTGACTGTAGGTTGTATCAAGATGACAATTAAAATTAGCTGTCACAGACAGATGTTCCTTTTTTGGACAGGAGTAGAGCAGAATTGCCTACTTTCAGTAGGATATCTCACATCATCCTTGGCCTCCCCCTAGCCAGATACCTGCCTGACTATCTTCTCTTGTACTAGTGTCCAAAATCCCTTCCAGAACAGAGTATCTCCTGGGAGGAAGGATCACACTTAGTTGCTAACTGCTTCTGTATTGTTTAAGAAAACAAGTATGTTTTAATAACTGTTAAAAAGTGATGGCTATTTTTGCTATGTAAGATATCTCATAGCAAAATTTGTCATAGTCACAAAAGTACTGTCTGAGTATCTAGAGTTATTCGCAGCAGTTGATAGAGAGTAGATTCAAAGCTTTCTACAAGAATAATAACATATGTGTTCAGGGAACTACTTAAATTATGACCATGGTACTTAATAAAATGCTTAGGAAATGCATCAAGCCAGGACAGGAGTGCCAGTCCTGTGTCTCTTAATCACCACAGGACTGGTGACTGTCCAGCCTGTGTGGTGCTAATCTGAAGGTGGAAAGGGGAATAGATCACCAACTACAGATTTAAAAACTTATAAACAGAATCAGAAGGGAAGATTTAAGGAATTGTGGGATTCATCTGAGCCCCTAGGCTTTGACATCTCTGTTTTCAGTTCATTGTAGAAACATTTCTCTGCACCATTTGTATCTGGGCATACTTCCTGGATTTATCTGTAGCTACATTCTCCATTTACTTTATTGCCATGTCCTCTGGCTAACATTTGGCTTTTTTCCCCTTTGCTAATCAGCATGTGGATCCACACTGCCTAGCAGGACTAAGACACAGCTACTTAGAGACTAGTGGGCTGAAAGGGGGGCAACATCAGGGTAAAACAACGGGGACTGACAGAGCCAAAAGTGGAGACAACAGCAAGTTAAAAGAGGGCAATGACGAGAGAGAGAGAGAGAGAGAGAGAGAGAGAGAGAGAGAGAGAGAGAGAATGAGAACCCAGGAAAGGATCTATCCTATAAGGAAGGAACAAAGAAAGGTATTCTCACTGAAATACGACACTCTGTTCCCAGTTCATGCTATTGTACATCTGGGAGGAGGGAGGGGTATATATGTTAGTTTTGGCCTTTTATTTATGAAAATATTCAGTGTTTGTGTTTCAGCTGATAAACTATCATGTTTTTAGGTAACTATTCTTTATCATCACTTCCTGAGATTAAAACTTACAACAATGACAAACACAGGGATTATTTTTAAAACAGACCAGCTCATTATGCTATAGAAATTGCTTTCTTGAAACAGAAGATAAATAACACATGGTGCTGAATATTTGTCTTAGCTTTTCAGAATTACAGATTTCTTATCTCATCAGTTTTTAGAAGTTAAAGCTTATCTCTAGTTTCATTTAAAATGGCAATATCAATTTAGAACTAATAATTTTTGAAGTATTTTTATGATTTGAATGACAGCTGTGTGCTACAGAGGCTATTTAAAGCATATTCCAAAAGAGAGCACATAGTGACAGATAGATAGCTATGTCGTGAGGTGAGAGACCCTGGAACACTGGAAACCAGGACGAGACACTAGAATTGTGTAGGATTCAGAGACAGGCTATGAAAATATCCCACTTAATATCCCACTTTCTGTCACCAGCTCCACAGCAAGGGAAAGTGGAATGTCCATTTTGCTGGGGTAACTGGAGTAATCCTAGTGGCTAAAAAGTTTCATAATCCACACAGGTTTTTGGGTCACTTAAATAAACAAACTGAAATCTAAGAGGAAGCCTAGCTTTGGAAAAAGGACTCACGCTATCTCCCAGCAACCCTTTAAGAGGTTGTAGCTAGGAACCATCTTGAGGAGTGAGCTGTTAACTGAGTTTGTCCTACATGTTCCTGTCTCTGAGATTCCACACATATCCCATACGCTGGGTTAGGGGAAGCTTTGCCAATGCAAATGGCCCAGCAATGTGACTGTGACCTAAGCTTGCTGAGTGTCCCCATTGTGGATGATAGGTACCATCATAAAAGGAAACAGAGGCCATTAACTTGAGTACTCTAAATCAGGATGCTTGCCCTTTGATAACAGTGGTAGAGCCAGCTCTGTGTGACTCTGATATCAGGACTGAAGGCAGCCATCCATGCAGTTCCTATAGTCCCTGTCACACTCAGATGCCTGAAGTTGATAACAGGGAAGAACAGCTTATCTCTGCCCCTGCTCTACCCACAGGAGAATTGTGAGGTGGTAGAAACATCAATGGCATAGGCTCTCATCTTTCCTCAAAACCTTGTCCACTCTAGCTAAGATCACATACAAACAGAACATGGCAGCTTTGCTGCCATCATACTTACACATTTTCTACACACACACACACACACACACACACACACACACACACAGAGAGAGAGAGAGAGTTTTGTCTGAGCACACACAGTTATCAGAACCTAAGTGTGCCACAGAGAAATTACCATGATTCTTACTGCTACTATTCCTCATGAAGCCTCTAGGCTGGCATCAAGAGACAAATGCATCAGGTCATTCACAACTGCTGCTATCCCATTGCCATAACAGGCATCAACAGTACATGAAGAAGCCCTATTACTCAGTAAGAATTTCCACTCCCAGGCTAGAAGAAACCATATTTTGAACTCCCACACCCACTGCTGTCTACACCACAGCTGCCTGAACTTCTAGAGTACTGTTCTTGCATGATCTGCAGAAATAGGTCTGTCTGACTTCACCATGATATTCATTATATCCAGCCTCATTAATCAAAGTCCAAGGAAGCTAAACTGTGGTTGTATCCTGTGCAGGAAGTATTTAAAAAACGAAGGAAGGTATCTCATATTCCCGCACTATGCCCTGGTTCTCTCATCCCCGGAGAGCTAGCCAGCCATGCACTGGTGGACAATGGCTGACCTGCTTTCATCTCTTGGAGCTCTGAGTCAGAGCTCCACCCAGGTTGCTAGGTTCCCACTGGTGGGTCACTACCATGCCAGCCCCAGGCTTCAATATCCCCATGGCCTCTGCGGTACATATGAGGCCAACCCACACCCCAGTGTACCTTTCACTGTATCTTTCACTCAGAGGAGCTGCCATGTGAAGGAAAACGAAACACAAACTTAGTTCAGAAACAATAGTAACTCAATCTCTGGGCACATCAACTAAAACCTAATCTTGTAAACCTTATCAAAGTCTGATTCCTCTGGTGGTGAATCCTTGCAGATCCGCCAAGATACCAGGAGACTTTACTAGCTACATCTTACCTATCTGCTCTCCCCATTCCAAAAGGGCTCTCCCTCTCTCCTGCTCCTCTCTTCTCCTCCTCCGACCTGGAAGTCCCTCCTTATGTGCCCAGTGATTGGCTCTTTTATTCTTTAGGGGATTGGTTCACAAGAAGTCACAGGTGTAACTCACTCCTTCTCTGAATCTCCTCCCATGAGGGCAGAATTAGAATACAAAAAGCCCCAGGGCTATCCACAACAGTATCCTGGTGTGTGCCCAGCAAGAAACAAAGTCAATATTAGATAACAAAACAATGCCTACCCTGAAGAAACAGCTAAATAAAAAGGCCCTTTACTAAAGCAGACCACCTCAAAACCTGGTGGAAATTCTTGATGCATCAGATAAGCAGATCTCAGTACAGGAAGATGAGAAAACACGAAAAGGAAAACAGATGCTCTCAAAACAAACATAGCTCAAGAATCAGTTCCCAATGGGATAAAAATGGCTGAAGTGCCTAATTATGACTTTTTAAAAAAATGGTTACAAACCAAAAAAGTGGGTGACAGCTAAGAGAACACAGGTAAACAAGCCATTAAAGGAAATTAAGGAGACAATTCTAGATATGAGTGAAAGTGACAACAAAAGAATAAAAATTTTGTAAAAGAACAAATAAAAAATCTCAGAAAGAAGCTCTATAAGTCAAAACATATAGTGGAAAAACTCAACATCAATCCAGGTCAAGCCGAAGGAAGAATGCATGAACATGAAGATAGATCTTTTGAAATATTGCATTCATACACAAAAGGGGGGGTGGAATCTGAAGAGACCAAGATCTTTGGAAGACCATTACAAGACAAGCACCCATGTCTTTGGAAAACCTAGAAGCAAGGGAAGATCTTTCTCAGTGTTTTATTGCCAACCTGTCAAGTTAGAAAACAATGAAAGATTTATGGAGTCTGCAAAATAGAACCTCAGAGTCCTATTTGAGGCCATTTTGATTAGAGAATACAAACCGATTTCTTGGGGGGAAACCTTCTACACCAGGAGAGAAAGATGTTGTGTTCCAAGTGCTGAGAGAAAATAGCTGCCAAGCAAAATGATCATACCCAGTGGGGTCTATGTTTCAGAAATGGGAAGGTGACAAAAAAAGTCTGTTAACAGAATACAAGAAAAAATTATATCTCACTTGAACATAATCCTGCAACCCAACATAATCAAAGCTGTGTATGCCCACCGCTGACATCAGACCACATGTGGAAATCCTAAAGTACGTCCCCGATATGCAGAGCAAGGTGAGAATCTACTGCCAACACTGTTACTAAATATAGAACTAGAAACTTTAGCTAAATCAACTGGGCAAGGAGAAAGAAATAAAGGGCACATGATAAATGAGGAAACCGTCATCATCCCTGTTTGCCGACGATCTGACGAGAAAATGCTGAAGTCTCCAGCAAAACATATTTAGAACAGAAAAGTGAGTCAAAGCTCTGAGGTGCAAGATCAGCATACAGCAACTAAGCCATTTCCTACACAGCAATAATAAGTTTTAACAGCATAGACAAGAAAGCATGAGAGCAACCCCATCACAAGAGTTATTTAAAATATATAGGAAGAAGTTTAACAAGGAAATAAAAAGACCTGTTGGTGAAAACCCTAAATCATTAATGAAATATAAGCTGTAGAATACCTACAGAAAGGAAAAGACTCTCCATGATCATGGATTAAAAGGTTACTGTTAAGATGTCTGTACTACTCAAAGAGAAACAGAGATCCAATATAATCCCCATTAAAATACTAAAGATATACTGCATAGAACTAGAAGAAAATCTGAAATTTTATATGAAAGCACACAAGACTGCAAATAGCCAAGCAGCCATGAGCAAAATGAACAAAGCTGGAGGTATCCTATTTTACAACACATTGAAGAGGTACAGTAAACTAAATCCAACCCTTGACAAAAGCACCAAGACACACACAGAAAAATGGACAGCCTCTGAAGAAACGATGTATCCACATCAGAAGACTGCATGTATCTCTCAGCTTGCAGATAGATCAATCCAAATGTACAAAGTATCTAAATACAAGCCTGGAAACTCCAGGTTGGGGGAGAAGCATAGCAGGAATACTTCTATGACTCTAGCAGCACAGAAAACAGAAGCAAAAATTGCAAGGGTCAGTTACACCAAACTTAAAGGCTTTTACAGGAGAACAGAAGTGAAACTGTCTAGGCAACAATGTGGACTAGCAAGAAGAAGAAAAGAAAAAGAAGGTATAGAGGGGAACATGGAGGTGGAATCCTCAACATGCAATACAAACTTGTATGAAAAGTTTAAAAAGCAAATACGTTTTTCAAAAATGTTAACATCTTCACTCCAAAGGAAACAATCACCAGAGTGAGCAGACTGCTCATATAATAGGAGAAAATAGTTACCAAGCATACATACAATAGTTAATATCCAGAATATGTAAAGAGATAAAGAACATTTTAAAATAATACCTTTTTTAAGGAACAAATAAGCCAGGTGTGGTGGTGCACAAATATAATCCCAGCACTGGGAGGTGGAGGCAGGAGGATCAGGAATCTAGGCCAGCCTCACCTATCCACATGTATCAAAACAAGCAAACAAAATGGTGAGCAAATGACCTGAATGGATATTTTTCAAAAGAATAAATGTAACAGGAAAAAAAAGTGAATGTGTGCTCTGAATCATTAACATGAAAGACATTCAAATCAAAACAAAATTGATAAGTCACCTCACTTCAGTTAAAACAAAATAATAAAGGAAATTTCTGGTTTGGGTGTGGAGAAAAAAGAACTCTTCTCTGTTGGTGAGGATGTTAATTAGTGCAGCCCCTGTGAAGAACATAGAAGGAACCCAGAAAACCCAAATCAGATTTCCTGTCTGACCCAGTATTCCAGTTGTAGGTATACAGCCAAAGGGTATGAAAGGGTTATGTTACACGTGTGTGTGTGTGTGTGTGTGTGTGTGTGTGTGTGTGTGTGTGGTGGCCTGGGCACAGTGCAGTCTCATATGGCCACAAAGAAAACAGAAATACTGTCATTTTTATTTTGAGAAAATAGATCAAGTGATCATTATATTAAGTAAAACTAGATAAATTCTCTCCCCCTCTCCTCCCTCCTCCCTTTCCTTTTCTCTCTCTCACGCTTTCTCTTCCTCTGTTCTTCCTTCCCCCTCCCCCTCATAAACACTAAAGAATGGTGACTTGGAAACAGAGCCATGTTTATTTGGGGTTTGGGAGAGGAGTTAGAGGTAGAAAATGTTCCTTCAGCTTGTACAGTGCATGTTGTGTGCACGGATGGGCACATCACACTGAATCCTACTGTTGTGCACAATATACTTTTAAATGTGATTTTTCAGAAAAAAAAAATCATCAATTATATTAGTCAACTGTAGACCCATCATGAAACACTACCATCTGGGTAGGTAAGATGTTCCTTCTGGTTCGATAGTGACATATCTGTTCTGGGGTAATCAACCACTTTCTGATTGGATTGAGGCCTGCTCCATAAGAAGAAATTCAGAATAGTACCATGGCTGAGGAGGTCATAAGCTACCATGGGGAAACTATTGCTGTTGTTTTTTTGCTAAATGAACATGATGTGCTGTCCAAATTTTCTTCTAAATCAGTGTTTATTATTTATATTGGTGACGCTGTCATCTTTGGTCAGAAAATATTCTTTCTTTAGTAGTTGGTCGTAAATGCAGAGATGCGTAAATGAGCATCTTTTTGCTCGGTAAAACCATACCGTCGGGTGTGACTGGTCCCTCAGGGAGGAAGGGATGCCTCAGCATGGGCCCGCAGAGGCAGGCACCCCCTTCCCCCTGCACCTCACCTCTCCTCCAGCAAACATACCCCTTCCTCTCTTATCTTTTTATAAAACACAGCACCCACTACCACTGAGGATTCAAAAGCAGATAATGGTTGATTGGTTTGTGGGAAAGGGAAAGACATTTTCTTCAGTGGTATATAGTTACTAGTAGGTGTCCGTGCTCCTGTAAAGAAACCTTCTATGCTTTGGAAACAGCTTTAATGATAAAGTCAAGGGATCACACACAAAGAAGCCATGAAAGTAGAAGGGGGATGAGTGGGGGAGGAGGGCATCAAGAGAGGGCAGTGAGGGTGAATTTGATCAAAATACATTATCTACATTAGGAAACTGTCACCTTGAGCCCATCATTATATACAATGTATATGTGCTAATAGAAAGTTTAAGAAAATGTATCTAAATTTTCAATTATGATCTCCCTCAAATAATTTTAGGCATCAAGCTACACTGCAGAGATGTTTTTGAAACATCTCCTTAATAAGATACCTTTCAATAGAAGAGGACATTTAGTGTATTTCACCAAACTCTAAGAATAAAACTACTATTTTTAGTTTCTAAGAATTGTAAAAATAATTCAAGGAGTTCAGGGTTGACTAACAAAGGAATGGCTAGGGTCTTTCACAAAAACACAGTGCACTCTGACATTACCTATACGTCACCACTCTAGCTTCTACAGCCCTTGGTTGGCTTGGAATGTACCTGCAGAGGGTGGGATCCCTCCGGTGGGCAGTGTCCTTCAGATCTGGCTTGAACACATCAGAATGATATGTGAGGAGAGTGGATGCTGTTAAGCCAGCAGGAAAAGCAGATTTAAGCAGAGAGATGTTGGAGAAGCACTGCAAAGCACAGTAGCAGGACAGAGTGCTCAGAGCCCGCCATTCCAGAATCACTGTGGGCATGGAGCTGGCTCTTCTGACATTGATCCCTCCTTCTCCCAAAACCTACCATTGTTCTCATTGAAGGTATGCCTGATGAATAAAATGCCAGAGGAAAATGCTGTCTCTTCTATTTTCAAGTCATAAATAACCCTCGTTTCCTGGAAAAGATTGTCTAGACAGACTTATTACCCCTTGAACAAGCCACACACTGGTCTTTAAGAACCTTACTTGAAGATGTAAAAAAATTCCAACCACTCAGGCTTCTAGAGCCTGAGGATAAATCCTGCCAGGCATGATCAATGGATGCCTGCTCTCCCCGGGTCAGAGCCCCTAAGTGTAAGTCGTCTACAGCTAATAAAGATGCCAGTTCTCATTGTGACAAAGCATGTTCTTGCAAAGCCACGGAAAGGAAAATTATAGCAATCAATACATATCAGAATGAAACCGGAAAGAGTCATAGAAAGACTAAGTACTATATAATCTCACTCATGTATGGAATCCAAAAACATGGACGTCAGCAAAGCTGAATGGGCTTGGAGGAAGGGATGGGGAGAGGTCAGTTAATTGGTACTGAAGAAAGGTAGCTATTCTGATAGGATAAGTATCAATGTTTTTAAGGATTATTCAGTTTTCTAGTGTGTTCTGCCTGTATGTATGTTAGCGTACCACATGTGTGCAGTACTCTGGAGATCAATCCCCTGGAACTAGAGTTCAAGATCGTTATGAGACATCATGTAGGTGCTGGGAACTGCAAGAGCCTCAAGTGCTCCAAACCACAGTGCCTTCTCTCCACCCGATAGCTATCAATGTTGACAATGCACTATAGCTTTTAGAATGCTAGGGAAGAGGAGTTTGATTATTTTCACCACAAATGACAAATGTTTGAGGAAATATATGTAAATGATGCTTTGATAACTTCAGTCATGATACAAATGATTTAAATCTTCTACAACATATACTGAATGTGTCAAAATATCACATGGTACCCCACAAGTAGGTATAATTTTTGGAGTTTTATATGTCAGCTAAAAATTGTTTTCAACTAAAAAAAAAAAAAAAAAAAAAAAATCCTGTTTATTGGTGGCCAAGCTTGTTGAGGCTAAAGCTGTGGAATTTACCAGAGAGCAGATTAAAAATCTAGAGGTAGAATGTACAGGCTAAACAATAGTAAGAACACATGCACATATATATACATGATATACATGTGTATACATGTGTATGTACACATATATGTATGTATGCAAATGCACATGTGCAAATACAGGCATGTACACACTCACATGAATGTGCACACACATATAGACACATATGCTCTTACACTCACACAAAAACACATGCTTACCTCAAAAGATGACCCTGGAAGCAGTGGACTTGCTACTTTTTATGAAAAGGGGATCTGAAGATATGCTTGCATTAATGATCTCAAGATCAGGGGTTATCCTGGTTTATCCAAGAGAATTGAACAAAATCACAAGCTTTTTTAGGGACAGGTGAGAAAGTCAAAGCCAATGGAGCAGTGGAACAAAGTAAGTGATGGAAAGGAGAAAGAACAAGTTCTACCCTGGAACTTCCAGAGTTCACAGAAAGACAGCCCAGACAACACTTGGAGCTTCGCCTGGTTAAAACCTACTTTGTTCTTTCAACTTCCATAAAGTGTGGTGAGGATTCAGATTTCCATTGTTTCACACCATGGTGTTTACTGCAGCTTGCTGTAGCAGCAGTAAGAGACTGATACCACGAATAATAGCTGACTTGAATATTGTTCCTGTGTCCTCCTTCACTAGTCCCTTCACTGAATAAAACAATGCAGTGACATTTTTGGAATAATCTTTTTTTCTCTCTTTGGGGAGGAACTCTATAAAATCTTTATTCATTCTCACTTATCATGGTGTATGTTCACATTTCTCAATAAAAACAGGCTAAATACATTGTCTATAGAAAGAGGAATTACTTAAGTCACTATGGGGCTAGGGATGTAGCTCAGTTGGGAGAGCGCTTGTCTAGCAGGCGCAAAGCTCAGGATTCATTCCTACCACTGCATAAAACAGCTGCAGTGACACAGTCCAGGAATGCCAGGGCTTAGGAGGTGGTAGCAGGAAGGTCAGAAGTTGTAAGATCAATCCTGAGCTACATAGAGAATTTGAGACCACCTTGGGCTACATGAGACCCTGTCTCAAAAGCAAAGCAAACCTAGACTCATGCTGGGTATTTTGTACATATCTCATGCCATCTCCCCAAACTACCTCACCTTTAATTCTCAAACAAGGACATTGTGGTTCAAGGAAGGTATACTACTCATTCTGTGAGCTGGCCACCAAGGCTGGAGCCCAAGTCAGTGAGACTTCACACTTCTAGCTTCTTCCATTGAGGCTAGGTTGCTGCTAACTACTCAAACAAAGCAATAATATGCTACCAGTAGATGGTCTACCAAGGCTGGGAAGAGATGGTCGTTCAGGAGGCAGGCTTCATTCTCTAAAAGGACAAAGGTGAAGGGACAATTTGACTCTTAAAATCCTTTTGAAGCTGTCATCATGGACTCCCCAAGTCTCTTCTTCTCTGGGGCAAAAACCAACTGGCAACTGCATGTCACCACTCTGACTTCTTTCAAATTTCCTTACAGGGGTATTTGCATTTGGACTTTTTGCTACTGACATTTTTGTAAACGCCGGGCAAGTGGTCACTGGTCACCTAACACCATACTTCCTGACAGTGTGCCAGCCAAACTACACCAGTACAGACTGCCGGGCACACCAGTTCATCAACAATGGCAACATTTGCACTGGGGACATGGAAGTGGTAGAAGAAGCTCGGAGGTCCTTCCCCTCCAAACACGCTGCTCTGAGCATTTACTCCGCCTTATACGCCACGGTGAGTGTCTGAGTTTTACTGTCTCCCCAAGCCAAGGTTTCCATGGGCTGTGTCTTTCACCCTTCCCACCACCATTGTGTCATCCCTGTCACGTGGTGATGTAAGTCAGATAAAACATGTTTCTCTCATCTCTATCACACTGTTGATAAAATAGCCCCACCTTGACCCATTCCTAATCCTAACCTCCCAGGGGACTTAGTTTGAAAAGAACCTTGATAATTGTCCATTTATACCCTCCTGGTTTACCCGTGGGGAAACTAAGGCCTCATGAATACCTAAGACTGAGCAGTCAGAGCTGCGGCTGAGCTCCTGGCACTCTGTCTGGGACTCTCTGACCATTCTGTCACAGTTTTGGTTGGTTTCTGAACAGTATACATTGCTCGTGCCTACCTGTAGAGTTTCAAGTGTGGGCTTGGATGTGTGATTAACCTCACAGTGTGCAGGTCAGAATTAAACCTACGTCTCCTGTGATCCATGCAACAAGCATTATCGCTTTGTTAAAAGCGAATTTCCAGAAGAACTAAGACCCCAAACTTGGCTTCTTCCTAGATCACACTGCCATTGATTGCTTTGCTAGGTCATAGTGCCCTGTTTGGTTGGTTGGTTGGTTTGTTTTCCTTTCAAGAAGAGCAACAGTGTCTTCTTGTTTTCCTACATTTTTAATGAGCATCCATGTTGGAAATGACTTATTTTGTCTTTCTCTGATCTATGCTTCTTTTGAACCCAGAACTCAGAAGCACAACTGTGAGCTTTAACACATACAAGCCCACACCACAAAGTCGTTAACTGGTGTGTTTGCCATGTACATTTCATTGGTGCAAGTAGCCATTGATCAGAAGGACCCTTAAGGAAGACAGAGCTGAGGATCCTTTCATACTACCCAGATATTCTGGGACCCTCTCCTTACTCCTCAGCCTCATCTGCAGGGGGCAGCATCCCCTTCTCCTCCACCCAAGCACTGCTAGGGAGACACATTCTGTTGCCTGGTTAGACTTCGTTTTTTTTCCTTACAAAACAAAGAGGGACCATAGGCCAATAATCCTCAGTGTTTTCTGGTTTTCAGAATATTGATTTGTTCCTAAATTTTCTAGAGCATAATTTGTATAAAGCCACGTGTTTTTCCTCCCTCACATTTTGTGATTTTATCAGATATCAGTCTTTACTGTGTGAAATTGATTTTGATAATGCCATTGTATAAATAAATTGGTAACTTAAACAGTGTGCCAACATCAAATGATACATCACCAGCAGCAGCAGCAGAAAGAATTGAACATAGTGGGGGCACACTGCTCGACATGCAGGATCGTGCATCATCCAAGGATTCAGACATCATCCCGTTCAAAGCAGGCCTCACACTCAAGTTAGATAAACCCAGATACAGCATTCCAACTGAATAAACGTTTTCTGTCATATGCTTTCAGGATTACTCAAGACTGATGGATATGCTAATTTCCAGGGCTTTATTGAAAGATGCATAGAGGTGCTGAAACACCTCATAAATATCTGCAATTATTATGTGCCAAATACAGAGAAAACTCTAACGAAAACATTATTCAGCAGTTACTTCCTAGGTACCATTTAACATTGTGAAGAATGTTAACACTGTGAACTAATGATCTATCTTCTTAATGGTTAATGTTTCAAAGGAATGATTCATAAAAAGCATACCTAGAAAACAACAGAGAAGCACAAAGCATCAAATTAAACATATGTTTTTGCATTCAGCATGTTAAGTAACAATTCCCACACTGTCAGAAGATCACAGTATTCTACAATATATGTGACTTTGATCTACCAGAGGTTTTTGCACCACCTGTTACATAGGATAAAGAAGTGTCTGTATCCCACTAGGATTCATGATAGAACTGAAGCATCTTCCTAGAAATTAATTTCCCAATGTAATATTGCCAGATGCATCTGTGTGAATGTATTCCTATTCGGGACATCAAATATTCTATAGGTTATAATCTTAAATATCAGCCTTTGCAGATATTAGGGTTACCAAACTCACCGTATTTTATCAGAATTAATGAGATACATCTGTAGTCCCAGAACCCACATAGGAGATTGAAGCAGAAGGATTGAACCAAGTTTGAAGCCAGACTGGGCCATGAAGACGGCCATCCAAAAAGAAAAAGGGAAATGGTATGTCACTAGTACCCTCTAGTGGTGCTTTGTAGCAATTACCAAATTGTTGTAATTTGCTAGAATTCTAGCGCGTTTTCTTAACTGTGGGCATTGTGGATACATTTGATAACAACAAGCCACATTTCTAGAGTCAGGGAGTGCAACAGCTTTTATTTTGTTCAGATCCTTCACCCTTTTATATATTTTGCTACACAGAGAATTTCAGTATTTTGAAATACTTTGAAGTAGACAAATGGATAGCAGACAAATGTAACTGACCACAGCTGTCCCTAACATGAAAACCAACTTCCAGAAGAGTAGTGACCCATAGTTGTTATCGGATCATTCAGATTAGGTTCTTCAGCCAGTTAGTGAACAATTTTCTATCATGGCCCCAAAGAGCAGACACAGTAAAAAGGCAGGCACAGTAAAAAGTAAAATGTGAAATCTCTCCCCTACCTGATATCTTCTGCCACAAATGCATTCAAATAGAAGGTTTACCTGTTATCTAAGAATTTTATATGAGTTTTGTAATGTCACCACATGATTCTCTGGTTCTTTACATAAAAACTACGTGTTCTGCATCCAGCCATTATTCTTCAGTTATTCCTTCTGACAATGTCTTAGTCAGGGTTTCTATTCCCACACAAACATCATGACCAAGAAGCAAGTTGGGGAGGAAAGGGTTTATTCAGCTTACACTTCCATGCTGCTGTTCATCACCAAAGGAAGTCAGGACTGAAACTCAAGCAGGTCAGGAAGCAGGAGCTGATGCAGAGGCCATGGAGGGATGTCTCTTACTGGCTTGCTTGCTTCCCCTGGCTTGTTCAGCCTGCTTTCTTATAGAACCCAAGACTATCAGCCCACAGATGGTACCACCCACAAGGGGCCCTCCCTCCTTGATCGATAATTGAGAAAATGCCTTATAGCTGGATCTCATGGAGGCATTTTCTCAACTGAAACTCCTTTCTCTGTGATAACTCCAGCTTGTGTCAAGTTGACACACAAAACTAGCCAGTACAGACAATATAGTTTCTGTTCATAAACTCATGACGATGCAAAATCACTAACGAACTCACATTCACTGTCATTGCTGCACTGTTTCCTGTCTAACTAACTAGCTTGTCCAATGAGATGCTAAGGTTCCCTTTTTCAAAGTCCCTGTTTCTGACCTGGGATATGTGTGTAGTCCTGAGGATGAACCAGTACAAGGACTGCCGGGGCTCACTGGTCTCTCTCCCACTGCAGATGTACATCACAAGCACAATCAAAACAAAGAGCAGTCGGCTGGCCAAGCCAGTGTTGTGCTTGGGGACCCTCTGTACAGCCTTCCTGACGGGCCTCAACCGGGTCTCAGAGTACCGGAACCACTGTTCAGACGTGATTGCCGGCTTCATCCTGGGCACCGCAGTAGCCCTGTTTTTGGTAGGTCAGACTTTTTCTTTCCACTCCTTCCATTTCATGTCTTCTCTGTAAAGTCACAGCTCAACTTGTCCCCATGTACCCTCCTTCTAAGCAGCAATTCTCCAAAGAATATGTGTGCTTCTCTGCAAGAAGAGAATCGGAGTACTTTTACTTTGAGAAATATGATTGGCCATGTTTCTTGAAAGAGTCAAGGAGAATTCTGTCCCCAAGAAAGATGGCTATGCTCTGTACTTGGGGTCTCAACTTGGTCATGAATACTAATAACATGGTGTATCCTCGTGTGAGTGTTCGAGTATTTACACTCAGTGTTTGGGGTCAGACTGGGGATTTACCTAGGTAAAGCACAGAGAACAGAGGTCACTAGTGGGTCAGACTTCCTCCTGCAAAAGAGAGGGGGTGGGACCCAGGAACTGTTTTAGTGCACTTGAACCCACCCTCTCAGACATAGTGAACCCCCATAGCTAATCACTCACCTTTTAGAGGCCTCTTTGTCTGAACATGCCTCTTGGCATCTGATTTCAGCTAAGTGACTTCTATAATTGATCTCCTTGACATCTTTTGGCAAGCACAGATGCCTCCAGATTTTCGCAGTCCTGATGATGTTTTAGTTCTTCAAATAGATGGAGACCCATCTCTGTGCTCATATGGAAAATCCCCAAATCTGACTTGAACTGAAAAAGGAATCTGCACTCTTTTTATTTTTCCAGTTCCATTGAAGAATGGTAGAGATATGGTGGTACACACTGTCCAATTTGATGCCCTTCACGTCTCTCTCAATTTTTCTTTTCCCTTCACCTCAAGCAACTATTAAGGTTTAGTTTGGTTTTCTCTACATTTGGATTTCCTTTACCTAAAATTATGCAATATATAGTATCTGACATTTTACTTCTATCATGGTTTATATTTGGAGACTCAATCATGTTGTAAGATGAATAATTTACCTCTTTTCATTGTCATAACATCCCATTGCCTGGACACACCAGAGAGGTGCAGTTTCATTCTTTGCTTGTTTATTTTGACAACAGGTCACCAGGCATATAAGCTTACATACCTTGCATAAAATAAAACCACTGTCAATTATATGACCCTCCCCAAGGAGAAAAGGTCACTAAAATCCAAAGGACCTGACACACATCCTGTTCTGACATTATAGTCCAAGCCCTTTAAGATGAGCACCACACGTACACTCATGTACATTCATATAGTCCTGTTACTTAACTCTGTTTTCCTTTCTGCTCTCATTACAAAATATACACAAATGACTGTCCTAGCCTCAAGTTCAGTTGATCAGCTACTTTTCCTTCAAATGCTCACACATTTCTATAGAACACTCTGTGAAACTGTCATCACTCAACGTTCCCTCCATCAGACCTCAACTCTCTTTTCATCACTCAACGTTCCCTCCATCAGACCTCAACTCTCTTTTCCTAATGGAAGATGAGAGGCTGAGGTGTAAATTCTCTGGGTAAAGACACAGAGCAAGGGCTGAAATGATCCCATGCTGTTAGAAAGACTCCAGGGAAACATTTTTGTAAGAAAACAAGAATTATAGATGACTTCAAGAGAATAGAACAGTCTCCAAGGGAGATCACTGGTACATGAACAAAGATGTTGGCTAGAAGACAAGTCACTCTTGACAACTAACATCACTAGAGCGCACTGTTACCTGCTAAAAAATGGCAGCGGAGATGTCCACACAGCTGCATGGGCCTTTGAGAAATTATCTGTGAAAGCCTATGGGTTGCTGTGGTATTATATAAGAATTCTACTTTAAGATTAGACCTTTCTCTTAGTAATTTTTCCATTGTCATTCCCATCCCTCCACTATTGTTTGCTCTGTTATTGCTTCCAGTGATTTGACAGTTATGGTCAATTTTGCTTTCATCTTATTTGGTTTGTACCAGACTTGCCATTGAATTGAATTGCTGTCCACTCACTTGCACACACATATCCATAGCCCAGAGACACACAGCAAGCTGGGAACAGAAAGGAGAAGGAAATCGGGAGGTGGGGAGAGTAACCAGATGTGGAGAGGAGACAGAGAGAAGCAAAAGCGAAGAAGACCAGCATACTCTCTGTTCACCTCCAACACTGCTGTACACGTCTGTGTTTCCCATGAGTAAGAGCACGAGGAAGAAGAATGGAAATGTGGGCTGAGCAAGGACTTTATGCCCTGCAACACAAACCTCCAGTTTTGAGTTTGTAGGAATATTTAAGTCCCCTAGCAATATTTTAACCTTCATTTTGCTGTCCAGTAAATTGAGCCTCAAAATATATAGCTTAGTAAAAAATCACCCAACCACTATAAACCTCAACTCCAAGACTCGGCCACCTTCCCCTCCTGCCATTTCCTCAGTAGCCAAAGTTTTAAGCAGAGCTATAGTGTTAAGTAGAGATGAGCCTGGTTAAAAATCTTTGTGTAGATATTCTGTGTGGTTTGAAACATTAGCGGAAAGACTCAACGCTAGACATAGAAACAAAGAAGCAGAATTACAACGGAAACTATGAAAAGAGGCAGAAAAAATGCATAATGGGCAGAGAAGATGCTAAAAACTATGACTCTGCTAGGAAATAAGAAAACGAAAGTAGAGAAACATTTATAGTGAGTTGTTTAAGCCAAATAAACAATAAAGACATATTTGACTATGATCATTTTAGGCAGACGTTAAACATCAGTCAATATAGGCTGAGTACTTGTGTTTGGTACATAAGAGAAAAAAACTGGTATAGTGGTGGGCTTTTAAGGACTTTAAACTTCCCCTGTCCAAGCTGAAGAGACTAATAGCACCTTACTTCTTACTGTTGCAAATTGTTAGCTAGATTACCCAAAATGAGGCACAAGCCCAGGACACTGCCAGACACACAGCAGCCTTCAGCACATGCTTGGTGTGATTACAAAGGAACTTAAATTTGTCACACTGTCATAAATCTATAAGGCAAGTTTTCCCACTCCCATTTGACAGCTGAAGAGATAAGCCCTGTGGAGTGTCCCTAGCCACCTGGTGAATTTCCATCACAGTACCTGCTCAGTGTACAGTTCAAGCCTCTCTCACTCTTTCCTAGAATCCCACCTTGATGATGATCTTCAATGATAATGATCTGTCACTCTCAGAGATGACCAGGGGTGGCCTGCTGGAGTCTGACCCACTCTCTCTTCTTCTCTCTCATCCTGCAGGGAATGTGTGTGGTTCACAACTTTAAAGGAACTCAAGGGTCTCCTTCCAAACCCAAACCTGAGGATCCCCGTGGAGTTCCCTTGATGGCTTTCCCAAGGATAGAAAGCCCGTTGGAAACCTTAAGTGCACAGGTATAGTAAAGTCACTTTAGCAAGCAAACTCATGACCTTTGCAGGTTACTTATTTAGTCCTGAGGAAGTGCTAAGTGTTGTCTAATTAAACCCACGCAGCTTTAGGATACTCCGTTCTCTCATGTGCAATCAACATTCAGGAGATTGGAACTATTCCTACGGGAAGCCAGTTTGACTAACAACCAAGTTGTTTCTTGTGCAGTTCCATTTCCCTTGGCGTCATTGGGGGGCAGAAAGGGGGTATCCAAACTTCCAGGGGATAGGAAAGTCCAAAGTTCACATGTTCCTAAAGCAGGACAGTATAATGTTTGCACAGAGCTTGCACAGAAATTCATATATACCTTCATCTCCATTTTATCTGCAATGCCTAAGACAATGCAAACACTAAGAAAAGAGTTGCTAAACAATACTGTAGAGGGAATCTAAGAAAGAAACAATGTTGTACACATCCAGTCTCCTAAATACTTCTCATCTATGATTGCACAAATGCACAGTTGCAGAACCCACGGATAATGAAAGGGTAACCGTGTTTGGATAGACAAAGATTTTGTTCCATCTAGTGACTAGTTACTCAAGCTAGAGGTACAGAATCTGCTCTGACAACAGTCACAAATCCAGTGCAATGATATTTTCTGATTAGGAGTTCTACCACAAGCCCTTCATCCATGCATGAGGTCAAAACAATAATTAGACACAGCCTTAGCTCTGCAGAACTGTGATGGTCGAGTACAGTGGAAACAAAGCTGTCACAATGTGCTGTGCTAAATGAGGTTCACCATAGGAATACAAGTTAAGAGAAGTGCCCACTCTGAGAAGACAAGAAAAGTCACGGAAAAGGCTGTTGAAGAGGCCTAGCTGTATGATATTTGTAACTTTTGCCTAGGATGGTTCCAGGAGCACCAAAAAACATCCCTATTTAAATAACCATCATGTAGAATGGACATTTATCAATGCACACCTCTCTGATAAGAATGAAAATATTGAAGTCAGCTCTGTTGAACTACTCACCTTCCCCACCCAGCTAGAAGGTTGGAAAGTGAAGATGAGTAAATACAATTAAAGTGGACAAGAGAAGGCCCCCCTTTTAAGAAGCTGTGACTTTTATTCAAACGCCCCTCTTTTTGGAAGGCCTCTGAAATCCTACGAAAGGAAATGCTTTCTGTAATATTCTGCTCATCTCAAAATATGAAAGATAGCACTGCACTTCCTACTGGAATTATTAGATACTTCTCACTATTTAGAGATTTACTGTCACAGGCTCTTCTATGTCTCTTGACCTTTAATGAAGTTTTGCTTCATTAGTGAATGAGGGGGAAAAGCAATGAGATCCTTGCCATTGTGAACTATGTAGTTTTGCCATTAAACCCAGCACCAAGCATATTCACTTTTTTTCAATATTTCCCCCTTTTTTGGGTGGTGGGGGCGGAGAGAGCTTCAGAATGATATTTTATTAAAGAATTATTTCACCCAGAGCTAGATGTTTTCAATCATTTAAATTAGTGTGTTTTATCACCTTACACTAATTATTTAATTAATGGATTTCTTCAACTTTTAAAATTATGCCTGCTGCAATGTGCCCCTAAACACGAGAACAGAAAATGAACACATTAATTACAGTAAAACGTCCAAGAACCAAAACAAATTAAATAGACTGCAGCACATGCTACCCGAACATTGATCATATGTCTCTGTATACATAGGCTCTCTTTTCTAGCTTTTCTAGCTTTGTGTCCTCCAGTATCTGCCTGCTTGGAGGAACTCTTTGAAGAAGGCGGGGGGTGATAGAGTCCTGTTAGGCCACTTTCCTGGTGGCCTGTGTCTCCCTGTCTGCCACAGTCTGAGGTGTCCACACCTCACCTCTCAGTATGTTTTTAGTTTCATGCCATCTGTGAGATGCACAGTAATTATAGGCTGGGAAAGGGACTGGAATGCCGTGAGAGCACATTCCATGTCAATGGAAAGGATCTGGGAGCTCGTCTGTGTTTACCCTCGTGCAAGCTCTTATTGACAAGTGTGCACTTCCTCCTGCTGGGGTATTTTTCTTTATGTTTGCCGTTCCAATTAATTTAGACCATTCTAAGGTCCTTCAAAAAATGTGTAAGTGCAATACTAACAAATGGAAAGAAAGGCATTTTCAAATATGTGTGTAACATGTGATTACCTTACTAGTAATCTAGCTTAATAGTGCTACACTGAAACATCTTGACATATGATACTGTCAATCATGTGACTTATCTGGGAAGTTGTCCTTTGAATGCAAAAGATAACCATTGCCCTTTTTGATTTATCCACCTCGATTTCCAGTTTACATTTAATCCTTATACAGATATAATCAATATCTGATTTCACAGTGAAAAAAATTAGAAAATCTTTAAAAGCAAATAGGTTTCCCTTCAAAATAGTCCAATTATAAATACTGCTTAATACTGTCTTGGCACACAGACAAAACACTGAAACACTTTTTATTATAATAGTTTTTATCATTATTAAAGATTCTTTAAAGAATAGATGTTAGGGACTAGAAATGTGGCCTGTACTTAAGAGCACTTGTTACTTCTGCAATAAGAACTAGGTATATAGTTCCTAGTGCCCATGTGGCAGCTCACAAGTATCTGTAATTTTATTTCTAGGGAATGTAATACCTTTTCTGGCCTCCATTGGTACCAGACATGCATATGGCATATACAGGTGTGCAGACAAACACTCATAAACAAGGTAACAAGTAGAAAGCAAGTGTATGTTAGTGATGTGCTAATGAGGGCCCAACAGACTACAAGACATCTCAGAGGATGCTAGCTAGCTAGTTTGAACAGGACCTCCTTAGCTATTACAAGCAGAATTATTTTCACTATAAAAAGACTGGCGAGTTTTCACTTTGATGCTGCTGCCATTATGATAGTGAAACAAGATATACATACATATATATATACATACACATACATATATATGTCACAATATGGTAATTAGTTTGTGATTGCTTTTCTGTTTTAAGTTCTTTTTTTAATACTTTATTTACATTTGAAATGTTTCCCCCTTTCCAGATCTCCCCTTTGGAGTCCCCATCCCCTCCCCCTCCCCCTGCCTCTATGAGGGTATTCCCCCACACATGCTCTCATCTTCCTTCCTTGGCATTCCCCTATACTGGGGGATCTAACACCCTCAGGCGCAAGGGCCTCTCCTCCCCCTGATGGCTAATAAGATCTTCTTCTGCCACATATGTGGCCAGCACCATGGGTCCCTTATATGAATTCTTTGGTTGGTGGTCTAGTCTCCAGAAGCATTAGGAGGTCAGGACAGTTGAGACTGTTGCTCCCTTCATGGGGCTACAAGCTCCCTCAGCTCCTTCAGTCCCTTCTCCAACTCTTCCATCTGGGATCTCACGCTCAGCCCAATGGTTGCTGTGAAGCAAATCTTGGGTATTCTGAACTTTTGGGTTAATAACCATTTATCAGTGAGTACATATAGTGTTCATTCTTTGGTGACTGCGTTACCCTGCTCAGGAGGATATTTTCAAGTTCCATCCATTTGTCTTCGAATTTCATGAAGTCATTGTTTTTAATAGCTGAGTAGTATTCCATTGTGTAAATGTACCACATTTTCTGTATCCATTCCTCTGTTGAGGGACATCTGGATTGTTTCCAGCTTCTGGCTATTATAAATATGGCTGCTATGAACATAGTGGAATATGTGTCTTTATTACATATTAGAGCATGTTCCCAGGAGTGGAATAGCTGGGTCCTCAGGTAGTATTATGTTCATTTTTCTGAGGGTCCAACAAACTGATTTCCAGAGAGGTTGTATCAACTTGCATTTCCACCAGCAGTGAAGGAGTGTTCCTCTTCCTTCACATCCTCACCAACATCTGCTGTCTAGTTTTTGATCTGATCCATTCTGACTGGTGTGAGGTGGAATCTCAGGGTTGTTTTGATTTCCATTTCCCTGATCACTAAGGATGTTGAACATTTCTTTAGGTGCTTCTCGGCCATTCAAGTTTCCTCAGTTGAGAATTCTCTGTTTAGCTCTCTTCCCCATTTTTTGATAGGGTTATTTGGATCTCTGGAGTCTAGCTTCTTGAGTTCTTTGTATACATTGGATATTAGCCCTCTATCAGATGTAGGATTGGTAAAGCTCTTTCCCAATCCGTAGGTTGCCATTTTATCCTATTTACAATGTCCTTTGCCTTGTAGAAGCTTTGTAATTTCATGGGGTCCCATTTGTTGATTTGTGATCTTAGAGCATAAGCCATTTGGTGTTCTGTTCAGGAACATTTCCCCTGTGCCCAGGTGTTTGAGAATTTTCCCACTTTCTCTTCTATTAGATTCATCTGGTTTTATGGATCTGGTTTTATGTGGAGGTCCTTGATCCACTTGGACTTGAGCTTTGTACAGGGAGATAGGAATGGATCAATTTGCAATCTTCTACATGTAGACCGCCAGTTGAACCAGCACCATTTGTTGAAGATGCTGTCTTTTTTCCAGTGGATGGTTTTAGCTCCTTTGTCAAAGATCAAGTGACCATAAGTGTGTGGGTTCATTTCTGGGTCTTCAATTCTATTCCATTGATCTACCTGCCTGTCACTGTAACAATACCATGCAGTTTTTATCACTACTGCTCTGTAGTACAGCTTGAGGTCAGGGAGGCTGATTCCCCCAGAAGTCCTTTTAATGTTGAGAATAGTTTTTGCTATCCTGGGTTTTTTGTTGTTCCATATGAATTTGAGAATTGCTCTTTCTAAGTCTATGAAGAATTGAGTTGGGATTTTGATGGGGATTGCATTGAATCTGTAGATTGCTTTCGACAGGATGGCCATTTTACCTATATCAATCCTGCCAAACCATGAGCATGGGAGATCTTTCCATCTTCTGAGGTCTTCGATTTTTTTCTTCAGAGTCTTGAAGTTCTTGTCATACAGATCTTTTACTTGTTTGGTTAGAGTCACACCAAGATATTTTATATTGTTTGTGACAATTGTGAAGGGTGTCATTTCCCTAATTTCGTTCTCATCCTGTTTATCCTTCAAATATAGGAAGGCTACTGATTTGCTTGAGTTAATTTTGTATCCGGTCACTTTGCTGGAAGTGTTTATCAGTTGTAGAAGATATCTGGTGGAGTTTTTCGGGTCACTTAAGTATACCATTATATTATCTGCAAATAGTGATATTTTGATTTCTTCCTTCCCAATTTGTATCCCTTTGACCTCCTTTTGTTGTCTGATAGCTTAAGCTAGAACTTCAAGTACTATATTGAATAGATAGGGAGAGAGAGCGCAGCCTTGCCTAGTCCTTGATTTTACTGGGATTGCTTCAAGTTTCTCTCCATTTAGTTTGATGTTGGCCACTGGTTTGTTGTATATTGCTTTTGCTATGTTTAGGTATGGTCCTTGAATTCCTTATCTTTCGAAGACTTTTATCATGAAGGGATGTTGAGTCTTGTCAAATGCTTTTTCAACATCTAACGAAATGACCATGTGGTTTTTTTCTTTGAGTTTGTTTATGTAGTGGATTATATTGATGGATTTTCGTGTATTGAACCATCCTGCATCCCTGGAATGAAGCCTACTTGATCATGGTGAATGATCTTTTTGAAGTGTTCTTGGATTCGGTTTGTGAAAATTTTATTGAGTATTTTTACATCAATATTCATAAGGGAAATTGGTCTGAAGTTTTCTTTTATTGTTGGGTCTTTGTGAGGGTTTGGTATCAGGGTAACTGTAGCCTCATAGGATGAATTGGGTAGTGTTTCTTCTGTTTCTATTTTGTGAAATAGATTGAAGAATATTGGTATTAGGTATTTGAAGGTCAGATAGAATTCTACACTGAACCCATCTGGTCCTGGGCTTCTTTTGGTTGGGAGACTTTTAATGACTGCCTCTATTTGTTTAGGGTTTATGGGACTGTTTAGATGGTTTATCTGATCCTGATTTAACTTTGGTATTTGTTATCTGTCTAGAAACATGTCTATTTCAACCAGATTTTCCAATTTCATTGCATCTAGGCTTTTGTAGTAGGATCTGATGATTTTTTGAAATTCCTCAGAATCTGTTGTTATATCTCCCTTTTCATTTCTAATTTTGTGAATTTGGATTCTGTCTCTGTGCCCTCTGTTTAATCTGGCTAAGGGTTTATCTATCTTGTTGATTTTCTCAAAGAACCAGCTCCTGGTTTTGTTCATTCTTTGTACAGTTCTTTTAGTTTCTACTTTGTTGATTTCAGCTCTTAATTTAATTATTTCCTGCCTTCTACCCCTCTTGGGTGTATTAGCTTCTTTTTGTTCTAGAACTTTCAGGTGTGCTGTTAAGCTGCTAGTATATGCTCTCTCCAATTTCTTTTTGGAGGCATTCAGAGCTATGAGTTTTCCTCTTAACACTGCTTTCATTGTGTCCCATAGATTTGGATATGTTTTACTTCCATTTTCATTAAATTCTAGGAAGTCTTTAATTTCTTTCATTATTTCTTCCTTGACCAATTTATCATTGAGTAGAGCATTGTTCAGCTTCCATGTCTATGTGAACTTTCTGTGGTTGTTGTTGCCATTGAAGACCAGCCTTAATCTGTAGTGATCTGATAGGAGGCATGGGTTTATTTCAATCTTCTTATATCTGTTGAGGTTTGTTTTGTGGCCAATTATATGATCAGTTTTGGAGAAGGTACCATGAGGTGCTGAGAAGAAGGTATATTCTTTTGATGTAGGATGAAATGTTCTATAGATATCTGTTAAATCCATTTGGTTCATAACATCTGTTAGTTTCACCGTGTCTCTGTTTAGTTTGTGTTTCCAAGATCTGTCCATTGATGATAGTGGAGTGTTGAAGTCTCCCACTATTATTGTGTGAGATGCAATGTGTGCTTTGAGCTTTAGTAAAGTTTCCTTTATGAATGTGAGTACTCTTGCATTCGGGGCATAGATGTTCAGAATTGAGAGTTCTTTTTGGTAGATTTTTCCTTTGATGAGTATGAAGTGTCCTTCCTTTTTTGATGACTTTTGGATGAAAGTCGATTTTATCCGATATTAGAATGGCTACTTCAGCCTGTTTCTTGGGACCATTTGCCTGGAGAATTGTTTTCTATCCCTTTACTTTGAGGTAGTGTTTGTCTTTAACACTGAGGTGTGTTTCCTGGATGCAGCAAAATGCTGAGTCCTGTTTATGGATCCAGACTGTCAGTCTATGTCTTTTTATTGGGGAATTGAGTCCATTGATGTTAAGAGACATTAAGGAATAGTGATTGTTGCTTCCTGTTATTTTGGATGTTATTTTTATGTTTGTGTTGACTATCTTCTTTTGAGTTTGTTGGAAGATTACTTTTTTGCTTTTTCAAAGGTGTAGTTTCCCTCCTTGAATTGACATTTTCCATCTATTATACTTTGTAGGGCTGGGTTTGTGGAAACATACTGTGTAAATTTGGTTTTGTCATAGAATTTTTTGGTTTCACCATCTATGATAATTGAGTGTTTTGCTGGGTATAGCAGCCTGGGCTGGCATTTGTGTTCTCTTAGGGTCTGTATGAGATCTGCCCAGGATCTTGTAGCTTTCATAGTCTCTGGTCTAATTCTGATAGGTCTGCCTTTATATGTTACTTGACCTTTTTCCCTTACTGCTTTTAATATTCTTTCCTTATTTTGTGTATTCGGTGTTTTGACTATAATGTGACAGGAGGAATTTCTTTTCTGGTCCAATCTATATGGAGTTCTGTAAGCTTCTTGTATATTTAAGTTCATCTCTTTCTTTAGGTTAGGGACATTTTCTTCTATAATTTTGTTGAAGATATTTACTGGTCCTTTAAGTTGGGAATTTGCTCTCTCCTATACTTATTATCCTCAGGTTCTTCTCATTGTATCCTGGGTATCCTGGATGTTTTGGGTTAGAAACTTTTTGCATTTGCATATTCTTTGACTGTCCTGTCAATGTTTTCTATGGTATCTTCCGCACCTGAGATTCTCTCCTCTATGTCTTGTATTCTGTTGGTGATGTTTGCATCTATGACTCCTGATCTCTTTCCTAGGTTTTCTAACTCCAGGGTTGTCTCCCTTTGTGATTTCTTTATTATTTCTATTTCTGTTTTTAGTGCCTGGATGGTTTTGTTCATTTCATTTGTCTGTTTGATTGTGTTTTCTTGTAATTCTTTAAGGGATTTTTGTGTTTCCTCTTTTAAGGGCTTCTAGATGTTTACTTGTGTTCTCTTGTATTTCTTTAAGGGAGTTGTTTATTTCCTTCTTTAAATCTTCTATCACCATGAGATGTGATTTTAAATCTGAGTTTTGCTTTTCTGGTGTGTTGGAGTATACAGTGCTTTCTGTGATGGGAGAGCTGAGTTCTGATGATGCCAAGTAGCCTTGGTTTCTATTCCTTATGTTATTGCCCTTGATTTCTCCTCTTATCTCTGGTGTTAGCTGGTCTTACTCTCTCTGACTGTGGATTGTCCTTCCTGCAAGCCTCAGTGTCAATACTCCTTGAAGACCAATTTTCTCTGAGAGGAATTTGGGGTTGGAGTGCTGTGGTACAGGGTCAGCTCTGTGGTGCAGACAGACTCCAGAAGGATCTTGTCCCCAGCTGTCCCTTGGTTCCTGTGTCCTGATGGCTCTGCAAGGGTCTCTCTTGATCCAGTGAATTTGAACAGAAGTGGTGGTCTTGCCTGTGCTTGAAGGTGTGTCAGCACTCCTGGGATACCAGCTCTCTCCTGGCACTATTTGAGTATGTAGCCCTGTGTCACAGGATCTGCTCCTGGCCACTGAAAGAAACCAGAAGAGCACTCCTCATTCTCTGTGTCCTGGGGATTTTAGGTGGGTCCCTCTGAGCCGACAGGCTTGCCCACACTCCTGGGAGGCTATCTTTCTTCCAGAACTATTTGGCTATGGAGCCCTGGTGGCCCAGGCAGAGGTCTCCCACCACAGATGGAAACTGGAAGGCCCCTTCCACCCAGCTGTTCCTCAGTCCCTGTGTCCTTAGGATTCCAGGCATGTCCCGCTGAGCAGTGTTAGTCCTCTTACCTCCTCTCATGGGCTTTTCCACACTCCTTGGAGGATACCTTTCTCCTGGCATTATTTGGTTGTGGAGCCCTGGTGGCCTAGGCAGAGGTCTCCAGCCACAGATGGAAACTGGAAGGCTCTTTCCCCCAGCTGTTCCTCAGTCCCTGTGTCCCAAGGATTCCGTGCAAGTCCTGCTGAGCAGTGTTGCTCCTCTTACCCCTTCTCGTGGGCTTTCCCACACTCCTGGGAGCCTATCTTTCTCCCAGCACTATTTGGTTATGAAGCCCAGGTAACCCAGGCAGAGGTCTCCATATTTCCCATTTTAATAGTTTAATTTGAAATCGCATATGGAAAACATATCCAATGCTCTCTTTAGACCTCCACTTCTTCCACATACCTACATGCAAACACTCATACACATAAAAAAAATACATTTTAAAAGAAAGATTTTGCATAGTTGCACAGATGTATCAGTCTGTGTGTACTTAGTGCCCCCTGAATATTCCTAGTTTTAGAATGAAGTCTTCCATCCGCCCACACCAGTCAGGCCTTAGCACATGTCTGTGGCTTTTTTATTCTCCTCCAAGACTATTTGTAGTTGACTAGGACAACATTTTCTAGGACATAGTCTAAAGGTTTCATACTGAAAAGTGAAGGACCAAACGCTTTCAGATATGGTTCTTCTCCATAGAGATGAAGGATGCTTGAGTGTCTACACTAAGAATAGCAATGAGATTTTCAATAAATGAATTGGGCACTACAGGTTGTAGGTGAACTTCTTTCAAGCCTAACTCAATCTGTGTGTCTACACATGTGCTCTCCTTGTCTAAATCTGAGGCCTCATGAATATCAAGCTTGGGCAGAAGGTCCGTCTGCATCCATCATGTGATTGCCCCTTACAATTAGATAGTGTTCCCTCTTATTTATGCTCCTCATGGAACTTAGAACCTTTAAGGATTTAGGTTCTGTATGTCCTATGTGACATGTTTCCTGGCATTTACTAAGTGTAACACAAATACTGGCTGGATGAAAGCAAGCCAGAGCCAAAGTCTCAACTAGATCCTTCAGCCAAAAACCAATCAACCTCAAGTCAGACCACAGACACTATCTCTGCTATCACTATTTCTATGACAAATACAGGCTTGAGAGAACCAAGGAGCAGAACTTCTGCAGGTGAGTCAGAAGGCAGTTACAGGAAGCTATGGAAAATCCTGGCCATGTGGCATAGTCCAAACCAATGGCATATAATTGGAGAAAGCAAGCATTGCTTTATTAGGAAACATTTTCACAGAGATAGAAAGATAATAATACCCTTTGCTCATTGTTCAGGACAGAGAAGTAACATCAAGAGTCCTTTCCTCACACTTTCACAGCACTCCTACAACTGACATTACCCTATTTTGGAAAGCAAGATATACTTAGGTACCATTCCCAAGATTGTTTAATCAAAATTAAACATGGACCCATCAGACCCTGTGTGTCCTACTATAGCATACAGCCTCTTATTTTATTCAAGCCAACTTCCTTTTTAAAAAATCTACCTCTCTCAGGCTTGAGCATGAAAACGTGCTACAGGAATTGGATGTTCAAGCTGAACTATTCTTCCAATAGGTGTCTGGCATGTTCTCTCTGAGTAAGAGCCTCCCATTCAACACACAGGGCCAGAGTATACAGTAGAAGCTGCTGCTTTGTGGTTAGGAGAAAGAAACCATTTTCCCAGGGAGGAACTATGGAGATTTAGAGACCAGAACTGCCCTTTTGAGCACACACCTGCCCACATGAAATCTACCTGCCATTCAGAATCTCAGGAGGACAGCTTCCTATGACCAGGAGCCAGGAATCTCCTTTCTCTCCTTCTGGAACATTCTTTTCCCATTGTCTCACAGAGCCCTCCTCCTTAAAATATCAACTCATGTTCGACATTTGCATTCTGCGATTCCTGCTGATACTGATAATTAAGACAAGGAATGGTACAAAGGAACTAAAAAGTAAATTACTGTAGAAAATTCAAACTGAAGAGATAGTTTTCCAGCCATCACTGTATGGGCCTATAGAGTGACTAAATGATTCCCAAAAGACCATCTTTCACATGTTCCACAATCAAATGCTCATATTCACTCTAACAAAGAAATAAATTAGAAATGAAGCAACTAGTTTCCTCTGTATGGATGAATGCTTTCTACTCATTAGGACAAAAGATGATAAAATAGAAAAAGAAGAAGAAGAGGAGGAGGAGGAGAAAGAGGAAGAGGAGGAGAAGGAAGAGGAAGAGGAGGAAGAGAAGGAGGAGGAGGAGGAAGAAGAAGAACAACAACAGCTGCTGCTGCTGATACTACTACAAGAACAAGAAGAAGGCACTAAGAACAAGAAGAAGAACAAGAATGACAACATCAACAACAACAACAACAACTAGTTGCTAACAAGACTACAGATACCTGGACCCCTCTCCCAAGAGATTTTATTTCAGCAATGCATGGTGAAAACAAGTTGAAAAAATATTCCCAGGGAATTCTGATGTACCTTTGACTCTGAATTAGTACTAACATAAATGTCATATTATAAATAGAAAAATAAAACAAAACAGAATTTAAAAGACTCAGGTCAAAGTCACCTACCTGACTATCTTAAGATTCTGACTGACTTCGTCCTTACTACTTAGTATTACATAGTATCATATAAACCCAAGTGTTGACAAAAACAAGAAAGTATATTATAAAAGTAAAATCAGAACTGGAAAGATAGCTCTGTGGATAAGAGCCCTTCCTGATCTTCTTGTAGAGGATCCAGGCTTGGTTCCTAGCACCCACATAGTGGCCTACACCCACTTGCAACTCTAGTTCCACAGGGCCCAACACTCTCTTCTGGTCTCTTCAGGAACTGCACACATTTTGTGTACCATGCATATACGCAGGCAAAACACTCAGGGACATAAAAAAAATCACAAGAAAAATTTTAAGAAAAATTCTGGGCTTAGAATATGATTCAGTAACAGGGCACTTGCCTGGCAAACATCAGGTCTTAGGTTCAACTGTGAGTAAAATTAATTGATCAATTGATTAACATGAAATTGTACAAAAGAATCTTCTCATCTTGTGGAAATAATCCATCAAAGCTCAATTAACATGACTTGAAAAACATCAAACCCTCAGCTTTTAAAATATGTAGCTGAGAGGTTAGAGAGGTGCCTCAACAGGAGTACTTTCTGTTCTTGCCGAGGACCAGAGTTCTGTTCCCAGAACCCAAGACAAATAGCTCACAATACCCTGGGCTGGTTATGCACTTATGAGCTGGGAATATAGTGCAGTGGCTGTGTACTTGCTGCATACTCTTAAAAACTGCAGCTCCAAGAAACCAGGTGCCCTCTTCTGGTCTCCTGATAAACACATACACATATATACAAACATACACAAACATATGCATACATAAAAATAAAATAAATATTTTCTAAAATGTACAGCTTATCTCCTAAGCATATGTCTCTAGTGTTCCAAACCAAAGATCCAAAATCCTCTAATAATCTGATGAAAACCATACTTTTCTGAAGTATTTACCAGTTCCATGGGCCCATAGCTTAGGATTTTAAGTTTGAAGAAATGATGAGATTTTGAAGACCACATTAGCAAGTTTTTGTAAACAAAACATAACAAAATTACAAGGAAAAAATATGCTCATCTCAAGCAGAGTATTTATAACACATTTCAGTAATAAGCAAGCAACAGAATTCAGTAAGGATATAGATGTCTAATAATATTCATTTATACTACATAAAAAATCTTCTCCAGAACACATGTGATATTTTCATACAAATATATAAAATAATCATGTGCAAGATCAGGAAGTAAGTCTTCGGAAATTTTAGGGCCAGAGAGATGGCTTAGGAGGTAAAAGTTCTTGTCACCAAGAACCTGGTGAACTGAGTTCCTGGGACCCACATGGTAGAAGAGGAAAACCATCTCCTACAAGCTGCTCTTTTGACTTCCACATCCATGTGGTAACAATACATATCCACAGGAACACACACAGAGAAACACACACAATTTAATTTTAAAATATGGAAAAAAGACATTTTAATAGTTCTGAATTATGTAGACCATATTCCTATAAATTAATTAAAATCAAATTAAAACCACTTTATCCATTGGAAAATAATAACTTTAGTCCCACAGAACTCATAACTCAAAGAATAAATCATACAGGAAAGCTTAGTCATTAGTCAGTATTTAAAACATTTCAAAGGTATGGAATATAGCTGTCACTTAGGGATCCTGGCTTAAATACGCATGGTAAAACAGTAGAGAAAAGTTTACATGAAGAAGTGATTCTACTTCAGTTGGGAATGCTGAAGGAAGTGGTAACAGGAGTTGAAGGGCCCTGGAAGAATACACAAAGGGGAAAGCATTGTTTGGTGCGTTTTGTTTGGAGGTGCTATTATGTGATTAAGAGGGGGGATGGGAAGGGGAGATTCTGGGAAGAATTGGGGGGAAGGGAAAGATGCAATCAAAATTCACTATATGAAAAGTTTAAAATATTAAATTAATGAGAGAGAGAGAGAGAGAGAGAGAGAGAGAGAGAGAGAATGAATGAATCAGTGAGCTTTAGCTGGAAGACACTTCAGGAATGGGTTGATAGTATGTTGACATCTCTCACCCCAGCTCTGAGATTGTTCATATTCCTTGCTTTACAGAATCACTCAGCCTCCATGACTGAAGTCACCTGAGATGAATGAAGACATGCAACTGTTTGGGGTTTGTTTGGTTTTGGTTTTGTTTTATTCAGCAACCTTCCAGTTCAATACTTCAAAACACACAGTTACTCAAGTCAAACTGTGAAGACAAGTATTAAATTTATCTAGTTAGAGGCTAATATTTTATACATTTTTTTTTAATGAAGAAGTGATGTAGTTTGCCCTGATCTTTTTTTTTTTTTTTGGTCAGCTTTAATATATTTATGCCAGATTTTTAAAACCAACAAAATTTTCCTCTCATTCAAGTGTGCATTGAAGAATCACATTTATTCAATGGTTGATGTTGTTTTGTGATATTTGTACACAATTTTTTCTCAGTTTTATAGACACAAATAAAGCGAGCGGCCCACTTTAAACCTTTATCCCCACAGTCGCTGCCTCCTCCAGAAGTTTCGAATTTTAATGAAAGTTAAACTTTTGAGTTACAGGAAGGACCATGGTGGTTAATTGTTAATCTCAAAATCAATTGTGGAAAAAAAATATTAGAAGAGAACATTGTGTTCTGTTCTGTTAATAGTTGACTGCATTCCAAGTTAAAGTGACAGGCATACTAGTGAAGAGTCCTAGTTGCCTAGCTATTGGCACAGAAGCCTATATTTGGGGGGAGTGGGCTTTGGTTATATAATGCTTTCTTAGATAATGGCCTTGCCCACCTACAGAGCACAAGGTCGGTCTGGAATTCTGACCTTGGACAGGTGACACTGTAGCCTCCTATCCGAGAGAGCAGCTAGCACCAGCCTTTCCTGTCAACTCAACAGTTTTGTATATCATATTGTAAGGACTTTTTATGAAAAAGAATATTTTACAGTTTGCACAGTATTATTTTGCAGAGAGGCTATCAGAGCATCTACATGTAGAGCCCAGAGCAACGGCCTCGCAGTGGGGCTTTTAACTGTTCTTAGATTTTAACGCATCCCACTTTTTCTAGCATGGTGATAATGTGTCCCTCGTTTGGGAGAAGAAGTTCCCTTTCTGTATCTATCAAAATGTTTCTCACCCATGTCAGCTCTTCTTAGCATTTTTTGTACATATTTTTTTTTTCTAAAGAGAAGAAAAAAAGTTATCACAAAATGTATTCTGGCTCATGTGCTTTGTTTGCCTTTTACTCATCGGTGTTTAAAGAACCATGGAGTGTTTGTGCTTCTCAGTTCATGTCAGGAGTGATTAAATGAACTGTTAAATAGGGGCATGACTCAAAGATCATTCAGAAAGTAAGCAGACAAAAGCAGGGAGCAAAGGAATGACTATACATAAGTATGCATGTATATGTGTTAAAATAAAATGAAAGAATTTTTTCATTTATTAAGATATTCAAATCAACTGTATTTTCTGGATTCCTAGTCTGATACCTTAGTCTTCAACCTGCCTTGAAATCTTCAAGTTTTCAATCAACAATTCATTTTTTTTTTTTTTTTTTTTTTTTAGGAACAAATGTTACCTCTGATAAAACTTTCCTGGGACCCATTTCCTGAACTGTTTATCCAAACTCTTTTATATACATTCATACATTTGTTCTAAGTAGTATCTGACTAAAGTCAGAGAAAAGAGCTAGTAGTTAAGGCTCTGTTTATCCCAAGTGTTAACCTCCTGCCCTCACACATATGATGCATCTGCTGTTTTCAGGGCAACAAACCCAGAGAAGGGATATAAACTCTAAACACTATGGCACACACCAGTCCCAATATCATGGTCCAGCTCTGCCTCTTTCCTATTTCTATTCTTTCTGTTACATGATGTCTCTGAACCAAGTTCAGCCCTTCTTGGTGTACTGTGTCTACTTAGATGGTTCATGGATGCTACAGAGGAAAGGAAGACCCGAGAAAGAATGATTTGCAGACTCTGAGCTCTCTTTTCTCTCCTGTATGCTAAGTGTAAAGTCATCCAGCATCAGGGTGACTCATTTTATTTACCTCAGCACATGGTATTTTTAAAGAAAATAAATAAAGGGCTTTGTTTAGTTTATTTCTCCTAAAATATCAAAACATGATGTTAGGCAAAGTTGATGCTTATTACCTATTGCATGACACACTTAAAGGTTATCAGCCTATTTGGCCATCAAATTGTATTTTGAAGAGAAATCAAGTCAACAAAATGGCTCATTACCTTTGAACTGTTTTTTTTCTAAGTTTGATTCTGGGAATATCACTTGTTATTTCAAAATCTGTGGCCGCAGACTCTGGTTCCATAGCCCAGGGTGTGTGGCAAGCTATGCTTTGTGGTATACTACCTTACACCAGTTACAAATAAGGTGTTTCTCTCTATTCTGTTCCCTGGGTCTCTGAGTCAGTCTGATCCCTCTGCAGTATGCCATGGTGACTTTAATAGAGCTTCTGCTTACACTTCAGTGGCCTCAGGTTGAGGGTAAACCCTCCAATCTAGCATGTGAGATTCATTTCTCAGGTTTGGATGTCCCTACTTGGGTTTTCTGCCAGACAAGGACAAAGGTCTCTGTCCAAACAGGGCAGTGAGACTTACCTCGTGGACATGCCCATTATAGGACTCGACACAGAAAACACTTTGTTAAAGTTTATCCAGATATATGCCAAATTTCATCCCAACTTGGTTGAAGATTGACCATGACTAATTTGGAAATAAGAGTACTTTAAATGGGGTCTAAAAGAGCTGGAAAAAGGACATGTTTAGATACAGGGTTAATAATGGCAAAGAGTCTACCCTGAGCAGTTATGACTCTTTGGGGCCCAGTGATAAGCTCTAAAGATCTCTCTAGACTGCAATGGGTGGGAAGGCTTTGGTAACTCCAGTATTTGGAAAATACAAATATCCTTAATCTGCTCTTGAAAGGAGGAAGAGTAGGTGCCATTGGAATGAATCAGTAAGAACTATATCTAGTATTTATGTTTTGAAAATTTAGCTTCATTCTCTATTACAGATTAGCAGTTAGCAACTGCAACATATAATAACTTTAAGACAGACACATCAAATACCCAATCCCTCAAATTGATTTCAAGGACTGGGTTCCACAATTGCTACAATAATGAGGAGTACATAAAGACAAGAAACATTGAAGTTAGATTACCAAGTTCAGCCTTACTCGTTTCCCAGATAGTTCCTGAGACTCTAGCCAACAAAACTAAATCTCTGTTACCAGAAACTGCATCTTCACCTCTCCTGCAGTCCTAGAGATCTTGGATTTTATCTCATCAGTTGAAATCCCACTTGGTGCATATAGGGAATCACTTCTGGAACTTATTCAGTGATAAACATTTCTTAATAACCCCTTGAGATGTAAAGTCAGAAGCCACCAATGCTAGCATAAGCAGCTAATGTACACACTTAATCTGACTCTGAGAAGTCACATGATCTTAAGTATGTCTGACTTTCTTTCCAAGGTCCCTCTCTTTATAGTAACCTGTTTTAAAATTGGTTAAGAGTATCTTTTAAGGGCCAGTGAGATGGATCAGTGGGCAAAGATGCTTGCTGTCAAGCTAGATGATCTGAGTTCCACTCTTGGAACCCATATGGTAAAAGGAGAGAATTGACTCGAAAAAGGTGTCTTCTGACCTCCGCACATGGAAACACACACAGCCACACAGAGACACATACACACGCTATTACAAAAGTTTTTAAAATAAACTTCAACTTTGCTTCAAACTGGTTCACCCTGAAATTCCTTCCTGTAGCAAAGCCAAGCATCTGGCTTTACGAGAGTGGAGGTTTGAAAAAAGAAAGGAAGTTGGAAGTCTTCAGTGCACTTCCAGTGATCCAGAAACTATGTGGCTTACAAAGAGAACCAGAACATGAAAGCCAAAATTCAAACCTTTATTCAGAGGATAGACAGTCCGGCTGTTTCCAAGAGAAAGCAGCAGGGACAAAAGGGAGTATAGGTTTTTAAAGGGTGCCTTTATTCGGAGTGAGTGTGGTAGGAGAAGATTAAGAAGGAAAAATGAACTTTAAGAAGCAGAAGGGACTACAGTAAGCAGCACTTTCTGGGGTTGGGGGTCACTTTGGCAGTTAGACAGCAGGAAACTGTGGTCAAGCTGCTCTGCTGAGTCTAGGGATCAGCAGACTTCTGAGAAGTGTAGAACAATCAGTTTCCATTTCCCACATCTTAGAGTCTTAGGTGACTCCATCTTGGGTCAAAGATCTGGGCCAGCCCAACAGTCACTGTGCTGACAATACTATTCTTTCCCTAGTGAATTCAAGATGTGCACCAGAATTAATCTGCCACTTACGGTCACTACCTATATACTTCGTGACAATTTTGTAGTGAACACCAAAACTTTACTCAGATCCTACTTCTTGGTCTAGGTTGAGCCAGCTTTGATCTGTGCTTTCATACATGCTTAATGAACATCTATTATGCAGTCAGAATTGTTCTAATACCTAGGGATATGCAACAAAATAAGTAGACCAGCTGCTTTCTTTCATGGGACTGAGTAAATGAGAGGAAAAGGAAGGCACATGCAGCAGGAATGCTGGCCGTTGTCTAGGGGATTGCCAAGGTTATTTTCTTGGACAAAGAACTAAACTTCTGGAAACAGAAGACCAAGCTGTGTAAGAAAATTAAAAGTAACCACTGTGTTCCTTCAGGATTGAAAAGGGCCTGTAGCTAGGAGTCCAATAAAGGGATGCTGGCTTGAATATTTGATAAGACCCTTGGGTCTTTCTCTTTTCTCTATTAGTCCTGTTTAGATACCTGACCATGTGCTTTCTTTTCATTCCTCCTTACAAGGTTTTCTAGGAAGAAGCATCCGTTATCTCGGGAAATGCAGTTTCATGTCTCTGGTCTACCTATGTTCCTTTAATTCTTCAACAACCCAAAGCCTTTACTATAAAGTGATTTGAATGCATTCCCAATTTGGATGGGAAAATGGAGCATTAATGTAAAAGCTGCTATAAAGCAGTGACATAGGTAGATAGATAGAGTGAGCTATGTTGAATAAATAAGGGGTGATGATATAGAAAGCATATAGAAAATAATATTAAGGGGTTGGAGAGAGAGTTCACAGCCACGTGTAACTCCAGCTCCAAAGGGATCTGATGTCTCCCTCCCCATAGGGCATATGTATTCATATACCTATACCAATAGACACACAGAGAGATATATCATTTTAAAAGAGCATAAATTAATCTACAAAAGAATATGAAACCAAGAGAGTGCATAGAGAGAGAGAGGCCCTGAGGCATGAAACAACCTTGAGCACATGAAGAATTAAAGGAAAGTTAATGGAGATGGGGTTTGTTAAGTGAGTGTAAACAACATGTGTTAGAGAGCGTATTGGAGATTTGGGGGCCTTCTTCTTGTTACAAACTTGGAAATTCACCCTGGAGTAACAAGAAGCCTTCAGCCAGATAATGTCATCATCAGACTTGTGTTTTCTAAACTTTTTTCAGACTTTTGTTTATAAAGGTTTCTTTTGCATCGGTGTATAGAATGGCTGAAAGGAGTCAAAAGGATGAGCAAGTGAGACATGACTTTCTTTTTGTCATTCATCTTCATCTTTTAATTGTATGTACATGTACATGTGCATGTCTGTAGGGGCTGGGAGTGTGTGCCTGTAAGTGCACATACCTGTGATTTTCAAGATACCTGACATGTTCAGTGTGTTAAGAACCGAACTTGACCTTCTGCAAAAGCAGAGCATACTCTTCACTGATGAGCCATCTCTCCAGCAACAAGGTGCTACTTTCTTGGGCAAAATGCCATGACTTGAAATAGGGTGTCTGTAACCATGAAGAAAAGCAGCTTTGAAGGGTATGAAAAACTGCTAGGAGATAGAGTGATGAGAGCCCGGGCTCATTGGCTGAGGTGGATGACAGTGATCAGTAACATCTCCCCGGATAACACTCCCAAATCTAACTCCTCTGACTCATAGAAGCCTGGCAATGAGTAAAAAGCTGTGAAGAAAAACCAGTCAGATTTTAATGTCCTCCCCAGGACATCAACTCTGAGCAGTTCTGCTTCCCCTGGAAGCCCAGAAAACCCTGCATGTGCTTCTAACAGTGAAGAAACTATGAGGAGAATGAGCTTACCCTCTCCAGACTGCTCCTAGGTGCTCAGCTCAGCTTTGTCTTGTATGTTGACACCTGTAGTATACGCCATCTACAGTCTTCCCAGGAAGCTAACTAAAACTGTGAGAGAGTGATGGAAAGAGGGAGGGGAGGCATATTTCCTCTCCAAGGAAAATAACATACTGAAACAGACTAAATAACTGAGGAGAAATAACTGCTAACCTCAAATTCTAGGCCTATAAAAGTTACTATTAAACAGATTGAAATGCAAACATTTTCAGATGTGCAAAGATACAGATAGGTCTGTTTTCTGAATAGGCTGTAAGGAAAAACAAATAAGTGACTAAGTCATTACTATAATTAAATAATTATTTGCTTTCAAATAAAGTAATAATCTGTAAGCTCAGGGGTGCATGGAGAAGATAACATTGCTTGGAGGCAGAAAAACCGAATGCATTGCTATAATATTCAGCTCTTTGGAATTTTAGAAAATTTTCAGGCATAAATAAAGGTAAAGAGAACATTATACCAGAACTTACTCAATATGACATCCAAAGTCTTTTGCAGTAATCTTGCTGGTTGCTGTATTTCTGGGTTTTAAAGTAAAACCCACATATCAAAATTGTCCACTGATGAGAGTACTTCAGTATAAGTCTCTGAACATTTTTATTAATCATTTTATACAACCATCACACATAACAACATCATCACCATTTTTTAGTGTCATTTCTCGATACCATTTAAGTTAAACTATATTCAAATTATTCTATGTAATAATCCAAAAATAATGATCAAAGTATATGATTTAGACAAGAAAAGTAATTTTTGAGATATTTCCAACAACATAATGACTGTAGTGAATTATAACATACTTGTATATCAAAGTCACAAAAAGGATAGATTCAGGACAAAACATCATAAGTATGTGGCATGATGTTTGAGTTAGCTTGGTGTGATCATTTCTAAATGTATACATATTATTAGAACTCAGGGAGGAGCAGGGTTAGTAAAGGAGCTGAAATAAAATTATCCTTCAGAAATGAACTCCATTAGCAGAGAGGAGAAGGGAGGCTTCCCTTTAAAACATAAAAGGCACTTTATTAAGAGGGCCAGCTTATACTAGCAAAGAGATAACCTGAACACCATGACAACAGACAAGGCTTTATATAATCCCCAAACAGTGGATGTATCCTGGCTTTCATAAGCTTTGGAGGAAGGTGGAAGTTTAATGCCATATGATTTAAATCACATAACATTTCAGCATAGCCTATGTGCTAAGTACCCTGTTACTGGATCTAGCTGTAGTCTCTCTTGCAGCTTTGAGGGTGAAGGGCTGTGAGGACACAGCCTTCTCAACTGCCTGTTGCAGAGAGAAGGAGGGATGGAAGGAGGGGGCAGAGAGAAGTGCAGTGGACAGGCTTGAGGCCATAGTCATCTTAAATATCTGTTACAGAGATGGGGGAGGATGCAGAGAAAGAGTGGGGAGAGTTATAGTGGTGAGGCCTGATTTTTTTCAGGGTGTGGACTTGGTATCTTCAAGAGTCTTAAAGTAGCAGGCCATGATCTAACATATACATCAAAACATCACACTAACATGTCCCATTATCAATTAAAAATAAAAGTTTAACTTTTTCTCTGTCTCCTAATTTATGGCTATGGTTATTCTGCTCAAATCAAGACCTTTCACAGAATTTTTATCTTCCCAGCCTAACTTAGTGCTGCCCATACAGTTAACTGTCAAAGCTCTAGAACAGTTGACACACAGGATAGTCTACCATCTGGACTTGTTTACTCATGGTGAAATTTAGTTTGTTCTCTTGTCTCAATGCTGGTAAATGATTAAAGGCTTGATTAGACTCGAGTTCAACATGTTGTAAGAACTGGCTTTTAGTAGTACCATCAATACCCGATACGTCCTTCCGTGAAGCCCATCATGTAAACTGTCCCTTTTTGCAGAGCAATGTGAGTGGTGGGTCTTGGTAGTACCAGTCTGATCCCTCCATAGCAAAGCCACATTCCTCTTCTCCTGCCCCTACCACACTATGGCATTTTGTGCTTTGGTAAAACTGCCTTTGTCAAAGTAGAACACAAAATAGAAATAAACAAAAAGAAAACACTACACATCAGGAACAAATAAACAAAAAAACATAAACACAAGAGTGAAAATTAATTTGTTTTAAAACATAATAAATTGACAAATAAATTTTAAAAGATTTGACCAATAAGTGAAACAAGACTTGCCACTTGGAAAGATAAAATGTAGCCAAATATCTAGTTAGGTCACACTGAGAGAAAAGAGAAAACAGAGAAAAAACAGTCTGTGTGAAAATGATTTTTGAAAAGAACATGCTCTGGAAAACAAGTGAAAGTCTGCAAAAATATAAATGATGAGATTGGCTCCAAAAGCAACATTAGAACCCTTGTTAGTCAATGCAGAAATTTCGTCAATTCAAATTAAATAAAGATGCAGAAGTAATACCTAGTGAACACAAACATAACCCACCGTAAGAGCCCAGAAGAGAAAAGCATGACGACATCAGAGAGGAAATCAGTATGAAAACCAGAACAGCTAACCCTGATCAGGTGAGAGCTATATACCAGACATTGCTCTAAAAATCTTGCTTACACAGCTCACTCAGCTTCAATCAATGCCTTGAACACACTTGATTAAATTTGATTACACTCCTGAATTTTTTTAAAAAAAGTAATATATACCTAGAATAAAGAGAAGCAACCTACTTTTTAGAAAAGTTATCTATCAGAAATCTATGCAAGCATTATGCTTGATAGTGGACAAAAAGGTTCATGTCAAGCATCAGAAACCCACCTTATTATAGTTTAAACAGAGCATGTAATCCTAGAATGAGGTTGGCACTTTTACAGATTTCATTTGGATTAAAAATGCCTAGATCAAATAAATCCTTAATTGGGGAGTTACACACACACACCACACACACACACACACACACACACACACACACACACACACAAACACAGTGTTTAGCAGTTTGCAAAAAATCACAATTTCTGAATACTGATGTATTCCAATATATAAACTAAAATTCAATTTAGAAATTTTCAAACAGAGTGTCAGCTAGTCTGCTCCTCTGAAGACACCACAGCCCGAAGTCATTCCAGGAGGTCCGATGCACACAGGGCAACTGGTAAGAACCCTCCTGAAGACCCACAGCAGCCCCTGGGAGCCCAGTAGACTCATCACCCCCTAATTCTCCTGCCCCTTAAATTCCATTCCCCTTCTGGCCGGTGCCTTCTGCTGGGGCAGTTGCCATCTACTCTGCTCCCCTGAAGATATCACAGCCTGAAGGCATCCCAGGAGTTCCTCTGCACACAAGGCAATTGGGCAACTGACACAAAAGACTGAAGACCTCCCAGGGCCTCCACAGTATGTAGGGCAACTGACCTAAAAGTCTGAAAGCCTCCCTAGAGTTCTGTTGCACACAGGGAAAAAGAAAACACAGTCTGTAGGCCTCCCTGAAGAACAGCTACACACAGAGCAACAACTTGACTGCTCCTCTGAAGATCCAACAATCTGAAGGACTCCCAGGAAATCTGCTGCAGCCAGGGCAAAAGATCAGCAGCTTCTCTGCCGCTCTGAAGAGCCCACAGTCTAAAGGTCACCCAGAAGGCCTCCAAGAAGAGCCATTGCAGCTAGGGCAACAAGTCACCAGAGTACATGCCTTTCTGAAGACACTACAGTCAGAAGGTCCAACAGGAGGTCTGCTACAGCCAGGGCCAAAGGCCTACCAGGATACCTGAAGCAAGCCACAGACAAAAGAGCCAGGCTCTAAACAGAGACACCCAGACCAGCAAATACCAGGGATAACCAGATGGCTAGAGGCAAGCACAAGACCATAAGCAACAGAAGCCAATATATGTAGGCATCATCAGAAACCAGTTATCCCATTACAGCAAGCACTGAATACACAAACACACCTAAAAATCAGGAAGCTGACCTAAAATCATATGTCATGAAGATAATAGAGTCCTTTAAGAAAGATATAAATAACTCACTGAAAGAAATACAGGAAAACACAGGTAAAAGCTCTTAAAGAGGAAACAAATAAATCCCTTAAAGAAATACAAGAGAACACAATCAAACAGGTAAAGGAATTGATAAAGCAGTCCAGGACCTAAAAGTGGAAGTAGAAACAATAAAGAAAACACAAATGGAGTCAACCCAGGAAATGGAAAACTTAGGAAAGAGATCAGGAATTACAGATGTAAGCATCACCAGCAGAATACAAGAGATAGAAGAGAGAATCAGTTGTAGAAGATACCTTAGAAGAGATTGACAAAACTGTCAAAAATATCAAAACAAAAAACTCCTAACCCAAAGCATCCAGGAAATCCAGGACACAATGAAAAAACTAAATCTAAGAATAATAAGAATAAAGGAGAGCAAAGATTCACATCTCAAAGGACTGAAAATATCTTCAACAAAATCATAGAAGAACACTTCCCCAACCTAAAGAAAGAGGTGGCTATAAATGTACAAGAAGCCTATAGAACACCAAATAAGTTGGCAGAAAAGAAAATCCTCTCATCACATAAAAATCAAAATACTAAATGCACAGAACAAAAAAAGAAAATTAAAAGCTTCAAGAGAAAGGGCCAAGTAGCATATAAAGGCAGGCCTATCAGTAATACACCAGACTTCTCAACAGAGACACAAAAAGCCAGAAGAGCCTAAACAGAGGTCATGCAAACTCTAAGAGAACACAAATGCCAGCCCAGGATACTATACCAAGCAAAACTCTCAGTCAACATAGATGGAAAAACCAAAATACTCCAGAACAAAACCAAATTCAAACAGTATCTATATACCAATCCAGCCCTACAGAGGATTCTAGAAGGAAAGCTCCAACACAAGGAGGGTACTTACACCGAAGAAAAAATGAGATTAATCATCTCACAACACAGCCAAAGAAGAGAACCACATGCACATGATGCCACCTATAAAAACAAACATAACAGGAAATAATAATTATCTGTCTTTAATATCTCTCAATATTAATGGACTCAACTCACCTTTAAAAAGACATAAACTGACAGACTGGATATGCAAACAGGATCCAATATTTTGCACATACAAGAAACATATCTCAATAACAAAGACAAACTACCTCAGAGTAAAAGGCTGGAAAAAGGTCTTACAAGCAAATGGTCTCAAGAAACAATCTGGCGTTGCCATCCTAATATCCAATAAAAGAGACTTTCAGCCAAAAGTTATGAAGAGAGATGAGGAAGGACACTTCTTATTCGTCAAAGGAAAAATCCACCAACAGAAAGTCTCAATTCTGAACATCTATACCCCAAATGCAAGGGCACCCACATTCATAAAAGAAACTTTACTAAAGCTCAAAATACACATTGAACCACACACAATAATATTGGGAGACTTCAACACCCCACTCTCACTAATGGACAGGTTATTGAAACAGAAAATAAACAGAGACAGCAAAATTAATAGAGGCTATGAACCAAATGGATTTAACAGATATCTACAGAACATTCCATCCAAAAACAAAAGAATACACCTTCTTCTTAGCACTTCATGGTACCTTCTCTAAAACTAACCATATAATTGGCCACAAAACAAGGCTTAACAAATGCAAGAAGATTGAAATAATCCTATGCATCCTATCAGATCACCATGGCTTAAAGGCTGGTCTTCAATAACAACAAAAAACCAGAAAACCCACATACCCATGGAAACTGAACAACTCTCTACTCAATGATAACTTGGTCAGGGAAGAAATAAAGAAAGAAATTAAAGACTTCCTGGAATTCAATGAAAATGACAACACAGCATACACAAACTTATGAGACACAATGAAAGCAGTGCTAAGAGGAAAATTCATAGCACTAAGTGCCCTGGTAAAGAAATTAGAGAGATCCTACACAAGCAACTTAACAGCACACGTAAGATCTCTAGAACAAAAAGAAGCAAACACCCAAGGCATGAAATATCAAACTCATGGCTGAAATCAACTAAATATAAACAAAGAAAACTACACAAAGAATCAACAAAACAATAAGCTGGTCCTTTGAGAAAATCAACAGGATAGATAAACCCCTAGCCAAGCTAACTAAAGGGTACAGAGGCAGTATCCAAATTAACAAAATCAGAAATGAAAAGGGAGACATAACAACAGAAACTGAGGAAATTTAAAAAATCATCAGATCCTACTACAAAAGCCTATACTCAACAAAACTGGAAAATCTAGATGAAATGGATGATTTTCTAGACAGATACCATACCACATACCAAAGTTAAATCAAAAGCAGGTAAATTATCTAAACAGTCCCTTCTAACCCCTCCCCCCCCAAAAAGCCCATGGCCAGATGGTTTTTGTTCAGAATTCTACCAGGCCTTCAAAGAAGACCTCATACCAATATTCCTCAAACTATTCCATAAACTAGAAACAGAAGAAACACTACTTAATCCATTCTATGAAGCCACAATTACTCTGATACCTAAATCACACAAGGATGCAACAAAAAAGGGAATTTCAGACCAATTTCACTTATGAATATTGATGCAAAAATGCTCAATAAAATTCTTGCAAACCGAATCGAAGAACACATCAAAACAATCATTCACCATGATCAAGTAGGCTTCATCCCAGAAATGCAAGGTTGGTTCAATATAAGGAAATCCATCAACATAATTCACTATATAAACAAACTCAAAGGGGAAAAAAAACACACAATCATCTCCTTAGATGCTGAAAAAGCATTTGACAAAATACAACAACACTTCATGTTAAAAGTATTGGAGAGATCAGGAATTCAAGGCCCATACCTAAACATAATAAAAGCAATTTACTGCAAACAACAGCCAATGTCAAATTAAATTGAGAGATACTTAAAGCAATCCCACTAAAATCAGGGACAAGACAAGGATGCCCACTGTCCCCATATCTATTCAATATAGTACTTGAAGTTCTAGCTAGAGCAATAAGACAATAAAAAGAGATCAAGGGGATACAAACTGACAAAGAAGAGGTAAAGATATCACTATTTACAGATAATATGATAGTATACATAAGTAACCCAAAAAATTCTACAGAGAGCTTCTACAGCTGATAAACAACTTCAGCAAAGTGCCTGAATACAGGATTAACTCAAATAAATCAGTAGTCTTCCTTTATACAAATGATAAACAGGCTGAGAAAGAAATTAGGGAAACCAACACAAATAATATATCTTGGGGTAACTCTATCCAGTCAAGTGAAAGATCTGTATGACAAGAACTTCAAGTCTCTCAAGAAAGAAATCAAAGAAGATCTTAGAAAATGGAGAGATCTTCCATGCTCATGGATTGGCAGAGATAACAGAAAAAATGGCCATCGTACCAAAGGCAATCTACAGATTCAACACAATCCCCAACAAAATCCCAACACAATTCTTCAAAGACATGGAAAGAGCCATTCTCAAATTCATCTGGAAAATAAAAAACCCCAGAATAGCAAAAACAATTCTTAACAATAAAAGAACTTCTGGGGGAATCACCATCCCTGACCTCAAGCTATACTACAAAGCAATAGTGATTTTTAAAAAAAAACTGAATGGTAGTGGCACAGAGACAGACAAATTGATCAACGGAATAGAATTGAAGGCCCAGAAATGAAACCACACACTTACACACACTTGATCTTTGACAAAGAAGCCAAAAATATACAATGGAAAAAAGAAAGCATCTTCAATAAACGATGCTGGTCTAACTGGATGTCAATATGTAGAAAAATGAAAGTAGATCCATATTTGTCACCTTGCACAAAACTCAAGTCCAAGTACATCAAGGACCTGAACATAAAACCAGATACACTGAATTTAATAGAAGAGAAAGTGGGAAAGAGCCTCGAACTCATTGGCACAGAGGGAAATTTCCTAAACAGAACTCCAATGGCTCATGCTCTAAGATCAAGAACTGATAAATGGGACCTCATGAAACTGGAAGGCTTCTATAAGGCAAAGGACACAGGCAACAGGGCAAATCCATAACCTACAGATTGGGAAAAAAATCTTCATTACCTCCACATCTGCTAGAGGGCTAATATCCAAAATATACAAATTCAAGAAGCTAACCACCAAAAAGCCAAGCAACCCAATAAAAAATGGGGTATAGAACTAAACGGAGAATTCATAACAGAGGAATCTTGAAAGGCTGGGAGTACTTAAAGAAATGTTCAAAGTCTTTAGTGAGCAAGGAAATGTAAATCAAAATAACCCTGAGATTTCACCTTACACAAATCTGAATGGCTAAAATCAAAACCACAGGTGACAGCACATGTTGGCGAGGATGTGGAGAATGAGGAACACTCCTCCATTGCTGGTGGGACTGCAAACTGGTACAACCACTCTGGAAATCAATCTGGAGATTCCTCAGAAAATTTTAAATAGATCTACCTGAAGATCCAGCTATATACCCAAAAGATACCCCACCATAGCACAGGGGCATGTGTTCCACTACGTTCATAGAGGCCTTGTTTGTTATATCCAGAAGCTAGAAACAACCCAGATGTCCCACAACAGAAAAATGGATACAGAAAATGTGGCTCATTTACACAGTGGAATACTACTCAGCTATTAAGAATGAGGACATTCTGAGTCTTGTAGGCAAATGGATGTAACTAGAAAATATCCTGAGTGAGGTGCATGGTATGTACTCACTAATAAGTGGATATTAGCCAAAAAAATAAGTACATAATAGCTAGGATACAGTCCACAGAACTCAAAAAGGTTAAAAAGCCGAAGGGCCCAAGTGAGGATGCCTCATTCCCACTTGAGAGGGGGAAGAAAGCAATCACAGGAGGGGGAGGGAGGGACCTGGGTGGGAATGGAAACAGGGAGCAGAAGAGGGGAACATGATCATGTATTAGGGGTGGGACAGGACTGAAACCAGCAGAAAGAATGGAAACAGGAAACCTCAAGAAGTAGGAGGGGGGACCCTCTAGAATGTACCAGAGACCTGGGAGGTAAGAGACTCTCTGCACTCAAAGGGAGGGATCTTAGATGAAATGCCCTACAGTGGGGAGAGGGAACTTGTAGAGCCCACCTCCAGCAGAAAGACAGATCATCAAGTGAGGGTTGGGGTTGACATCCTACAATCAAAAACTCTGACCCATAATTGTTCCTGTCTGAAAGAACTGAAGAGACAAAAATGGAGAAGAGCCTGAGGAAAAGGTGGTACAGAGACAGGCCCAAAGTGGGATCCAGCTCAAGGGGAGATCCCAAGACCTGACACTATTACTGAGGCTATGGTATGTTTGCAAACAGGTGCCTAACATGACTGCCCTCCAAAAGACCCAACAAGCAGCTGAAAGGGTCAGATGCAGATATTTATACCCAACTAATGGACAGAAGCTGCTGAATTAGGGAAGCCCTGTGGTTGAATTAGGGCAAAGCTAGAAGAAGCTGAGGAGGAGAGCAACCCTGTAGGAGGACCAGCAGTCTCAATTAACCTGGACCCCTGAGATCTCTCAGACACTGGACCACCAAACAGGCAGCATACCTCAGCTGATATGAGGCCCCCAACACATATAGAGCAGAGGACTGCTGGGTCTGGACTCAGTCAGAGAAGATGCACCTTACCCTCAAGAGACTGGAGGCCCCAGGGAGTGGGGAGGTCTGGTGAAGTAGTGGATGGGTGAGGGTTGGGGATAGGGGTGGGGGATTGGGAGATTGGGAGGAGGTGGCATAGGATGTGGAAGAGTTAGAGGGGAGACCGGAAGGGGGGGGATCTGGAATGTAAAAAATGGTTTTTGTTTTGTTTTTTGTTTTGTTGTTTATGTTTTTGTTTTTTAAAAAAAGACTTCTGCTGATCTCTGGAATGTTAAAAAAAAAAAGGTAAAGAAAGAAAGGACTTCTGCTAATCTTTTCAAAAAAGAAAAGAAAATTTCAAACTACATACAAATTCGTCAGAAACACCTCAGATGCATGTGTGTCCTGGTCTTGTAATTTGTCTCATTTCCTTCCAATTGAATTGGGATGAATGTGAGTGTAAGAAAGCCAGGAGAATTCTGTTCCCCAGCCCAACCCTTGCCCAGCAATCCGTAATTGATGCTTTTCTCCCACATCAATTCCACCTTTTCTCTAACGCACTTCCAGCCCTTTACTCTGGCATGGTCACATTCTTTAGAGCCTGCTTCCGGTCTGAAGGAGGTGTTGCCTGAAGAACTTTTGGATCTCTCTCCAGGAGTGCTCCTGGGCTGCTGAGTGAGCAATAGGATCTCCTCCCCAAAGCAAGGCTTTATCCAGGACGGATTGCCAGGACGCAAAGCAAAAAGGAGAATAAGGCGGCTCTATGAGGTGGCCTGCCCCATGGTATACCAGCATCCTTCCACTGCTTCTCCCGTGGCTCCGGAGCTGGTCCATGGCCCTCTGTGCATGTAACTTGCTATTCAAGCATTCATCATTCTCTCCCACAATGAAGAGGATCTTCCCTTGGGCCTTTTCCACGGGAAGTATAGTCTGTGGCTTCAGCTTATTCTGGAGAAAATCTGTACAATGACGGAAGCGTACAGCCCCTGAAACATGAACTTGGGTCTGTTCCAGAGCCTGTGAGATGGGTGGCACCACCAGATCCCGATATCTTAGTGGAAACTCTAAGATGGTGCTGTACCCATTTATGCAGACGGTGGCAGCCACCTGCTTCAGATAACAGGCCATGGCCAGCCCAATCTCTGCTCCTTTGCTGGTGGAGATCACACCAATTCCCGACTGTTGGATCTTAAATACAAAGCAAAGGGAAAACAGTTTACATACTGCCTCTGGGAAGAAGCTCTCCTGAAGGAAGGTCATGCAGTCAAAACAGTCAAACTCTGGCACTCAGGTCTTCCAGCTTGCAAGATCTAGAGACTACTACCGATTTAATAATGCCTTCTCTGAGCTTTATCATCTTGAGGGAGCAATCAAAATATAGCCTCATGAAAAGTAGAGTTATAGAGAGAGGTGTGGTGGCACAGTCCTATAATCACAACATCAGGGAAACTGAGGCCAGAGATTGTGAGTTCCATTCCAACCTAGGCAACATAGGGAAACCCTGTCTTAAAATAAATAATCATTTTCAAGTAAAGTTGTAAAAATGTGATTAGAACCCAGCAACATAGAATGAACAAGACAAGAGCTAGTTATGCTTCTAAGGAATCACATTTTTGGTTTCACTAGAGAAAGGTATTTGGGACCGGGAAGGTAGCTCAGAGGTAGGGTGCTTACTGGGCAAACATGAGGACTCAAGTTCAGCTCCTTGGATCTCCGTTTAAAAGGCAGGCAAGGGTGGTGGTGCACAGTTGTAATTCCGTGCCCTAGGGAGGCACTAGCACAAATATCAATACTTTGGGAGAAAGAATCATGTAGAGATCATCACTGATGTACAAAAACATACCAAGTTCAGGATTTAGGATCAGTAGCTGATAGAACACTCAAGGGTCACATGAATATATTGTAAGAACTTCATATGCAACATGTCTTGGCGTTTCCCAATGAAGAGAGTCACAATGTGTGCACTATGTATTTTTTGTCTTATGTGTGCTAGTAAACGGTAATCAGTAACCAACTCAATAGCTCTATCATTCTTAAAGCATAAACTGTGCTCTGTCCAAGACTGCACAGATTAGACCAGACATCTGCATGTTGTCTTCACTATGATTTCACGAAATGAAACAAAAAGTATTTTAATACCTTGGGGTGGGCTAGTAGGAAGTTGGCAGCTTCCTCAAAATAGTCCAAGTCCACCTCTTGTAGTTTCTCAGGCAGGTCTTCATAGGCAAAATATGCTAATGCCAGCACTGCAAAGCCATGGGAAGCCAAAAGACTGGCACGAAATTCAACTAGGCCCCCAATGTACCCAAACAAATCAATAATTCCTGGGAAAGGACCTTTCCCTGGGAGGAAAAAAAAAAAGAAACAAGAAAATGGGATCAAAAAAGAGCAAAGTATGACAGTCAAAGCAAAGGCAGCACAATGAAGTATATATAGGCACACAGTGGTACACGTTCATACACGCTCACATGTGCATGCATGCATACACACATGTCCACATGACAACGCACATTTCATCCAAACTGTTACCTTATATCATAGTTTCTTAAATTGTGAGTCACAAATCCATATGGGCTCATATAAGTGAATATGGGAGAAAGCTGACCATAAGAAAGCATTTGAACACGCAGTAGCCAAAATTTAATTCAAAATAAAATGAGTAATGGTCCCAAGGTCTGCTGGTGCCCACAGGACTTCACTTTACCCTGGTTCTGAATGCACAACAGGCCCACTTATCTCCACAGGTGCCAGAATAGCACTAGTCATCAGTCTTTGTTACCTCCACCACCTGGGCTCAGATTCAAGTTTATTTGTTGCATGCAATGGACCACAGTGCTTTTAAGCACAACAGGCAGTTCTTTGTTCATATAGACACATGGTTTAATTACAGAAAGCATGAGGGCTTCCAGTGTATTCCAGCCATCATTCTTCAGCATGTATCAAAATAGTAAATCTTTATGTTGTGTTGTATTAGAGTGTCTGATTTTTAAAACTGCCCTTTGCCTTACTGACTTGAGTTTCATAAAATCTCATCAAGTGAACTTTGACTTAGCATAAGGGCAGGATTTTCAACAGGTTTTTAAATGGCCCTAAACATACTGATGCAATTTGGTATTACATATTTATGTGAAGCAGATTTCTTAGCATTGACAATTATAAGACCAAAATTTCAGCCAATCCTGAAAAGCAGTGAAGATATCTATCCAGACCCTGCCATCTCAAGTATTCAACCAAAGCTTAATTCCATTTGAAAAAAATGGGCAAGCCCGCCATCTTATCAGTTTGCAAATTGGCTTTCTTCTCTAACAAATGGTACAATTATATGTATACCACAGAACAATTTTAAAAGTATTTTCTATATATTATCAGTAACTGATCTCTACGCCTATTTCATATACTTATATACTCAAGATCATGTGAAAATTCCTATAGCAAAAAGAGCTCACGAATAGAAACAAACAAACAAACAAACTTTAAGAATCTATGTTCTGTATCAACAAAGATATTCTCACCTGGAGGAAGAAAAAGGGCTCCCCGAACCCGACCTTCTCGGATCTGCACCCGATTAACCCCAGGGCCAGCAAACCAGCGCTGCACTTTCTGGCTGGCCTTGGGTGGAATTGGGATTGAGTCTAGCAAGTAAACGCAGTCGTACAGGTCCAGACAGATGCAAAGGGGGCTGTTCATCACATCTTTCTTCATTAGCCTCTGGAAAGCCCTCTTGGGTTTCAGAGATGAAAAGAGGCCCATTGGGTAGACTCCTGTATAGTCACCCCCTAAGGCCGATGCCTGACCCAGGTCCACCTCACCAGCCTCGTTAGCCTTGTAGAAGGCTTTGGATTGGAACAGATTGTCTTTCTCATCTTTCATTGTCGCTCTGATGGTCACCATCTGCAATGGAGGCAGACCTATTGCTCGGATAGACACAGGCTCATCAGCAAGGGCATTTGAAGGTGTGACTATCAACTGGAACATTGTCACGCTCTTGAGGGGCACTTCCTCTCTGTGATGAAAGAGGAAAATGAGCTGGAGACTTAAAAGTCCAAGGCAAGGCTGTCCTCAAGCCTCAAGGCCTTTAGTACAAAAGGTGTAGCACTGGGAAATGGGGAGGGATGAGTTTGCTCAGGGGCAGATACCCCAAGAAGATTCCTGGAGTGATGGCCTCATCTAACTATGTGCTCATCTGGGCCTAATGATCTCCAGGGCAAAAGAAAGACTTTCAAATAGTGGCCAGATAAAGTTAATTTTAGAATTTTCCTAAAAAGACTCAGACATAACTTTTTTCAAAGAAAGACATAAAATGAATCATAAAGTAGGAAGTCCCCAATAATGCAACATGCAAAGAGCAAAACCCAAAAGTTAGAGAAAGAAGGACAACAATTATAGCAATCTGCTCTGCTTTGCTGGAACTATGTCAAGCAACAGTGTTAGCTTCATGACCCTCACCATTTCCAGTGAATAAAGCTGGGCCAGGGAAGAGAGAGAAGTGTGGGGGAAGAGAGGGAGAGAGCAAGAACATTGGTCATACTTACAGCGATCAAATGAGCTAAGTGACATGGTAAACTCTGGTCAGTAATGGAGAGCAAAACTGGAAATTCTAACTAGATTTTGACCCCACAGATTCATATGTCAGCTATTATAAAACTGTAGTTTTGTGGTTTTGAATAAATTGAGCATTAACGATATGAACATTATACCCCCCACCAAGTTTTGTGAAGTTTTAAGGGAGGTAACACATGGATCCAAAACAGTATATCTCTGTGTGTGTGCGTGCGTGTGTGTGTGTGTGTGTGTGTGTATGTCTGTATGTTTCTCTGTGTGTGTCTGTACGTGGGGTGTGTGTGTGTCTGTGTGTGTGTGCTCAGAGGACATATTGCTTCAGTCAGTTTTCTCCTTCTACCATTAGAGTCCCAGGGACCACACAGATTATCAGTCTTGAAGGCAAGCACTCTTATCTGCTGAGTCATCTTGCTTCCTAGAAAGTTAAACTTTTCTTATAAAGTAATGATCAAACCATCTTGGAGAGACAAGGCAGGAACAAAGGAAAAGGGGGAGGAGTGGCCCTAAGGTCACTTTAATTGAAGGAATGCAAAAAAGTCTCTTTTCAAAATTTACCAGGACCTGGACATGAAAGCAGTGCTCCACCCTATGAGGCCAATGAAGCGAGAAAATAGTTAACCTTAGCGCTGTTCTGAATATAGTCAGAAACAGTGAAGCACACCTCTACTGTCTGAGAAGTAGGAAGAGCAACAGAAGCTTGGGCCAGGCTGGGCTACAAAGCAAGTTCCAGGTTAGGCTGAGTGGCCACATAGACCTCGGCTCACTCTCTCTGTCTCTGTCTCTGTCTCTCTGTCTCTGTCTCTCTCCCTCTCTTATATTACAAATGCTTAACTTTGTACTGAGCTGAGAGCTGCTGTGTGGTATAGAACTCATGGATGTGCTTTAACAATGAGGAATACTAATTTCTTGATCATCTGCATGGCTGTTAGTTTTATGGCCTGGAAGGAGGAACAGCACTTGTTGCCATCTGTTTTCTTTGATTTCTGTTACCTATAGGCTAGAATGGAACAACTAATTGTATTACCCTTTGGCTTTGTGACCCATCAAGAGCCACTGGTTCATGTTTAAATTCATAATTACTCACAAGTCGAAGCTAGATCTTTATCACTTACTGAAAGACCTCAACTCAGCTTTGGGTGTTTTGTTGTTATTGGGTTGTGGTTTTTGTTTTTGGTTTTTTGTGTTGTTGTTGTTGTTGTTGTTGTTGTTTATTTTTGTTGTTGTTGATTGGTTGGTTGGTTGGTTTTGAAACCAGAATTTCATGCAGCTCAGCCAGGTTTCAAACTCACTGTGTAACTGAGGCTAGCTTTGAACTCCTGATCCTCTGCTTCCGCTATCTCACAGAACTATGTTTATTTTTAATGTAGCAGTGGAAGGGCAGTGCCTGAAAACATGTTGCATATCACAAACACACACACACCACAGACATACTCTTTTTCTTTTCTTTTTTTTTGTATGATCAGACTATTACATTTAGCAATCAACAGCATGGGTGAAGAAGATCTACAGTAAAACCTCTTGTTGGAATGCTTTACACTTTCCACAGAACAGAAACTAAAATAACCTATTATACAATTAGTCACAAATACAGTCCTGGAGTCTTTGCCCACACACATGAGTGAGTATTGTTTAAAACATATCTTCTTTGTAGCAGCTAGGCCCTGCCCACTGTGCTTGGCTGAGTTCACAAATCTGTTGTAACCTGGAGCTTCCCTGCCACTTCTCTGGCTCTCCTCTCCTGCTAAGCTTTGTTTCTTGGCTGTAATTAGAACCTCCTGCCACTGCCATAGCTCCTGTTGCTGCTGGAACCTCCACAGCCCCTTTTGTGGTTTAGCAAAGTACTGGCCTCTGCCACCATAAGGGCCAGAGCGCTTATCTCCAAAGTTTCTTCCCTTCATTGGTCCAAATTTTGAAGACTGATTGTTGTAATTGCCAAAATGATTGTAGCTTCAGAAACCCCTATCCCAACTCCCTCCCCCTGCCTCTATGAGGGTGCTCCCCTACTCACCCACCCACTCCTGTTTTCCCTCCCTAGCATTCCCCTACACTGGGGCATCTAACACCCTCAGGCACAAGGGCCACTCCTCCCACTGATGGCCAACAAGACCCTCCTCTGCCACATTTGTTGCCAGCACCATGGGTCACTCCATGTGTATTCTTTGGTTGGTGGTCCAGTCTCCAGAAGCTCCAGGGGATCTGGCCAGTTGACTCCCTCTGTGGGGCTGCAAATCCCTTCATCTCCTTCAGTTCCTTCTCCACCTCCTCCATCTGAAACCCCATGCTCAGTCCAATGGTTGGCTGAGAGCATCCATCTCTGTATTTGTCAGGCTCTGCCTGAGCCTCTCTAGAGACAGCTTATCATGCTTCCATCAGCAAGCACTTCCCAGTATCCACAAGGTTTGGTGGCTATATATGGGATGTATCCCCTCCCCTCGTGGGGCAATCTCTGGATGGCCTTTCCTTCAGTCTCTGCTCCACACTTTGTCTCCATATTTCCTCCTGTATTTTGTTCACCCTTCTAAGAAACACGAAGCATCCATAGTTTGGTCTTCCCTCTTCTTAGGCTTCATATGATCTGTGAATTGAATCTTAGGTATTCCAAACTTTTGGGCTAATATCTACTTATCAGTAAGTACATACCGTGTTTGTTCTTTTGTGAATGAGTTACCTCACTCAGAATGATATTTTCAAGTTCTATGTATTTGCCTGTGAATTTCATGAAGTTCTTTTTAATAGCAGGGTAGTATTCCATGACACACTCTCTTAAAGAAACAGGTCTTGCTATATTGTCCAGGCTAGCTTCATTTCAAGAGCTGAAATAATTCTTTCCTTGGCTTCTCAAGTAGCTGAATATTAATACCTGTCTCTTTAATTTTTTTAAAATACAAAGTAACATTTTCTCCTCTTTTTCCATTTTTTCTATTCTTTCTGGAAGGAATTGGGTATGGGCAATTCACTTCCTGTATTCACCAGCTTTTCTACTCATCAGAAGAGACCTGGATGCCTTTGTTCTGCATTTCCTGAAAGTAAAATGAAGGGCTTTAGAGAGGAGGTGTTTTCTGCTACTCTTTCTATGATGCTGCAGCTGAATAAATTTTCTGCTACTCTTTCTATGATGCTGCTGCTGAATAAAGATGTATATTGTATTGAAGTCGCAGACACTTGGTTTTGGACAAGTTTACTTGTCCTCTCCCTCACGAACTTTGTAACTCTTTCTGTGAGGATAGCTAGGATGGTCACCTTCCAGACAGCCCTTTCTCCTTTGGTTATCCAACTCTACAGGGAGCTTGAAGAACAAGACATGGGACCACCATACCTCCCCTGAAGCAGCATCACTGGGAAGCATTGGGAGCAGTTGTCCTGTTTCTGCTCAGTAGAGAACATCAGATTTTCCCTTGGTTCATCGGATAATGGGACATGGATGTGTCCTTCCTGATTTACATCTTTCTAATTAGAGAAGAGGAGATGTTTTGATTGATTGTTGGCTTTTTATTATTATTATTATTATTATTATTATTATTATTATTATTATTATTATTATTATTTTACTTTAATTCCGAGAGCCACGTATTTTACCAAAGAGCCACAAGACATATAGATTTCTAATTTCATTGTTTCTTAGGATGCCCTGAAAAATATCTAGTGGCATACTAAACATATTAGTGGGTCTATCTACTGGCAAGTTCACATTCTGAGTTGTTCTGACTACACTTCTCAATTAATATAAAGTGAATTTACTGAAATTAAAAGCAATGCTCCCTTAATTTAGCCTTTTGTCTACCTCAGAATGCTGCTCAAGCCCTGATCTTTTTCACCTTTATTTTGCTTACAGTGTTGACTCTTTGCCCAATCCTTCACTGAAAGCACCTAAAGTTCCTCTATGGATAATATGTTCTATATTCTTACCTCCCAAAGAACATTTTAGAAGCGTTTCATATAACTGAGTTACTTGAACCTTTTATATACCCTCTTCCAATCAAATAATGGGTAATAATGGTATCAACCTACTATCTAAAAAATTATCTGCCTTTTTAAAATCTTCTAAAATTTAGCAATAGATTTTTTCTTTTTCTTCTTCATCTGTTTTTACGTATGTGTGTACCTATATGCACGCATGTACACATGTGTTTGTGTCTGATCGACTGCTTGTGCGTATATCAGAAGACAACCTTGATTGTTATCTTCATAATAACCCATTGACAAGGTCTCTTATTGGACTGAAGTCCATCATGAGACATGACTGACTAGCCAGTGAATGTCAAGGATCTTCCTGTCTTTACCTTCTCAGTATTGATATTATAGACATGTATCACCTTGGCTGGCATTTTTACATAAATTCTGGAGTAATCGTTTTACCAACTGAGTTATCCCTGGGTCTCTTTGTCTATTAAAAGCTATGATTGTGGTATTTAATTTATGCTTTAATTTAATTCAATACATCTAACTTTTCTCTTTTAGAATGTAATCAGTTGTATCTTGGTGAAGTCCTAAAGAGACAATTCCCATTTTAAGAGTACACAGATAGAACAAGAGGAAAGCAATGCAAGGTGATAGGTATCAGGCGCTATCATCTGGAAGTGTCTATCTTAGAAAGATAACTTTTGTGTCTCAACACTCCACTGACTACTGAGTGTTGATATTTACCTTTTAATTTTTCTGGAGCCCCTATTAAATACTTTAACTTATGGATTCTGGCTTGCCAGAAATTACACATAATGATCAATGTTATCTTAAGTCTAAATTTCTACCTTTTACACTGAGGTAATGGAAAGGACTTAGATTACAGTGGACCTTTATATTTGGAGTTGTCCTAAGGGAATTATGTGGTTTTGATGTAAACAAACCTATGAGATACACAAAGAAGGGATTGTTGAAGCCAACCAAGTATGCAGGTGAATGGTATCTCAGGTTTCCCAACCAACAAATATACAACGGAACATAAGACCGTATGATCAGTAACCCAATACTCATAACACCTGGGACATGAGATAAACAAAAGCACCTTCACAAGTGGGTGTGCTATAGTGTGTATATGTTAAGGTGGAGTAGGGATTCAAGCCAAAGCTCTAGGTTTTCTTTCTACAAATGATTTTCAGTTTGGCAAATCAGGCCCGTTTATTCTTTGTTCCTTATGTAATTGTCCTTTAGAGATCCAATAGACACATAAAAACATCCAGGCTTAAAACACACACACACACACACACACACACACACACACACACACACACCACACACACACACACACACACACACACACACACACATCTTTATATTTATATACTTCAGATTCTCAACAAATGATCTTTCAAAAACATCACTACGGTTTCTATAAGAGCTTTTAATGGGGAAGGAGGGACAGGGAACCACATTCAACTGCCATGTGATGCTGGCATTCACAATGATGGTGTTTTAAGTAGCTCTGTTAGTGATTTCTGATAGCTCTCTCATCCCCATACTACAGTCATAAAAATACAGTGTTCACTTGGATTGAGTCCATTCTTAGTTTTGCATGCAAAATAGATGTTCTTGGTGGTTAGTGAACACTGTATTCACGGAGGACATCAGGTGGAAAATGTTTGCCTTTCTCTCTCTATTCATGTCCAATAAATTCTTCTTAACTCTATGGAGTGAGCTAAGGGACTGAGCCAACTGTATTTGTATAATTGAAAACCAGAGAGGAATTTGCATTCTTGAAATGAATTTGTATGTGCTGCCACTGAGCTATATGCTGGCACCTTTCTATTGTTATAAACATTGAAATTTTTAACCATGTAAAAACAAAAGCACACTGTATTAAGAAATTTTTGCCTTGGGAAGTGGATTTCTTTTGGCTGATATTCATTGTGCTTTTCTTGTGATATTTGTGTTTAAAGTGACAGTAAGATAGTTTTGTAAATGAATTTAAAGTGAAAGAGAATTGTAGAACTCAGGGGCAATTCTCTTTAGATTAGTGATAAGGAATTTCCACCAACTTAGATATTTCTCATAATATCACACTTCCAAATTCTGTCCCTACAAAGAAGTCACTTCTTGGCATTGCAGTAGCTGTAATATAATGTGTCCTGTTCTATTTTGCACAGTCTAACAAAAAATTCTAAAACTACAACAATTTTTCAAAGAAATCATGGTTTTTATAAATTGAAAACTTAACCTCTTAACTCATGCCATGTAACCCTACATATAAACCTTATTTCCCCCAAACAAGAGTAGAAGTCTGAGGCCAGGGAGATGGCTTGGTGGGTAAAGACACCTACAAACAACATTGGTAATCTGATTTTTTTCCTTAGGACCCGTATGGCAAAAGGAGATAACCAAGTCCCTTGAATTGTCTCCTGATCTCCGTACATGCATATGTATACATGTACTATGGCACTCACAAATAACCATGCACTATGGCACATATATGTATATGTGCATCATGGCATGTATATATGTATATCTGCACTATGGTGCATTCATGTATACATGCACACAAAAATTCTTGTAATTTCAAGATTATTAAAGGAATAGAAATATGATAGTTCATACTTCCCCTCCATTTCCTTTCTGTATGCTTTCTGATAGTGTATTATTTTCTTTCTCATACTCATAATGTGTTTAGTTAAATAGACTCCCTAGTGGGATTTCACAAGATATATAATGGGAAAGAATTAAATTATAGTTCACAAACTTATACATGCACAAAATCTCATGCATGCCTTTTATTTTTCTAGATATTTCCCTTTTTAGATTTTGTTTCTCCAGGTAGCAAAAATGTAACTACAGAATTTCAAATACTCTGTGTGTGTGTGTGTGTGTGTGTGTGTGTGTCTGTGTGTGTGAGTGTGTGTGTGTCTGTGTGTGTGTCTATGTGTGTGCATCTGTGTCTGTGTCTGTGTGTGTGTCTGTGTGTGTGTCTGTGTGTGTGTGTCTGTGTGTGTGTCTCTGTCTCTGTGTGTGTGTGTGTGTGTGTGTGTGTGTGTGTGTGTTTTCTTGGACCCCAAGGAAGTTTCCTATGATTTCCTCAGTACTTGGAAAGCCTTGCCCATATAACATGATGCTTTTTTTCTACGCCTATTTTGCAAAAAAGTACCAGGTTGGGATACCTTCTAGGCAGGCACGCATGTAATATAAGTCTGTATATAAAGTCCAGAGTTAGGTGGAATACAGAGTTGGGGTGAACTAAAAGCTGCCTGTCTGCTCTGAAGGCATAGGAAACAAACAACAAACAAACAAACCGACCAACATTGAGCAACAACAAAAATCCACGACTGGTACACACATGTGCTTCCAGTGGCTCTGGAGACTGAAGAGAAGGACCACATTCAGGTTTTGAAGCTAGCTAGCCCTAGCAGCTAAGGAAGCCCTGCATCAAATAACAACATATAACAACATAATATCAACAAACAATATATACCCATATGTGACTTAGTAATGGATATTCCCCACAAGGTTTTCTGTAACTCAAAAGCTGGGAAAATGTTTTGCTTTCCTAATTCTGGTGTGTCGTATTTGTCTGAGGCAACAGATATTGACTAGTCTTCCCTGGGTAAAGAAAGGGCAAGAAAGAAATTGCAAAATACTACAATTTGGGTGTGTATAGTCAAGACCATCAATTTATAATATTAGCATTTTACGGAGGTTGACATTACTTTCAATATAAAAAACCTCAAAACCTCTCATTTTCTCATGTTCCTTTTTCACGGTCTGATTTTCAGTGGGATCTCATTTAATTAATATACATTATATAAGTAAAATACATATATTTGTCTATATACACAGTAATATTTGTCTAGTGTCTCTACAAACTTTATCTATTTGGATAAAATAAGATATACAAAAAAAAAAAAACCCAAAAAACCCTGCAATATTCTATAATGGTGTGTCTGGTCCCCCAAGAAAGTCCTTTTCCCAAGCTCAGGTATTTAAACAAAAGTCCACATGTCCTCAGGGGCTTGAAGAAAGTTCCTGATTGCTAAAACAGGTGTCGAATCATTCTCCTTATCTCTGGCAAGAGAAACTTGTGGCCCTTTCATTAACATATGATGGCAACACATATGTGTGTTGCAATTTTATGTTTATATTTAGATAGACAGATAGATAGATAGATAGATAGATGTATAGTATTAATACCTTGGTAGTTACAACTAACCCAATGTATTTAACAATTTAACCAACCATTTCATTACAGTCTTAACATGAAATATAACAAAAATATACATCATTTTCTTTTTCTACCCTTTATTTTTATTTTATTTTTTTATTTGATTTTTTTATTTGATTTTTTATTTAAGTACAATATTAATTCATTGAAAACAAATGAAATTAAACTTAGTTCCTCGCTTACAGTAACCACACTTTAGCTACTCAATAGCAAACATAGCTAGTGACTACTCTATTAGACAATGCAAATAAAGACATTTTCGTCATCAGGAACCATTCCATTGCACACCACTGCTACAGATTTTGTCAATGCCTCAAGACCAGAATCATGCCTTATTTAACACTGAGTTCATTCCTATACCAGTATCTGGAACAAAGCAGTTAATAAATGTTTAAAGAATCATATTGAAGAATGAGTAAATATTTTAAAAGGAGGAAATTTTCTCAAAGAGAATATGAATTTTAAAAGGAGCCAAACTGAATTTTTATAAAGTATTTATGAAGATGGGTGACTGTTCAATATCCAATGAAATCAATTTTCTAAATGTTTCCAATTATTTGCCCCAGAAGGCAGGACTGGATATTCATGGAATCCCCCCCCCCAAAAAAAAAGGATAGAAAGGGTGAAAGGGCATGCACCAATAATCCCCCTGCCTTATTGGAGGATTAACCCTGAAATACATGTTAGCATTTCTTCTAGGCTCCACCCAACAGTTACCTGGCAACAGCCAGGTAGGCCTGGCTTCCTATAAAAGAGGTTGTTTGGCCCCTCCTCTTTCTCTTATTCTCTTACTCTCTCTACCTGCCTCTATAACTCCTTTGTCCCTCTCTTCCCTTCCCCTTCCCCCTCTGTGTCGCCAACCTCTCCACTTCTCTCTTTTTGTCTTCTCTTTCTCTCTCTGTCTTTCTCTGCCTCTACTCCCTTCTCAACTCCCTTTCCATATACTATGCATCCTATGGCTGGTACCTCAGGGGGAAGGAATGCCTCAGCATGGGCCCGCTGAGACACCCCTCCCACTTCACCATACGTGTCTCTATAAACATATATATGTTTTAACACAACAACTGGGGCTGAAGCCATCCACTGTTTGGCAACAGTTACTTGAAGCTGAGCATGACAATCTGGCTGTGGAGCTGGTCACAGACCTCATGGTGAAAGACTCCCAAGCTTAAGAAGATCAAGTGTCTCATCTGAGATCACTCTTACTTCATTGAGGAGGAAACACAGCCAAGAACTGGCCTAACAAGAAGAAGCAGCAAAGAAGGAAAGAAAACAAAACATCTCCCACTGCAGCTGTGGGGTTACCAATCAGAAACCATAGTGCAGTCTCCATAGCAGCTTCTCATTGTTTCTTCTTTCTTCTTCACTTTGAGAACACTCCGTCCTTCACTCCAAGAGCATTACCACCTCACCCCACTTCCCCAGCACTTGTGAACTTTATTCCAAGAATATTCCCCAAAAAGTCGGCAGTCTCTCTACACGTTTGAATTCATTACACTCTGCCTTCTGCCTTCAAGTTGTATATTTGGCCTCATGAATGTTTTTATGGATTTTATGCCAAAGTGTAGCCTCTGAGTTCTCCCAGCATCCCTCAGTCCCCTATTACAGTGTATGGCTGACATACCCTGCCTCCTGTCCTGAACTTTTCAGCCCAGGGAATTTTACTTACTAAGACCTGTGTACCTCTACCATCTCTAACCACTTGTCTCTCTTCTTCTACTGGGTGTCACTACAGAGCTCCCTGCTTTGTCTATTTTTGATATGAAAGACATACCAGTATGACAGGAAGCTTCCTTTCACTTTAATGGGTCCTCATCCTATGGAAAGAAATACCTCCTCTCTGTGATTTGAGGCATTTCTCTCTGACAAGTCTTTCAGTTGCTTGGGGATGCCCCAGATTGAAATTCTTGTTACCATGACACTTACCCCTCTGCTCCCTCATGACTCCTCTCAGCTCCTTCCTGGAACTTCCTCACCTCTTGCTAGGAGCTGCCTACATACTTCAGGGTCTGCATCCTTTCCTTGCCCTCTTTCCCTGGACCTACCTGCACTATCTCTCCTAGTGCCCTTCTGGGCCCTACATTGCAAGTTTTCTTATCTCCCCCTCAGAGATGCCTACAAGGTCTTGCAGCTTCCCTGTGCCCTTTTAGCTTCTATGATATTGGGACCCTCCCTCAGGTATAGGTCCTGCTTGTTCCTCCTTGTCACTTATGGCTACACTGCTCTCTGTCTCTTCACTGTCTAAACCTCCCTTTGGGGAGTTCTTCACCACCTTTCCTCCTTGGACTCCATTCCTTTCCTGGACTCAGAGATTTTTCTTAAAGCTGTGATGTCTTATTGAGAATAGCTTGGCCTCAGTATAGCTCAATGGCCAAAGATGGCACACTCAAGTTCCAAATTCTTGCATATTATAACAACTTCTGGCACCCCAAACCCAAATGATCCTAAAGTCTCTTATCTATAAGATTCTACAGCTTTCCACTCTTAAATCTTTCATCTGTATGATTTCTCAAGAACTCTTTTAAGACTATTGTGTAAATAGTCTATCACTGGTTGATTTGTAAATTCATTGGGTGACGTTAAAGAATCTAAAATCTATAACAAAATTTGGCTTTAAACCTATAACAAAAGTCTTATAATGAAAACCTGTGCATAGAAATTTTAATTTAATTTGCCATACACACACACACACACACACACACACACACACACATGCAACTTTTTCAGGATCCATCTAGTAAAGGGTAAAAGGTAACAGATAATCTTCCAGAGATGTGTCACTGTAGAACTACAATGAAAGAGCCTTTGAGAGAAAGGCAAGGCCCAAAGATCAAATCTCAGGAAATGCCTCCTGCAGCTGATATGCCATTTCTGTACTTACACAATTAGTATGATATAATCCCTGGGCTTTAATAGCCTACCCTATTGGGCAGATTTCTGCAGATCAACAAAGATGTACCATCTTGTAGTGATGCTATATAGACAAATTGATAATTTCTTAATTATTAATGATGATCCTATAAGAATTCTTAAAATTACACTAGTAATTATTAATCCCTTTATAATAGGACTGCTATTAAAGCTCTCTTTGATAGGAAAAGTCTGATTAGAACTCTGCCAGTCTTAATGTGTCCAGAGTTAATTGCTTCTGAGAGAGAAAGCAGGCATTTAAAACTTAGGGACACATTCCTAGGCTGCAAAACAATTAAGCAAAGGTTATAAAAGGGAAAGAGTGACTTATTGTGCAAGGACAGAAAATAAAATATTGACTGGGTTTATATATACAAAACTTCAATGCTATCTTAATGCAAAAATTATAGTTTTAGACTCTCAATGAACCTGTGGATCTTGTGACAGATATTGAATGTTTATCTAGAAAACTACTTTTAATGGAAACACATGTAAGTATCTTTGTTGTAAACTTCTTGCTCAATTTATGATTTGATTATGTATGAACTTTGGTAAAAAAAAAAAAAAAAGGATGCATAGAAAAATCATGGGATCTATTCTCCTAGAAAAGATATGAAAACCAGGAATGATGACATTACAGCAGAAGGAGAGAGCAAGATTTGGAGGACGAAGGATAAGGACAGCAGATTGGAGTAACTTAGAAATTAAGAGAGCAATTTAGAAATTAAGAAAGCATATAGTCTGATAGGTTTTTCCCCTTTTACTTTTCCTTAGGAAAAAAGATTAGAGTCCTTTAAAAAGGGTGCTCTCCTCTTCTCTTCTCTTCTCTTCTCTTCTCTTCTCTTCTCTTCTCTTCTCTTCCTGCAAGTGACTTTCTCTGGCTAATGAGGAATTAAATAAACTCTCAGCCTTAGGGCTCAGTGCACAGAATTCCCGCAGAGAAAAGAACTAAAAGACCTCTTTACTTAATCCCTTGCTTGTGAAACAAAGAGTGTCAACAGGTCCAGAGGCCTGGAACTTGTGACCTCAGAGTAATTTAAAGTCAAGATAGTTAATGTTATTATAAAAGACAACCTAATCTCTTGCAAGACCAAATGCTCTTTTCTTTCTCCCCACTACGTTCAAGAGACAACCAGAGCTCCTTCATCATCTATTTGGCGCCCAAACAGGGATCTCTTGAGGTAAGACCACAAATTCTCTTTGTGTTTCCCAATGAGCTAGGAGTCTAGTCTTGGGTTTAGCAAGCATATGATTAAACAAATCAGTTTAGGACAGAGGAGTGATTTGAGTTTGAGTTAGAATCAGTGTGTTCCAGCCTGCAAGAAGGCCTCCAATTGGTTGCTGCTAAATACAAAACCACCTGTTGCTTTCAGTGGGGGTTTCACTGCCTGCTATTAAGCACTGACCTCTGCCAGCAGTATCTGGTGCTGACACTGCAATAATAGTTCATAGGTACTAGTAGGTTTTCCAACTACTACTGCTAGTACAGACCTGAATCAGCTGGGACAACATGAACCTACAGACAGACAATTCATCACAAATGTTATCAAGCATACTCTTATGAAAAAGGGCATCAAGGTTAGCACTAGCCAGCTGACTGACTTTCTTCAATTTGTATAAACAGTCAGTCCTTGGTTTCCAGAAAGGGAAAGTTTAGATGTGAATACATGTGAGAAAGTAGGGTTAGATATTAAAAACTGGTTTACAGAGAACGGAGGATTAAGCATGTCCCTTAGAGCGTTTGCTATTTGGAATGTGCTTAATCAAACATTGGCAGATGACCAAAAAGCCTTATGTGCTCAGAAGACATCAGTTTCACCACTGTATGAGGGAACTCCATTGCCACAGTCTTGCTCAGGATCTAAGAACAATATTTACCCCATTGAGAGAAAAGTCTGAGAAAGGCAGCTCAGGAGATGATAGTGATGAATCAGAAGAGGAAAAATCGACCTTGGAGTAGGAATCTGACTCAGAAAAGTAAGTAACAAAATATCATTAACATGGGTGGCCTACCCTGTAGCATTTAAACCTAAGTCATTGCACAAGATCTCCTGAAAAATGTTAAAAGAAACCAAAGGGGCCTATAGGATTTGTTGCTGTGTACATCAAGCTCAGCAAAGGCTAAATCAGTAAGCTGTTTCCCGGTGGTTAAGGAGGATAACAAAGAGGATAAGGATCCTTCATGGGAACCCCTGTCATTTAAATTTCTTATGACTCCTGATGATTAGTTTAAAAGAGCCAGAGCCTACCTAGCTAAAGACAATTTTTTACTATGGATGGCTATATATGAGAACTTAGCTCAAAAAGAGTTGTCTAAGACAGCTGGAAAAAAGAAAGGAATAAAAGAGTTAACATACAAAATGGGTATTGGGGAATAGTTTATGGAAAAAATCAACAAAAAATGACAAAGGAAGCTTTAATAAAAATATCAGCTGCAGTCCTAAAAGTATGGAGGCACTTGCCTACTAGAGATACAAATGCCAAAAGACTTACTAATACAATACAAAAACCAGAAAAACATTTTGAGAAATCTATTGCTCAGCTGACAGAGGCTATAGAAAAAATGGTTCCTAGCTCTAAGACAAAAGATATTGTCTTAAAACAACTACCCTTTGAGAATGGTATGCCTGTTTGTCAGTCTCTTTTAGAGACAAATTAAATCTAAAAATATTTATGATTTTATTAAAGCATGTCCTATGTTTGCTACTTCATATCTTCAAGATAGACCCATTACAACAACCTCACAAGGTCAGAATATTATACAGAATTCTACTAATCAAGGAAAGAAAATTATAATCAAGCAGGCCTGGCTGGAAAATGTTACTCATGTAGCAAGCCTGGATGTATCAGCAAGCAATGTCCCAATAAGGCAGAAGGCACCATAAATTTGAATGCTTCTGACCCCTTTCAGAAGTCCAAACCAAACCTCTTTCTTTGTGCTCATCCCCCTCCCCCAACCCCAATGTCAGAGAGGATGTCATTGGGAAAACGAATGCAAATCATGCTTTTATATAAAAGGCACTCCCTTATCTGTTGCTGCTAATACAGGAATCTTATCAAACCAGGGAAACTTGATGAAGAACCTACCCCAGGCCCATCAAACAATGGAGGTAATTCAACAGTCTCAGGCAACCAATCCATTTGCCAACAGAGGAATATCTAACAGCAGCAGGCAACCCCAGGTGCCAGACTGAGCCTCTGTTCAGCCTCCACAACAGTGTTTACTTGTGACCCCCACTCAGCAGGTTACCTTAGCTATTAAAAATCATAAAGGAATTTTTTTCTCACACAAGGAATCTCTACATAACCAATGAAGCTAATAATACTAGTTACTGTATTTTAGAAACTAAGGACGAGTCTCTTTTAAAATACTAGTTATTGTATTTTAGAAACTAAGGACGAGTCTCTTTTAAAACAGTGCTTCACTATTTTCTAGCTGTTTCACAGTTCTGGCCCTAACTTTCAGAACTACAAGCCATCAGATCACTGCTGTGCTCAGAGAAACTGCTCCTGCATTCCCATAGAGCTGCCATTAAACTCTGATGAGCCCAAGTCCTTGTGATTTAAGACAGACAAACATTCGTTCCATATGTCCTGTCTTTTGGAAAGTTAGCTTTTATTCTTACTGTATGGACATTTATTTCTTATTGTTATTTATGCCTCTGGGAAAACTTTCAAAGATGTAATACTTTTTTGTTTTACTATCTTATATTCTGAGAATGCCAAAGGCTTAAAATCATCTCAAGATGCCCATTTGGCCCTACACTGTTTCTGGGTGCCAGGGTCTGCACCGAAACATGGCAGAGGTTGGGTCCAAGTCAGTGCTGTTCGTGTGTCTCAGTAACATTTGCTGGTCTCCCATTGCAGAAACAGTGTTCAGAAAATTGGTAACTGATGAAAAGGTTTCAAATAATTGGGCCATTGATGACAGTGCCATTTCTGACTGGAATATGGGCCAGCCCCCAGACCCAAGATCTGTCAGCTGCCTAAGAAATCATGGCATTAGCACAGCCCATAAGGCAAGACAGATTACAAGAGAAGACTTTGCCACATTCAGTTCTATACTATGTATGGATGAAAGCAATCTGAGAGATTTGAATAGAAAAAGTAATCAAGTTAAAAACTGCAAAGCTAAAATTGAGCTACTTGAGAGCTATGATCCACAAAAACAGCTCATTGAAGATCCCTATTATGGCAATGACTCTGACTTCGAGCTGGTGCACCAGCAATGCCTTAGGTGCTGCAATCCTTCCTGGAGAAGACTTACTAGCTGGTCCTAACCACTACCATTGAGAAACTCACTCATCAGTGCTGTGCCCGAGGGTGGTGGCAGTCCTTAGCCCACACCCTACCTCTCTTTTAGCTGACTTACTGGATATCTTTAAATAATTGCAGGTGGAAATTAGGCATATGTTCAGAAGGATAAAAACATTTGAGTCAGACAGTTTGAGGTGTGGCTAAGCATTCTTAGACTAAACCTCTGACCTTGCCATAATTACAAAATAGTGGAACAAGCAAATATGGAACAAAAGAAAACCCAATAAAGTAAAGATGACCTACGAGGTCCAGGTTAGCCTCTGAGCCCAGTAATCCTGGGTAGTCTGGTCTAACTGGAGTGTGTGCATGGCCAGCACCCAGTGTGCTGTTTGCTTGCCTTAAACCCCTCTATTCTAGACTCTTATTAGGACAATATCTCCATCCATGGAGCCTTCCATTTAACATTGGAAGAGTTAGACACTCTGAGGGTACTCAGGTACTTGAGAGAGGAGAAGCTGGATGTGATGGTGGGCCTGCGACTCCAGCAGGCCGTCCTGGGCTGTACAGTGACACCCTGTCTAAAAAATAAAAATAAAAATAAATAACAGCTGGGAGCAACAGATTGATAAAGTTAACACCTTTAATCTTACTTGGTTTTTGTCTAGTTTCTTGAGCATTGTTCCTGTTTGAGCCGCTTTGCTTTTATTTAAAAAAAAAAAAAAAGACAGTGGTATGTGTTTGTAAGTGTTCTCTCATCAACAGTTTGCAAAGTTACAGGCAAGCATGAGTAATTTTAGTGTGTTTTCAGAAAAGAGACCTCAAATTTATATGGATGTATGTCAGAAAGGAATGTGAATCAAACTGGGAAGTTATCAAATACAACTAAAATACAAATTGGGGGGTGGGGGGAAAGATGCTCATGTAGCATAAAGCAATGATTATAAAACCTCACAGTCATCCTTAGGCCTGAGTTTATCATTTTGCCTCATTTTAAACCAAGGAAGCAACAACAAATCTCAAATAGTTTGGATTAGTCTGGCTTTTTGTATGATGATAGAAATTTACAACATACTGTGTATGTGATTCACCTCTGGTTCACAATGCACTCTATACAGTGATAAACTCTTAAAGTTACAAAAGTCCATTCAGATTAAGAAAAGCCGATTTAAAATGTATGTCTAACTATTTATATCTCACCAACCTGCTAAAAAATTTAAATAAGTAACAACACATGTTTGATAAATAGGATATATTTGATAAATAAGATTCCTGGTAGCGTTGTCACATTAACAGTGGAAACCAAGGCTTCAGACACGCTCTCAGTTCTCTGCACATGTAAAAATCAAGCCTCAAGCCTCATTTTTCTACCTAGGCCTCCAGCTGAGAAAGACCAACAGTTTGCTACCAAAATATAAAAAGAGATAAACTCACAAAACAGCTTGTAAAGTAACTTTTTATTACGTCCTTATTTAAAGGAACTTGCTTTGTAATGAATTCCGTCAATAATCAACCATCTGGATCTCACGATAAATAAATGGGTAAAAAGATGATTTAAGGCATATTAAAAAATGAAAAATGCTTCAGATTTCTTTCCTTCTCTTTCCTATTGTTTTACTAAGGCTTCAAGAGTTCAGAGTTTTAATATTAAACAATGGAGTTCTGATAAACTATTAATCTAGCTCTGGTGAGGCACTACCAATATTATCTTGGTCACAAGCTCAAGATTTTAAATTTCCTTTTGGTTGTCTTCTAAATCTAAAACATCTGTCTTCTCATATAAAACATCTGTCTAGTCTATATACACCCAGTCTTCTGGATAGAAGGAAGTGTGTGAATACTTTTAGCTAAAATCATTTTGCTATAACTCAAAGGTGTGAGTCTACTGCCTTTTCTACAATGTGGATTTCAGTACAGATTACAAACAGTGGCAAAAATAACATATCTAAAACTTACCTTTTTTTACAAATTAACATATATATATATGTTCTTGTAAGCTTCAGGACATTGACTTGGATCCACCTCTCACAGGTCTAGCTTGCCCTTCTCCCAGTGGCTCTTTCCTATATAATCCAGACATTTTGGATACTCACCTCTTTTTTTATTTTGGCCTCATGACTATGGTACATGGTTGCCCTTTTTCTTCCCCTCCCCATCTTCCTACATGGCTCAGGGTCATGTCTACTCTGGACTCCCCCAGATGTCCCTGCCTCTGCCTATGCTCTCCCACGTATCTATATAAATGTGCCCCTCCACCATACCTAGGAGCAGTCATGTCTTTTCCTTTCCTTTTTATTTCTTTTTTTCACTCAATGCAGCTGATATAAATCTGCAAACCACATACTATAGTGCTTTCTAGATCCTCAGAGAATCTGTTACCTGGTGTAATTCGAGAAACACACACAGCAAAATGCAAAAAGACTTTTCTAAAATAGAGGTGCTGTCTACTAGGAAACAGAAAACCAAAGAAACCATAAATCTGAGCCCCCAGACATTCCCCAGAGTTCAGATGCACATAGTAGGACAGGATGGCTTGCCTTTAAAAAGCAACTTCAAAGCACTGCAGACTTACCTGTAGCTTGCAAAGTTTTATCATACAGAACACAGTACCTTGTTGAAAGTTACAAATGTTTCCAGGGAAACCACCAGCAGCTTTAGGCTCCTGTTTGTTGGGTCCCCAGGGTCAGAGCAGGAGCAGGAGCCACCACAGACTGAAAGCAGAGATTCTGTCCTAGGCCGCCTTTCAACTGAGCTGTTCCAAAATGGATTTTAATACTTAAGCCTTTTCCTTGACTCCTCCTCTCATTTCCTGGCTCTGGTCTCTTGACTTTTGTTATTGATTTCCTCCTCTATGGCAGTAAGCTTGTAAGCAGGTTATCCTCTTTCCACCTCTGCAGTGGTGTGGACTGGAGACAAAAGAGTCACAAGAGGAGTGTGGTTTTGAAAATATTAGTAGGGGCCACACCTCAAAGCTGTGACTTGGTTGGTCTAAGAGCAGGCCATGGAACTTCGATGATATTCTGTAGCAGAGCATCGAAAATTTCTCAAAACGGACGTCGTACAGTTTTAGGAAAGTAACATACATAATTACCAATGCCAACTGACCTAAAGAACAAGGAGCTTTATAAGTGATTAAAGTTGTACTCACTGCAGCAACCCGTGTGTTAAAATTAGAACAATACTGAAATTAAGCCTGGCTCCCTGCAAAAGGCTGACACACAATTTCACAAAGTGTTCTGTATTTTCTGAGAGTAGATAAGAAAGTAAATCTCAAGAAAGAAGAAAAAACTTGAAAATATTGTCTTCTGGAGATAATCCAAATTTTAGTCCCTCTTCCTGTTGTTTGTCTTCTCATATTCTATCCATGGATGCATGTAACATGGCACACAGGAGTTGGGCACAGTTCCTTGAGAAAGTACCTTGAGAGTTGATGAGGTTACACTAGATATTCAAAATATAAATGGGAGAATTATAATACCATATTAAAACTTTATAGTAAACACAAAGCATTCATGCACATAAATTAATTAGCCTTTACTGAACACTTCATTAAGTAAAGAGCTTCAGCTACTGACATGAAGCTCAGCACAGAAGGAAGACAGCTAGACACCTGTGGACCATCAGCCACATCGCACTGGTGGAGAGAGACACCCAGAAATCTGCCTACTGCCACATTGCTCAGGTGGGCCATAGATACATAGAGGCCTGCCTGCCACCCCTACACACAATGCTGAGAGAGGAAGTCACCCTAAGGCCCATCAGCCATACAGCCTTCCTGAAAAGGGAAGCACACAAGTATGTGGTGGACTGTGGGACCTGGGTACTGTGGAATTAGGAGGAGCGGGTCCAGAGCAGGAGTGGTATCAAGTTATGTCCAATCCCAGAAATCTCATTTCAAGAGCAGTAGGAGTGAGGACCACGCTCTCCCTTGCTGTGGGGCCTGCATGTCCTGGTGCTTGTAGACCTGTGCCCCGGACCTTTGTCGCTACCAGAGAAGGTCGCCTAGTCGCAGTCAGGTTAAACTTCCCCTTTCCTTCTAAGGTCATGTCCAGCAAGCAGCTAGAATTCCTCTTCATGTGAACAGAACATTCTTAGCACCTCAGCTCTAGCCAATGATGAGCACTCACCCCCAAAAGCCTCTACCCACTCCCTAAAAGTTAAATAGCCTTTGTTCCTCCCAATTCAGTGAGCTTCTCAATGAACCCTGCCTCCTGAGAATCTGTCCTCACTCACATACTCACCACCTGAGATCTCCATCACCTCCAGCCACTCCTGCCTCCCACTTCCTCCCTGAGGGATCTGCTGGCTACTGTCACCTGGCTGACCGCACTGGGAAGGGTGGGCTAAGGCGGAGCCCAAATGACAGTGGACTGATAAGAAAGAGAAGCAGACTAGTTTAAGCATTATGAGGAGAAATGGAACAGGATCTATGTAGAACCAGCCCCACCACTACTGGCCATGGCACTCTGGAGAGTTGGCCACGTCTCTCATTGGTTGCAGTACTCAGAGCGAGTAGAGAGGAGGCACTGTGCCTCACCTGGATTAGCACAGTGGAGCTGTGCTTTGTGGCCCAGAGGTATGAGAGAGCTGACCCCACTATTTGTCTGATGTGGGGTGGCACAGAAGCCAGAGTGGCATGGGTGTGGGTGTAATGCCCTCTCCCCATTCCCTTATTACCTGCAGCAGTCTGGAGAGCTGGCCCCATGGTCATGGGAGCAGGTGAGTTGTCCCTGCCCCTCACCAAAAGCAGCACTTGGCAGTGTGTCCAATGTGTACACAATGGAGTTGGCTCTGGAAGTCTGGGTAAGCTGGTCCCAAGGGCATGAAAGCTGGAGAGCTGATCCTAGCTCCGGCCCATGGTAGCATTAGGTGGCCTAGCCAGAGCAGTGTTGGAGAGTTTGAGGGGGAGCCAGGGGGCTGACCAACTCAGATACCACCCACACCTAGATCCAGGGTTTTGAATTAGCCCACTGATGTAGAAGTTACTGGATATGCCATGTGATATGCCATGTGGTGTTTTGCTGAGGCAAGACCAGTGGGGACACATGATGTTCGGAGAGAGTATAGAGAGGACTCAGCAGACAGTGATGGTGTGCGTGCATAGCTAGCCTTGCAACGCTTCGTTGGCCTCAAGTCTTTGCTGATCTTCAGTTTGTTGAGAGAGGCACAGCAGAGAATTTCTTCTGTCATCAGGGCTGATTCTGGTGGATCCCACTGACTATTGCCTGGCAGTTTCTACTGGATTGTGCCACTGCTGTTGATTCTGTTTGGTGTCCGGACACTGTTGAATTGGATTGCTAGTATCCTGACAAACAGAGATTGGAATCACCTCAAAGAACTACTTCTAAATGATCCACATCCTTTGTCCTATGCCTTTTCTCCCCTACCTTTGGACGGTGGGCTAGAATGCAGGGAAGATCAGACGGCCCTTTCTGGTGTGTCTGAAGAGAGTGACAATGTACTCATATACATAAAATAAATAAATAAATAAATATTTTTTAAAAAATCTAAGCCTACAGCCCACCCCCAAAATCTACATCATCTGTAAACTATTGGAGCATGTATAAGGGCCAGTCCTGCTGATCCAAAACTGCAGGATCTCCATGACACAGGGCAACAATAGGATAACTGGGAGGAGTTCCGATGAGGATCCAATATTGATGATGTCACAGAAGTCAGAGACCTTGAACCAGACCAATGACTCAATGTAATGAACATTTTCAAGTGAACATGTGTTGACAAAAGGGTCTACTGTATGACACACTGTGACACACTACAGCTTCCAGGACAAGATGGTTTCTATGCTTTGTTTTGATTTGTGTGTGTGTGTGTGTGTGTGTGTGTGTGTGTGTGTGTGTTTATTTGGTGGGGAAGGTTTTGAGGGTGGAGAATGGATACAAGGGGATGGGAAAATGAGTGGAATTGGTGTGCATGATGTGAAATTCACAAAGAATCGATAAAAAGGGTTTTTTAAGTGAGTAAAGTTTCTTCTATATTAAAATTGTATACTAGCAATGGTGTTTTCTACAAATATGTTAGTTTTATTTTTGTCTTAAGCTACATTACATTTCCCACACTTATTTGCAGCTATGTGGAGCAATATAACCAAAAACCTTGTGTAAAAGGCCTGGGTCCTTTTGGGGTAACAGACCCAAAGGTATTAACAGAATACCTTACAATAGGTAATTTGTGCATAATATAAAATCATTTCTCACCATTCTGGAATCTCAGAAGTCCAAGATCAGGCAGAGCACATGTGTTGTCTAATGGCGGTGAGGCCTCTGCTCTGTATGTGGCACCTTATTACTACATCTCACTAAGGTGACTTACCAGCCATAATTCTATCAATGTCTGGTCATAGGCACAGGCCATGTCTTAAAGCTGTCCCACAGTCCTCTTCTATGATCCTTCACTAGAATCCTGTTTAATGCTCTTCTTATGACAGCCTGTACTCATTGTGCAGTTAAAGCTACTTGTGTTACTTCTCTTATTCCTACCTACTGAGGAGGCATCAGCTTCTGTCACTGTTTTTGCTATTGGAATACAATACCCTAGGCTGTTTGTAAACTATGTGAATGTGTAGATCACAGCTGTGGAGGCTAGGAAGTCTAAGACCATGGTGCTCATAGAGTCAGTGGCTGGTGACGGTTCCTCTGCTCCACAGATGGCATCTTGTCTGTCACTCTCATGAAGCAGCTCCCCTCAGCTCAATCTCTCTGCCCCTTCTCTCCTTCCAACAGATTATTAGAATAGTTTATTAAATTTCTTTAACTCATTGGCCTGATTCCCATTTTTTAAAGCCATGTGAAATTGATATTCCTGTTTTTTTAATCCTTGAAATCACTTGAAGCAATACAGTGAAAATTTTGATTTTATTTAAATGTTTAAAATTATGCTAAAAGTTAGCAAACATAAAAATAGCCCATTAGTGTTATATCATGTAACTTTGTGTGCTTTTACTTGGTCAATGTGATGCTTAAAGCTGAAATGCTTCCTGGAGGTTCATATGTTGAAGGTTTTGCTGCCAGCTTTAAAGTTAATGCTATCTACTTGACAGGAACTAAAATTATCTAGTAGACAAACCCCAGGACAAGTCTGTAATGTCATTTCTAGATTGGGTTGAGATAGACAGAAGTATCCTAATGTGGGTGGCATCCTTATGTAGACTCGACTCATAGACAGAGCACCAGCATTAATCTCTCTCTGCTTCCCAACTGCATGTGACCAGCTGCTTCACGTTCTTGACACCGTAGCTTCCCATGGACTGCATCCTTAAACCATAAGCCAAAATCAAGTCAAAATTAAATTAATTTGTCAAATATTCTGTCACAGTAACAAAAGAGTAACCTGTACTGAAAACTGGTGTTGAGAAGTAAGGCCATTGCTCTAATGAAAATGACTGTGTGGTGTGACCATGTGGCTTTTGGAACTTATTGGAAGAAGGAATGTAGTAGAGTTTAGAACTGGGAAGCTTTAAAAGCCCCAGGACACTGTGAGCAGAGCTTAATGAATTTTTCTGGTGGGAGTTTGAAAGACCAGATGTGACAAAGAAATGCCAACTATGGATGTCTGGCTCATGACATTTCAGAAGAGAATAAGGGCTTTTGGGTATCTTAGCTAGAGTTATATATAGGTAGAGTAAATGTGATATATTCTGGCAAAGAATCTGGTTATATTCTGCCTTTGTCCTGAGAACTTCTGTGAAGCTGAATTAAAAGGTTATGAACCAATTTGTTTTTGAAGGGGAAATCTCAAGAGAAAATTAGCATTCGGGCTGTGTTATGGTTTCTACTAACTGTTCTTTACTTAGGTCTACAGCATTATAGCAAGAAATAGGACAGAAGGCTAGGTGAGGTGGTGGGGGAAGACTGTTTGCTGGAGAAGTGAGTTTAAGGTAGCAGACGGGGGGAGAGGTAAGAGCCTGCCAGATTCCACCTGTGGCAGGACACCTCTGCCTAGGCCAACAGGGCTCCATAACCAAACTGCACCAGGAGAAAGCAAGCCTCTTATCTGTGTGGAAAAGCCAGCAGGAGGAGGGCTCCAGATGCAGGGACTGAGGAACAGCCTAGAGGTAAGAGCCTGCCGGTTTCCATCTTTGGTGGGAGACTTCTGCCTGGGCCACCAGGGCTCCATAGCCAAATAGCACTGGGAGAAAGCTAATCTCCTAGGAGTGGGGACAAGACTGACTGATCAGATGGTCCCACCTGGAATTCCCAGGTCACAGGGACTGAGGAACAGGGATCTGGTTTCTTTTGGAGGCTGGAGAGCAGATCCTGTGACACAGGGTTCCATACTCAAATAGTGCCAGGAGAGAGCTGGTTTACCAGCAGTGCTGACACACCTTTAAGCAAAGGCAAGAACACCACTTCTTTTCAAATTCACTGGACCAAGAGGGACCCTTGAAGAGCCATCAGGACACAGGAAACAAGGGTCAGCTGGGGATTAGATCCTTCCTGTTTCTGTCTGCACCCCAGAGCTGACCCTGCACTACAACTCTCCAAACCCAAATTCCTCTCAGAGAGAACTAGTCTCCAAGGAGTATTGACACCTGGACTTGAAGGAAAGACAAGCCACAGTCAGAAAGGGAAAGATCAGCTAACACCAGAGATAACTAGATGGTAAAAGGCAAGGTTAAGAACATAAGGAACAGAAACCAAGGCTACTTGGCATCATCAGAACCCAGCTCTCCCACCAGAGCAAGCCGTGGATCCCCCAACACACCAGACAAGCAAGACTCAGATTTAAAATCACATCTCATGATGATGATAGAAAACTTTAAGAAAGAATTAAATAACTCCCTTAAAAAATACAATAGAACACAAGTAAACATCTGGAAACCCTTAAAGAGGACACACAAAAGTCCCTTGAAGAATTACAGGAAAACACAATCAAACAGGCAGAAATATGGGAAAACACAATCAAACAAATGAACAAAACCATCCAGGAATTAAAAACAGAAATATAAACAATAAAAAAATCACAAAGGGAGACAACCCTGGAGTTAGAGAACATAGGAAAGAAATCAGGAGTCATAGATGCAAACATCACCAACAGAATACAAGAGATGGAAGAGAGAATCTCAGGTGCGGAAGATACCATAGAAAACATGGACACAACAGTCAAAGAAAACACAAAATGCAAAAGTCTCCTAACCCAAAAAATCCAAGATATCCAGAATAAAATGAGAAGACAGAACCTGAGGATAATAGGTATAGAAGAGAGTGAAGATTCCCAAATTAAAGGACCAGTAAATATCTTCAACAAAATTATAGAAGAAAACTTCCCTAACCTAAAGAAAGAGATGAATATAAATATACAAGAAGCCTACAGAACGCCAAATAGACTGGACCAGAAAAGAAATTCCTCCTGTCACATTATACTGAAAACACCAAATACATAAAATAAGGAAAGAATATTAAAAGCAGTAAGGGAACAAGGGCAAGTAGCATAAAAAGGCAGACCTATTAGAATTACACCAGACTTCTCACCAGAGACTATGAAAGCTAGAAGATCCTGGGTAGATCTCATACAGACCCTAAGAAAACGCAAATGCCAGCCCTGGCTGCTATACCCAGCAAAACTCTCAATAATCATAGATGGTGAAACCAAAATATTCTATGACAAATCCAAATTTGCACAGTATGTTTCCACAAACCCAGCTCTACAAAGAATAATACATGGAAAATGCCAACTCAAGGAGGGAAACTACACTCAAGAAAAAGCAAAAAAGTAATCTTCCAACAAACTCAAAAGAAGATAGCCACACAAACATATAAACAACATCAAAAATAACAGGAAAAAACAATCACTATTCTTTAATATCTCTTAACATCAATGGTCTCAATACCCCAATAAAAAGACATAGACTGACAGACTGGATCCATAAACAGGACCCAGCATTTTGCTGAATCCAGGAAAGACACCTCCGTATTAAAGACAAACATTACCTCAGAGTAAAGGGCTGGAAAACAATTTTCCAGGCAAATGGCCCCAAGAAACAGGCAGGAGTCACCATTCTAATATCAGATAAAATTGACTTTCAACCAAAAGTCATCAAAAAAGATAAGGAAGGACACTTCATACTCATCAAAGGAAAAATCTACCAAGAAGAACTCTCAATTCTGAACATCTATGCCTTGAATGCAAGAGCTCCCACTTTCATAAAAGAAACTTTACTAAAGTTCAAGGCACACATTGCACCTCACACAATAATAGTGGGAGACTTCAACACCACACTATCAACAATGGACAGATCTTGGAAACATAAATTAAACAGAGACACAGTGAAACTAACAGATGCTATGAACTAAATGGGTTTAACAGATATCTATGGAACATTTCATCCTACATCAAAAAAATATACCTTCTTCTCAGCACCTCATGGTACCTTCTCCAAAATTGATTGTATAATTGGTCACCAAACAAACCTCAACAGATGTAAGAAGATTGAAATAATCCCATGCTTCCTATCAGATCACTACAGATTAAGGCTGGTCTTCAATGGCAACAACAACAACAGAAAGCCCACATACACATGGAAGCTGAACAATGCTCTACTCAATGATAACTTGGTCAAGGAAGAAATAAAGAAAGAAATTAAAGACTTCCTAGAATTTAATGAAAATGAAAGTACAACATACCCAAACCTATGGGACACAATGAAAGCAGTGTTAAGAGGAAAACTCATAGCTCTGAATGCCTCCAAAAAGAAACTGGAGAGAGCATATACTAGCAGCTTAACAGCACACCTGACAGTTCTAGAACAAAAAGAAGCTAATACACCCAAGAGGAGTAGAAGTCAGGAAATAATCAAATTAAGGGCTGAAATCAACCAAGTAGAAACTAAAAGAACTATATAAAGAATCAACAAAACCAGGAACTGGTTCTTTGAGAAAATCAACAAGATAGATAAACCCTTAGGAGGACTAACCAGAGGGCACAGAGACAGTATGCAAATTAACAAAATTACAAATGAAAAAGGAGATATAACAGATTCTGAGGAAATTAAAAAAAAAATCATCAGATCCTACTACAAAAGCCTATATGCAACAAAAATGGAAAATCTGGAGGAAATGGACAAGTTTCTAGGCAGATACCAATTACCAAAGTTAAATCAGGATCAGATAAACCATCTAAACAGTCCCATAACCCCTAAAGTAATAGAAGCAGTTACTAAAAGTCTCCCAATCAAAAAGAGCCTAGGACCAGATGGGTTCAGTGCAGAATCCTATCAGACCTTCAAAGAAGACCTAATACCAATACTCTTCAATCTATTCCTCAAAATAGAAATGGAAGGAACACTACCCAATTCATTCTATGAGGCCACAGTTACACTGATACCAAAACCTCACAAAGACCCAACAATAAAAGAAAACTTCAGACCAACTTCCCTTATGAATATCAATGCAAAAATACTCAATAAAATTCTTGCAAACAGAATCCAAGAACACATCAAAATGATCACTCACTATGATCAAGTAGGCTTCATCCCAGGGATGCAGGGATGGTTCAATACCTGGAAATCCATCAATGTAATCCACTACATAAACAAACTCAAAGAAAAAAAAATACATGGTCATTTTGTTAGATGCTAAAAAAGCATTTGACAACGTTCAACATCCCTTCATGATAAAAGTCTTGCAAAGATCAGGAATTCAAGGAGCATACTTAAACATAGTAAAAGCAATATACAGTAAACTAGTGGCCAACATCAAACTAAATGGAGAGAAACTCAAAGCAATCCCACTAAACTCAGGGACTAGGTGAGGCTGCCCTCTCTCTCCCTATCTATTCAATATAGTACTTGAAGTTCTAGCTAAAGCAATCAGACAACAAAAGGAGGTCAAAGGGATACAAATTGGGAAGGAAGAAATCAAAATATCACTATTTGCAGATAATATAATGGTATACTTAAGTGACCCAAAAAACTCCACCAGAGATCTCCTACAGCTGACAAACACTTTCAGCGAAGTGGCTGGATACAAAATTAACTCAAGCAAATCAGTAGCCTTCCTATACATGAAGGATAAACAGGCTGAGAAAGAAATTAGGGAAAAGACACCCTTCACAATTGTCACAAACAATATAAAATATCTTGGTGTGACTCTAACCAAACAAGTAAAAGATCTGTATGACAAGAACTTCAAGTCTCTGAAGAAAGAAATTGAAGAAGACCTCAGAAGATGGAAAGATCTCCCATGCTCATGGATTGGCAGGATTAATACAGTTAAAATGGCCATCCTGCCAAAAGCAATCTACAGATTCAATGCAATCCCCATCAAAATCCTAACTCAATTCTTCATAGACTTAGAAAGAGCAATTCTCAAATTCATATGGAACAACAAAAAACCCAGGATAGCAAAAACTATTCTCAACCATAAAAGGACTTCTGGGGGAATCAGCCTTCCTGACTTCAAGCTATACTACAGAGCAGTAGTGATAAAAACTGCATGGCATTGGTACAGTGACAGGCAGGTAGATCAATGGAATAGAATTGAAGACCCAGAAATGAACCCACACACTTATGGTCACTTGATCTTTGACAAAGGAGCTAAAAGCATACAGTGGAAAAAATACAGCATCTTCAACAAATGGTGCTGGTTCAACTGGCGGTCTACATGTAGAAGATTGCAAATTGATCCATTCCTATCTCCCTGTACAAAGCTCAAGTCCAAGTGGATCAAGGACCTCCACATAAAACCAGATCCATAAAACCAGATGAATCTAATAGAAGAGAAAGTGGGAAAATTCTCAAACACCTGGGCACAGGGGAAATGTTCCTGAACAGAACACCAAATGGCTTATGCTCTAAGATCACAAATCAACAAATGGGACCCCATGAAATTACAAAGCTTCTATAAGGCAAAGGACACTGTAAATAGGATAAAATGGCAACCTACGGATTGGGAAAGAGCTTTACCAATTCTACATCTGATAGAGGGCTAATATCCAATGTATACAAAGAACTCAAGAAGCTAGACTCCAGCGATCCAAATAACCCTATCAAAAAATGGGGAAGAGAGCTAAACAGAGAATTCTCAACTGAGGAAACTCAAATGGCCGAGAAGCACCTAAAGAAATGTTCAACATCCTTAGTCATCAGGGAAATGGAAATCAAAACAACCCTGAGATTCCACCTCACACCAGTCAGAATGGCTCAGATCAAAAACTCAGGTGACAGCAGATGTTGGTGAGGATGTGAAGAAAGGGGAACACTCCTCCATTGCTGGTGGGAATGCAAGCTGATACAACCTCTCTGGAAATCAGTTTGGTGGACCCTCAGAAAAATGAACATAATACTACCTGAGGACCCAGCTATTCCATTCCTGGGCATTTACCCAGAAGATGCTCCAATATGTAATAACGACACATATTCCACTATGTTCATAGCAGCCATATTTATAATAGCCAGAAGCTGGAAACAATCCAGATGTCCCTCCACAGAGGAATGGATACAGAAAATGTGGTACATTTACACAATGGAATACTACTCAGCTATTAAAAACAATGACTTCATGAAATTCTTAGACAAATGGATGGAACTTGAAAATATCATCCTGAGCGAGGTAACGTAGTCACAAAAGAATGAACATGGTATGTACTCACTGTTAGGTTGTTATTAGCCCAAAAGTTCGGAATGCCCAAGAGTCACTTCGCAGCAACAGTAGGGCTGAGTGTGAGGACCCAGATGGAGGAGTTGGAGAAGGGATTGAAGGAGCTGAGAGAGTTTGCAGCCCCAGGGAGGCAGCAACAGTGGCAACTGGCCTGACCCCCCATACTCCTGGAGACTGGTCCACCAACCAAAGAATACACATGGAGGGACCCATGGTGCTGGCCACATATGCAGCAAAGGAGGGTCTTGTTAGCCATCAGAGGGAGGAGATGACCTTGGGCCTGAGGGTGTTAGGTCCCCCAGTATAGGAAAGTGCCAAGGAGGGAGTGGGTCGGTGGGTGGGTGGGAGAATACCCCCATAGTGGCAGGGGGAGTGTGGAGGAAATGGGGAGGTTCCAAAGGGGAGATCTGGAAAGGAGGAAACATTTGAAATGTAAATATAGTATGGAAAATCAGCCATGATAGTTAAATTAGTACTGTTCAATGGAAATCTTTATTGTGCTTGCACAATAGCAAAGGTGGGGACCTCATCCACCAAAGGATTTGCTTTCTGAAAATCTAAATTTATTTGAAGGAAGAGAATGTAAGTGAAGGTGTTTTCTCCACGGAAACAACAAATGTTTCTCAGTGTCCAGTCTGAAAGGCAATGCAACTGTGTTTCAAGGAGACTAGATTACACCTTGAGTTAGCATCAGAATGTGGCAATACTGTCCATCTGACACTGGTTTCACAGGCATAAAAGAAGCAAAAAGAAAGAAAGAAAAAAGAAAAAGAAATGGGGGAGGGGGATTCCTGAATGCCTATGTGAAGGCTTCAGATGGGTTACAAGGACAGATTGGATTCCTGTAGGAAGCACTAGGATGGTGTTTATTGTATGACTCTGTGGAGGTGAAGTCCAAGCTGCAATAGAGACTATAAGATGTCAGAGAAATCAGGGCCTGGGACCATTTATCAAGTGCATGGATTGCAGCCTGCCCACAAGGGATGCTATGTGTGCCACTGGCTGCCAAGATAGAGCAGAAAAACTACTCAAGTTCTTTTGGAGAGCTGCAGACTGGGTGTGTAACCATCCCAAGAAAAAGAAGTGTGCTAGAACCAACAAAGCTAAGAAAAGTTGGAGATCAAAGCTAAGAAGACATCAGATATGGAGATGCAGAATTTGGAGTTTTCCCTGTTGAGTTTTGCTTTGATAAAGTATTTCCTCTCTATGCTCTCTTTTGCCCATTTTAGAATGGTGATGTATGTTCTGGGCCATTATATGTTTCAAGTATATGATCTGCTTCTTTATTTTAATTTTACCAGGGATTACAGTTAAGTGATTTAATTGAATCTGAGAAGAGACTTTAAACTTAAAAAGGACTTTTAAGCAGTCTTGAGACTGCACAGGGACTTTGAAGTTCAACTAAATGTACTTTACATTATAATATGGTTATAAGCCCCTGAGACAGTGCAGGGTGCAGTAGTTTGAATAAAAATGTCCCTCATAGGCTTACACCTTTGAATAGCCATCAGGAAAAATTAGGAGGTATGGCATTGTTGGAAGAAATAAGTCACTGGGGGTCAGTTTTAAGGTTTCAAAAGATCAGGCCAGGCCACTCTTTTCCTGCTGCCTATGGATCTAGAGGTAGAACTTCCAGCTACTTTTCCAGCTACATGCCTGTTAGCCACCATACACCCCACCATGAATATTATGAACTAAACCTCTGAAATTGTAAGCATGCCCCAATTATGTGCTTTCTTTTTATAAGAGTTTCTGTGTCCCTCCGCAACCAGAGGCCACTCCAGCACCAAGAACCCCAGGTAAACATCCCTCTTCACACTCATGGATTACCAACATTCTCACAGCCTTCCCTCAACAGCTCCTCCTCTCCTCACCATATCTCAGCCCACACCTCCAACAGAAGTCCTCTTCTCCACCAGAGGCCACTCTTGAATACAGATCCCTAGGTAAACATCCACTCCATGCACTCATGAACCACCAACACTACAACAGAGATTGCCCAGCCCCTCCTCTCTTCATCAGTATATCTGGATCATGTCTCTGGTGGAAGGTCTCTGCTCCACCAGAGGCCATACAGGCATCCAGAACCCCAAAGGACGCCCTGATAGGCCACAAGACATACCACTCTCCAGAACTCCAGCCATCAACTTGGATAAAGACCCTCTACCTAACCATAGGCCACTCTAGCCCAAAGACCAGAGAAGAAACAGAAACCAAAGAACAAAACACCCATTCAACAAAGACAAACTCAGAAATCAGCACCAAAACCTATAATTACCTCAAACCCAGATGTCTAGACACCAGTGTAAGAACACAATCAACAGCAGCCAGGAAAATATGGTACCACCAGAGTTCAGCCATTCTATTACAGCAATCTCTGAATATTACAACACAGCTGACACATAAGGAAATGATATTAAAACCAACTTTATAAAGATGATAGAGGTCCTTAAAAATGAAATTAATTAATCCCTTAAAGATAGCCAAGGAAAAACAAGCAAACAAACTGTTGTGGATAGCCCTGGGGTTGCTTATATTTTGATGATAATTCTGCTCTGCTGGGAGGGGCTGTTAACGAGGAATGAGTACGCAGGTGACTTCTTGTGAACCATCTCCTAATGAATAAAGGAGCCAACCACTGGGCAAGTAGGCAGGACTTCCAGGTTGGATGGAGGAAGAGAAGAAGGAGGAGAGAGTAAGGGGTTTTGGAACTGGGATAGCATAAGGGAAAGATGTAGCTGCTAGTGTTTCCCAGTTTCATGGCAGATCCGCAAGGATTCGCCAGCAGAGGAATTAGATTTAATATGGCTTACAAGATTAGGATTCTAGTTGTTGCACCCAGAGACTGAGTTACCATTGTTTCTGAACTAAGTTTGTGTGGTGTTTTCCTTCTCGCAGTGACTCGAGTGGATTCCAGAGACAAAGGTTTGCCTGATGTGTACCACAAAGGCCATGGAGTTTTTTAATCATGGGGCTGGTGTGGTAGCGACCTGCCTGTGGGAACCTAGCAAGCTGGGTGGAGAGATTTTGGAACTCTGAGTCAGAGTATCCACATGATAAAAACAGGTCAGCCATTGCCCACGGAGAGCTACCTGCAGTAGTGTGGATTGATTCTTTTCAATATTTCCCACAACAACAAACAGTTGAAGGAAGCAATAAAACTATTTAAGACCTGAAAATGGAAATAGAAGCAATAAAAAAAAAAAACCACAAAGTGAGGGAATCCTGAAGATGGAAAATCTAGGTAAACAAACAGAAGCTAGAGACACAAGCATCACCAACAGAATACAAGAGATGGACAAGAGAATCTCAGGTGTTGAAAATACAATAAAAAAAAAAATAGATACATTGGTCAAAGAAAATGTTAAATCTAAAAGACCCCTGACATAAAACATCCAAGAAATCCAGGACACTATTGTAGCTGCTTGAGTTCTCATGCTAATTATGTTATTTAAAAAACCTGTTTGCAGTGTCCTGCTCAAAGGACTAAAGGAAGCCTGTTCCCAGTTGAGTTTTGACTTGGTCAATAAAGTTACCGTTGGCCAATGGTTGGGCAGGGAGACAGGCAGAACTTTTAGGATTCCCTGGAAGGGACTGAGAAAGGAAAAAGAGGAAATTCGGCCATGACAGAGGAGTAGGAGATGGACCATGCTAGAAAGCAGCAGGAGGGAGAGAGAGCCGAAATGTAGGTACAGGGGGAAAGCAACCCCAAGAGGGCTAACCAGTAGGGTCCAGGGCAACAAAGGTGAAATATAGATTTAGTAAGTATTAACTCAGGGATATTGGAAGGGAATGTGTGTTAGCCATGTGGAGTTAGAGAGTAACCCAACCATTGTGCTGTTAAGGAATATTAAAAATAGGGCTGTGTAAATGTGTGTGCCTTTCGTTTGTGAATCCAGAGAATTGGGTTTTAATGAGAAATGCACTCACCTGCACGCACCACCACCAGGAAGTTTAGAGCAGATTAACAATTTACTTTACTGCTTCACACTATGAAAAGACCAAACCTAAGAATAATAGGAATAGAAGAAGAAAAATACCAGCTCAAAGGCTCAGGAAATATTTTTAACAAAATCATAGGAAATAAATCAAAAAGAAAGACGTCCCTCTAAAGGTATCAGAAGCTTACAAAACCAGAAAGGGAAGTCCCCTCACTCTATAATAATCAAAACACTAAACATACAGAACAAAGAATATTAAAACCTGCAAGAGAAAAAGACTGAATACGATGTAAAGGCAGACCGGTTAGAATTATACCCAACTTCTCAATGGTGACTCTAAAAGCCAGAAGGGCCTGAACAGAAGTCCTAAAGAGGCTTAGAGACTACAGATGTCCTCACAGATTACTATACTGAGAAAAATTTTCAATCCACCATAAACGGAGAATACAAGATATTCCAAAATAAAGTCAAATGTAAACAGTATTTATCCACAAATCCAGCCCTACAGAAGATACTAGAAGGAAAACTCTAACCCAAGGAGGTTAACTACAAAAAAAAAGGGGGGGGCAATAAATAATTGCATACCAGCAAAACCTAAAGAAGGGAAACACACACACACACACACACTACCACCACCACCACCAACAACAACAACAAAATAAGCAGAATTAACAATCATTGGTATCTCTCAATATCAATGGACTCAATTCCTGAATAAAAAGTCACAGACTAACAGAATGGATGTGAAAATAGGATCCATCCTTATGCTGCATACAAGAAACAAACCTTAACATCACAGATAAATGTTACCCCAGAGTAAAAAGTTAGAGAAATATTTTCTAAGCAAATGAACCTAAAAGACAAGCTGATGTAGCCATTCTAAGATTTAACAAAATAGACTTCAAACCAAAGTTAAAAGAAAAGGAAAAAAATCAACTAAGATTTTCTTAACATCTATTCCCCAAACACAAGATCACCCATGCTTGTAAAGGAAACTCTATTAAAGCTTAAGTCACACATTAACTCTCCCACATTGATAGTGCAAGAGTTCAGTATACACTCTCACCAATGGATAGGTCCTTGAGACAAAACTAAACAGGGACATAGTGGAGCTAATACTAATGAACCAAATGGACCCAACAGATATCTACAGAATATTTCACCCAAACACAAAAGAATACACATTCTTCTCAGAATCTCAACAATCTCCAAAACTGGTCACATACTTGGTCACACAGCAAGTCTCAACAAATTCAAGAAATTGAAATAACCCTCTGTATCCTCTCAGACCACCATGCATTACAGCTGGACTTCATCAACAACAGCAACAACAGAAAGCCTACAAGCTCATGAAAACTGACAATTCTTTACTGAATGATTACTGCATCAAGTCAGCAATAAAGAAAGAAATTAAAGATTTTATTAAATTCATTGAAAATGAAAAACATAGCCAAACTTATAAGACACAATGAATGTGGTACTAAGAGGAAAGCTCATAGTACTAAATGCCTTCATAAAGAAAGTGGAGAGGTCTCATACTAGCAACTTAATAGTATACCTGAAAGCTCAGAACAAAAAGAAGCAAACACATCCAAGAGGAGCAGATGGTGGGAAATAATCAAACTCTGGTAAAAAATTAATAAGATAGATAGAATTAATAAAATAGAAAGAATACAAATAAAAAGAAAAAATACAAAGAACAAATGAAATAAAGAGTTGGTTGTTTGAGAAAATCAACAAGATAGACAAAAAAAATCATCCAAAATAACAAAAAGATAGAAAAAGAATATCCAAATTAGCAAAATTAGATGAAAAGGAAGACATAACAACAGACACTGAGGAAATCCAGAGAATCATTAGGTCATATTTCAAAAAACTCTATATTCCATAAAATTGGAAAATCTAAAAGAAATGTACAATTTTCTCAGTGTGGATCACTTACCAAAGTTAAATCAAGATCAGATAAACAATTTAAAGAGACCTATAACCATAACCACTGAGGAAATAGAAGCAGTCATTTAAAAAAAAAAATTAAAAAAAGAGCCCAGAGCAGATGGTTTTAATGAAGAATTTTACCAGACTTTCAAAGAAGAGTTAATACTGATACTCCTCAAATTATTCCACAAAACAGAAAGAGAAGGAACACTATCAAATTAAATTTATGAGGCCATAGTCACCCTAATACCCAAACCACACAGAGTAAACAAAGAAAGAGAATTACAGATCAATTCTCTCATGAATATTGATATAAACATATTTAATAAAATACCCAAAAACCAAAAGAGCACATAAAAAAGATCATCCACCATAAGTAGGCTTCATCCCAGAAATGCAAGGATGCTTCAACATACAAGAATCTGTCAATGTAATCCACTAAATAAACAAAGAAAAAAAAAACCCTATATCATCTGAAATTGTGAGCCAAAGAAATCCATTCTCTATTGTTTGTTTGTTTAAGTTATTATGTTATCCTGACCCCCCCCCCAAAAGCTGACTAATACAGCTATAAATCTGAACAAAGAGAGAAGATTAAACTGTATAATCAACACTATTTGGAACTGTGGTGTGACTTATCCTGTGTGCCTGGCCTTTTGAAGGATCCCCAGTTCTTTGCTGTCAGAACTGCTTGATTCTAAGACCTTCAGTGTTGGTTGCCTTTGAGATTTCAGTGAACAGAATAGGTTATTAAAAGGCTAGCTGGACCTGCAGATGTGATTGGGATAGCAGAGTGAGAAGATAAGGCAGTTGGTACAGAAGTTGTTACTGGGGAACAACAGTAGAGCCAGGAGAAGATAGGCTAGAACAGTTGTTATAATTTGGAGCTCCTAGTATTGGCAAAACTGGGAGAAAGGACTGCTTAAACTGACTGTTGGAGAATTGAGGGAAGAATGGTTGGGAGATCTAGTTGAAGGGGCTGGACTGGAGACTGGGAGGAGGCCTGGCAGGGAATTAAGAGAACTGGTTATTGTTCTAAAATAGCTAGCCATTTTACACAGAACAACACCTTATTATCTAAGGATCTATTGTATTGCATTCAGTGATTCTGAAAAGATAAAATTAGTTATTTTTTTTTAATTTGGGTGAAATTCCTTGGAATATAATTTAGGAGTATATACACCAGAATAAATGCCAGCATGAATTCTCCTTCTTCCTATATCCCCAAACTGGTGCTGGAAGTATCTGTCATTGCAATTACATGGTTATTATAATCAAATGGATGTATTTTGATTGACCACATATGTATGACAAGTTCCTACTTCTACCAGTGAGAGAGGAGGGACCCTAAACAGATAATGTTTTCCTTTTTAATTTAAACAGAAAAATTATCACAAAGCAGACAGAAGTAAAAGAGTTCAGGCAGACATAAGGAAAGTGTCTTCATGTTGCTACTATGCTAATTCTTTACTGGTTCCCCATCATGCTTCAAAAATGATCTGAAGTGTATGTCTACATGTATGTCCGAACCACCAGTTACCCTCAACCTCTACCCATTGCAATTTAGTATCTCAGGAATATTTGTGCCATGATTTATCCTTTGGAGAAGACTGATTACCATTTTTAATGCTCTAGCAATTACGCCCTGGGAGCCTGAAGCTTATGTGCTGCCCATGTACTAACAATGGTTTATATTTGCAAATACCAGAAAAAATACCGGAAAAAAATTTTAAAGAAAATTACTGCTTTCAAAACAAGATTACTAAATGTAAATTTCAGTAGACATGATTAAAGTTTGATGGGACTGCAGATGTCATCTTCATACTTCTCTATTATCATAGAAGGGTGAGGCACACGGAGGAGCCGTGTGGATGACAAAGCTGAAATTATTCACAGGATAGTACTGTATAGAAACAGAACAAATACCACTGCTCACTCCTAATCTAGAGGGTCACAGTCCTCTCCATCATGTGTGCTTCTCTTAGCTACACTCCAGCACATCTCAGGGTGCTCCTCTTCTATTACAGAGAATGTGGAAATGCTGCAAACGTTTAGAGACAAAAATGATTGCATTAACATTTCCTAAGTTGTTGTTTGTAAACTGGTTTAACATTCCTGCATACATACAAGCATTCACAATGCCTTAAAACATGTGTCTCTAGATTTCCAATGACAGCCAAGAATGGTCTAAGCATATTTAATGTGTTTTAAGAAATTAATAAGTGACAATATGTAATTCTTTTCATGTCTTTTTGATAAACCAAAGTATTCTGTGAATTATCACTGGTAATTTCCTTGATAATTATCATTACATGAGGTTGCTTGATGTTGAACATTTTAGGAAAGGCCTAAGATTTGAGTTATACAGATATAGGGCTCTCACTGTGTGACATTTCATTCCATGGAAAACATGTTTCCCCTTCCAAAGTCAAGAGGTTATCACTCCATCCTTTTGTATTTTCTTGTGGTATTCTCCTTCCTCATTTGATAAGAGATCAAAGGCATTCCTTTATGGAAGTTAGCCATGGTGCTGGCCAGGAGATGCCCAGCTCCACTTTCCAGTAACATAATCGAGTCCATTCAGAGCTGACTGCTCAAATCTGGAATAAGATGCTGCTTGAGAAATTTCTGTATCTCCTTCCAAGAATGCTCCTGTGCGGCCGCATGTGGGATAACCTCTCCTCCCCAGCTGATGCTTGGGATCACAGAGGGCATCCTTGAGGCTTGGCACAGAGGGGAGTAGGGAGGTTCAATCAGGTGACCTGCCCCAGGGTAAGACAGCAGAGTCCAATTCTTCTTCCCACTTTTCGCCAGCTGTGCAGTGGCTTGATTAGCATTCACTTTGCTGTTGAGATTCTTATCATCTTCTCCCACCACAAAAAGGAAATGTCCATGAGCTTTTTCAATGGGCAAACAATATTTGCTATCCTTATTTGCAGTTTCCTGAAAGGCTCGATAAAACTCTATAAGTCCCAAGGCATTGGTGTTTACAAATTCTTCATTGTAGGGTATAGGCGGGTTGACCTGACCATGATATACATGTGGTTTGCTAGAAACAAAATTAGGCCCATTTATAAGTACAGTGGCTGTTATTTGTTTTAGGTTAATAGCCATAGAAAGTCCAATCTCTGCTCCAATGCATACAGAAAGGATGCCAACACCTGGACCTAGGACCTGAAAACAATAAAAATGAGATTTTACTCTTTCATTAGGAAATACACAATCTCGGACAAACAAATAGCATGAAAGTTAAAAAAAAAAAAAAAACCACTTAAAGAATCCACCCATGTGCCTGTATGTCAAGTAGCTAGAGTTGTGGAATGCAGGATATTTATCTAATCATGCTTTACTGTAGACATGTTGGATTCAGCATTAAGCTTGGTTTTGTGGTTAAAATGCCTTCAAGAAATATCATGCTAGGACTAGAAATATTGGACTGTGGTGAAGCTCTTCACTATCATGTGGTAGGCCTTAGGTTCAGTCACCACAGAGCAAATGAACAAAACCAGCAAAATTCAATGTAGTCAGGAAAATAAACAGAATGAATGTGTTGCTGTGAATGAGTCAGGGAACAGGTGATGAGTAAACTTCATTGCAGATGAATGGGTTTCCTACAGAGAGAGGTGAGATTGAAGGGAAGTTAGGACAGTGCATGGAACTTGAATAGAAAGCTTCGATCTCATAAGGAAATTTCAAAAAGTAGTATCTCAACGCACTTTTTATTGTCAATCATCAAACATGCCCAGCAAAGCAATAATATCAGGTCATCAGATAACTACCAGCCAGAAGAGAAGACTGGAGATGAAGGCCATGGAGAGACACCTAGATATTAAGAGTATCACATGTACTATAACAATGTATATAGATAGATCAGATGGATTAAAGAGTCTCAGAAGAAATGGCTCTGAACTGAAGTTTTACACATTAAAAAGTGGGAGGTAATAAAGAATAATGTGTTAAGTGAGGTGGGTGTGCTAGTCACCCATGAAAGACATTTATCCATAATTTTAATGCTAATATGACTGATTTGGTGTAGTAAAGCAATGTATCCATTCTCAGGGGATGCTTTTTGATGACTCTGAACCTAATGTTTTTTGTTACCTGTCCTTTTAGTGTCTGCTATAAGGGCAATCTATTCTACTTATTGATTTCTTCCTTTCTGCAAAATAACACAAAATCAAGCAATCAAAATCTATGTTCTTGACCATTCTTTCCATCTTAAGATGATGATATGTTGACTTAGTGTCTGAAACACAGCTGTTTTGTGCACTGGAGGATAGGGCCAGCAAATTGCTGAAATATCAATGTATTCTTCTTGATTAGAAACTCTTCATTTCCCAGAAAAGTGGCTGATGGTGGACTAAAAACTAACATAAGGTGGTTTTTTTGGTTGTTGTATTTTGGTTCAGTTTGGTTTTTTTTGTTTTTTTCCTCATGGTCTAGAACTATGGAGATAGATGGCTCAGACTCTGGTTCTGGGAAATATGTTCACAAGTTGTTGGTTTACAGATGTAAATACATGCAACTTCTGGGGCTGTGCAGAGAGCTCAATCAGGTAAGTGTTTGCCGTGCAAGTATGAAGACATGCATTATATTCTCATAACCTTTTTTAAGAAAGTTAGGCATGCTGGTTTGCTTGTAATCTCAGCCTTGTGGAGATGGACACATGAGCACCTTTGGGGCTCACTGTCCACCTAGCTTATCCTGATAGATAATCTATAGGCCCCAGTGAGAGACCCTGTTTTCAAAAAACAAGGTGGATGGCTCCTAAAGAAAAACACCCAAAGTTGACTTCTGTCTCTACAACCATGTGCACACTTATTTACACACACACACACACACACACATCCTCACATGAGAAATAACACATTCCCCCAAATACAGAAACCTGTACACAAACAACTATTATATGCATATGTATGTATTTATTACACATATATAAATATACATTTATACACATACTCTGTGTGTGTGGGGGGGGTGTTGTGTTGGGGAGAGTCCCAGTCATCAGTTACAAATAGTTACAAATGGAACATCCAAACCAGAAAGAATAAAAGACTACTGTTCTTTGTAGCAAAAATACAGCCTTGGTGGAGGCACACTTCAAAGTTGTTTCAAGTTGCAAAGAACTGAAGTTAATGTAACACTAGGACAAAAAATAAAATCATACTAATGAGCCTAAAATTACCTTAGGATGTCTTAGGAGAAACTTTACACCTTCTTCAAAATACTCTAGATCTATCTTCTCCAGTCGAGAGGGCAGGTCATCATAGCCAAAGTAAGCCAGAGCTAAGGTGGCAAAGCCACGATTGGCCAGGAGGCTGGCCCGGAACTCAATCAGTCCGCCAGCAGCTCCAAACAAGTCAATTACGCCTGGGAAAGGACCTTCTCCTGGAAAAGAGCAACACAAAACAAGTCACATATGAAAAGAAGGCAGGAAGCCAACTGTAGGGGTGGTTCTGATACTAAAGTCTTGTTCCCCGATTGGTTCTTGATCTGTCAGTAAAGAAAGCCATGGGCCAATTGCTGGGTGGAAGGTACATGTGGGACTTCTGGGTCCCTGGAGAAGAAAGGACACAGATGCAAGAGAAGACAAGGGAGTTCACCATGCTTTGGAGAGAGAAGAACAAGGAACCATGTGAGGTCTCTGGAGGAGAGGTGGACTCCTATAGGCCAGTAGTCAGAGATGTTTAGCAGGGACTAGATTATTGACCAAGTAAAGTTAGGGCAGGTGGGAGGTGTGGAGCTGAGAGTAATGATAACGGCATGTTTTCCAGGCTGGAGATAGTAGCAGCCAGGTTGAAAATGAACCTCTCTCTCTCTCTCTCTCTCTCTCTCTCTCTCTGTGTTTTATCCATGGATTCAAGGGACACTGGGTGGGGGTTGGCAGTGTGATCCATTTCCAGAGCATAGGCAGGGTATCAAAAAGTTACACATAACACTAATGAGGAAGCCGAGAAGAAATGGATCTTGGCAGTGATGCATAAATTCTCAAATGGAACATTCAAATATTCAGCCTTGTGTCTAAAGTGAAGAAGACTGGTCAATATGTAGTGGAACATAACTTCTATGGATTTTATTAGAAACCACGTTTAGTGACATATTTACTTCCTGAGACCCAGTATAGGATTAATTTCCACAGGCTTTGAGTAAGAAATATCACCCAAATTGTGCCAGGACTTCTTAAACAATAAAAGGTACACAAATGAGATTTAGGAAATCTAGAAGGTCATAACATTTGACACAAAATATGCTATGTCTGATTTACATGTGCTTTTCTGTGAGAAGTGCTATAGATTGGTACCTTCAAAGGCCAACTTCAAAGGCTATCTTTAAAGAGCAATTAGGAGAAGTAGAACCTTTAAGAAGGGGAACCAACTTGAGACCTTCATGTCCCTGAGAGTATACCCTTACAGGGCCTAGTTAGACAAAGGTTCTCTCTATATAAGTGAAGTGGCTCAAATGTATCTCTCATGATTGCACTGTCTAAAATATCTTGTAAGAGATACAGCTCAGTCTTGGAGTACTTGCCTTAAGCGACCATGCCTCAAGGGTAATGGCAGGCACCAGGGGCTGGGAGGAAGGGCAAACATCCTTCTCTTAACCACTCAGAGAGCAACTGATAAAATCTCCACTTGGGCAGATGTAAATGAAGAGCTTTTTTTTTTTTTTTTTTTTTTTTAATTTCTTTTCCCTGCTGCTGAGGGTCCAGTGA
>JADRCH010000058.1:1807508-1896105 GCA_019843965.1 Rhynchomys soricoides | reverse complement strand
AAAAAAAAAAAAATGTTTCTGTCTTGAAAACGATTTTAGGAAAGAAAGATTACTTATGTCCATTTAAAAACTGGCTCTTCACATGAAAAGGCACTGAGGAGTTCTTCAGCTTGAGAAAAGAAATGAGATTACATAATATGTGCGAAAACTCTGCTAATTAGGGTCAAATTCCACCATGACTGTATAACCTCTGAACTAGGAGCAAAATGGGAGACCCCCTTATTAGCAGGTTTTCTCCTTCTCTGACCTTATCTAGAGATGTCAGGTAACCTTACTTAGTTTATATGATCAATTCTCTTTCTCCTCACAAAACCTGTTCAGCCAGAACCTGAGATTCTTGAAACACTTCCCCATGCTAATCAGGCATTTCATGTACCCTAAGCTCTGACAATAGCTTTATGAGAGTCTTCAGTTACGCAGCCTTTTATGAACTGAACTTAACCTACATCCAGCTCTTCAGAAACCTCACAGTATAGGGAGCCCACAGACTCTAACCAGTTATAGCCTTAGACAAGCTTCAGACTGTGGAGGTGAAACTCGAATTAGAGTAGAATACCATCTACTTCTTATTCTAAGACAAAATTAACCCGGCTTCCCAGCAGGATAGTGAGAACTCTTTATTACCCTTGTCCAAGCTGAATTTCTAGAGGTACAAAGCATCTCACACAGAGGAAACAGACATGACCCTAACCAGAGTGGTTCTACTCACCTGGAGGCAGAAACAGGGCTCCCCGGATGCGGCCGTCCTTTACATGGGTCCTCGTGACACCAGGTGCCACATACCACCTTTCCAGAATCAGGCTATCCAATGGAGGACTGACAACTCTACCTCCTACTGGAAAGTATGGGTGGCCAAGTTTTATGTGGATTTGGAAGGGGCTATTCATCACATCTCTTTTTACCAATCTACTCAATAGCTTTTCAGGTTTCAAGGACCAGAAAAGGCCCATGGGGTGGACCCCCATATAGTCTCCTCCAAGTGAGGAGTCACGCTCCAGATCTACCTCACCCACTTCACTGGCCCTGTAGAAGGCCCGAGAACTAAACAGGATTCCCTTCTCATCTTTCAGCGAAGCCTGAAGGCACACCACCTGGAAGGGGGCCAGGCCTGTGACCCGGATGTGCACAGGCTCATCTGCAAGTGCACTGAGAGGAACAGCTGTCAGCTTGGCCATTTTTCCAGAGGGACAATTCTTCAGGAATATCTTCACCAAAACCTCAAAATAGAAAGAAACAGAAATGAAATAAGGTTGTAATATGGTTGATGAATGATGGAAGGACTGGAATCAGACCTCCTAGGATTCAGTCTTAACTCTCCATTGATTTGTTGCAAATATTCTGTGATCATTTGGTAATGCAAGATATCTCAGAGATTTCAACAGATTTCTAGAAGCCCAAAGCATGCTAGCAAATGCAAGATGTTTAAACAGAACTCCAACTCAGCATGAATGATGTCAGGACATTAAGGAGGACATCTCAATCTGGCATCACACACAACTCTGGCAAAAGCAAGATTGAGTTGTGAGGTTGATAACATGCTGATTGATTAAATATTTCCCTGTTCAGAATGAGTGGCACCACTAACTAATGTCTTTCACAGGCACTTGTGTGTTTCACCTTACAGAAAACAAATGTAACTATTGCTCTGGTTTAGGATTTATACAGTCCTAAATCACAATTAGAAGCAGGTAAGACTTTCAAAACATACAGAAATCTTGCTGAAATGTTTACGGATCAGCTTGTCCTTAAATATTAACACAAGAATGACCATTGCTCCTAAACCAAAACTGCAGCATCAGATTTTTATTGATTTACCTGTTGCGTCAGTTTCATTTTAACTTACTTTGCTGAGAATGCCAGAGACCTAAATGGATCAAACTGAAGCGAGTGGCAGACAGCTATTTCTCGAAACCAGGGATTTCCCTTGTACTCTGGTACTTAAGATAAAAGAGCAGAAAGGAAGTCAGAGAGAGAAATGGAAAAGGAGGTACACTTTTGATGGGTTCTGGCTGGCTTGATGGAACTCTGAGAAACTTAAAACTTGTCTACACCTGTCCATGTCTATAGGACATCACCAGAAGACCGAGACACAGGGCACAATCTGAGATGAAGCTGGAGGCTTTCAAGCCTTCACTTAGAGCATCCTCCAGAGGATGAAGATGGAGGAGCGGAGAGAGCTCCCTGTGCTGAGGGAACCAGGAGTATTATCACAGGGCCAAGCAGATTTTCTTGAGACCCTTGTTTCAGAACTCTAATCAGAAATCCTCAGTTTAAAAGGCTAGCAAGTGGCTGTTGAAGCCAAAGAGCCCCCCAATGGGTTCACAAATGCTGAGAATCCAGGCTCTTGAGGAGAAAGGGTACTTAATCCCACCACTAAAAAATTAGTGACGTCAGTGATGCACTGAACTTAATAAGTCTGTCACAGTCCCAGACCCAACTCACACTTGGCTCGGGTCACACTGATTAGCCCCAAGTCCCTTTATTAACTGTGTGTGTGTGTGTGTGTGTGTGAGAGAGAGAGAGAGAGAGAGAGAGAGAGAGAGAGAGAGAGAGAGAGCACGTTTCTGTGACAGCTGATGGGAGGTGACTCTCTCCTTCAATCATGTGGCCCCAGAGATGGAGTTCAGCTTGTCAGGCTGGCAGTAAGTGCTTCTACCCACCAAGCAATACCACTGCCCTTCTCTTTTTAGATATTGTTTTTATACAACACATCCAGGATCCATTTTTTATTATGATGCATAAAAGTTATTTAAAATTCATGAATCCAAGAGAAAAGAATCACTATAATAGAAAGAGAAGTAGCTGGGACGTTGGAATTACCAGACAGCAAATTAAAAGGTACCAAACAGACATAAGAACAGCTCAAACTAAACTATGAAGAGAAAAATCAAGATAAAAGATTAGAGAACGTGAGACATGGGGAAAATACTTAAATATGTATGGTTTAATATACCTCATAAATTCTCTAATAATTGGCACCTTAGAAAGACATGTTAGAGATAGGCACAGCGGAGATACTTATAAAAACTAAGGTTGACTTTCCCCTCAATTCACTGAAAAGCACCATGCTACAGTCACAAGAAGTATGACAAATATGGGAACAAACCCAGCAGAAATCCCAGGGGTCATTGTAATCAAACTGTTAACACACAGAGCAAATTTTAATGTAGCCAGAGAAAAGTGGGCACATTACAGAGGAAAAGAACAAACATAAAATAACACTTGGCTCCACCACAAAGACAATAAACAAAGCAGGAGACAACTCACAGTGCTCAAAAGAAAAGAGAAAAATAAATAAATGAAACAAAATGCTTAAAATTCCTTACCTAAGAAACAATGCATCAAAAATGAAGGCAAAAGAAATTTCCATGGAGAAAAGGAGAAAATACATTTTCAGTTAATAATACTTCAAGAAATGATCAAGAGCAAGAACACATTTATTATCTGGGTAAATATAAAAGCCCTTTTCAAAATGTCATCACTTACATAGATACATATATGAGCTTAAAAATAGTTAAAAATCTATAGCCTGTCCAAAATAAAAGTATCTGTGCTATGAGGTTTATCTGTGAAATATGGCAAATAGGTGGGAATGTGGTAAATACAGGAGTCTTATATCACTGTTTTTCAAGTCATGTAAGATTTTTGCAGGTAGATAATGCTAAAGTCACGTACTTATTGAGAGCTCATTGAGCTAAGAGGTAATAGATATGAGAGCTACCAGGCGTCAGAGCAATTCATTAAAGGAGCAAGCTGCAAAGAAAAGGGTGCAGCTAGTAATCACTTACGGCAGTTAGACAGCAAACCTCTGAAATGCAGAGTGCTCTAGATGAGGAGGCCCAGTAGGTCAGCACAGATGCACAGGACTTCTCAGCGACTCTCAATCCAAGGCTCTGGCAACTTTGTGGATAACTTAAGAGTTTTTTTAAAAATGCAGACTATCCAGTCAGAGCTGGGGAAAGTATCTTAGGATTTTCCTCCTCAACCAGGCATAAGTAGGCTGAACCAAGAGAGGTGACTAAAACTTTGGAACTTGGACTTTGGATAAATGCCTGAGATGAAGAAAGATATCTAAAAACAAAAGCAGAGGAGCTGCTAATGTGGAAAGGCCCTAACAAGCTCAGGTCTTTGAAAGCAACTCTCCTCTGACACCATGTCCTTTGCTAGAATATGGCGGTAAGCTCCCGTGTACCCAGCACTAGGGAGACTGAGGCAGGAGGGAAGTTAAAGCCAGCCTGGGCTACATAGGGAGACCCTGTCTCAGGAAAACAAAAGAGCAAAACAACAACAAAAAGAGACTGTCTCTGTGGCACAGTGTGTGTTATTTCAAATGGAAGTTTCGAAGGCAAGGGAATAAAATCATCTGGGATTCCCTCTTGCACTTGTTCTGTTCTCAATACTGGCCCAGAGCTGGGAACTCCACTTCCAGGATATGGGAGCCTCCTTGTTGTCTTTCTGGGTGAGCCTGTTTGGGTTTCATAGCTGGAAGGGCAAGATAGACAGCTGAAAGCTACAATCTCAGCCATTTTATATTTGTCAAGATTCCAGAAGCCCCTATTAGAATCCAAATGGGGGGAGGGGAGAGCAGAGGACAGTGAGTTAAGTAGCAGCAGGGGAAAGGGAGGACGGTATGGGATATATGCATGCACTTCTGTTTCTATTTGTACTGCCGTCTGCAATCTTTTTGGGAATAAAATCTGCCACCGCAGGAGTAGGAGAGTAAGAGAGCAAATGGTAAATCAGATGAGTGAAAAACAGATACCAAGATGGGGACTTTCAGCATAATTATATTTAAGATTGCATTATGGGGCTGAAGAGACAGCTCTGTGGTGAGGAACTATTCTTCCAGGGGGAAGAAGATTCCTAGCATTCACATGGTAACTCACAACTGTAACTCCAGTTTCAGATAATTCTGATGCCCTTTTCTGGCTTCTGCAGCATGAGGCACACAAGTGGTGGACATACATGCAGGCAAAACACCCGCATACATAAAATAAAAACAAAAATGAAGCCGGGCAGTGGTGGCACACACCTTTAATCCTAGCACTTGGGAGGCAGAGACAGGAGGATTTCTGAGTTCAAGGCCAGCTTGGTCTACAGAGTGAGTTCCAGGACAGCCAGGGCTATACAGAGAAACCCTGTCTCAAAAAACCAAAAATAAATCAATAAATAAAAATTATAAAAAAATGAGATGGTTGAAGAGAGGTGTGATAGCTTTTCTTGGTTGTCAACTTGATTGCATCTGAAATGTATAAGGGATAGTTATATCATGTTAGACATAATTATAACCTGCTTAAATATATAAAGTGTTTGTGATTGTATGTGGGGTATTACATTATGTTTAGGTGTTATTGTGATCTGGTTATTATCATTTTGAAATTAATCACAGTATGAGGAAATATGATTGTGTGTAAAGTTGACAAGGTGGAGACTTGTGGTGGCTATTCTTGTTAACATGACTTTATCTGGAATAAACTACAATCCAGAAACGGAGGGCTCACCTGTGAAAGACATTTTTGCTTCCTTTGAAGTGGATGAATACAGTTCTAGTCCAGATATTTGAGGCAGGAAGACACACACATTTGACCTGGCTCTTGAGGGAGGAATACACACCTTTAATCTGGGCTATACCTTCTGCTGGAAGTCTGTATACGGACATAGAAAAAGGAAGCTTGCTCTTTGCCGGTTTGCTCTTGCCTTGATAGCACATCCATTCCTTCGCTGGTATTAGCTGGTATTAGAACCTACGTCTTCAGGATCCCAGCATATACTAAAAACCAGATGAGACATCAAGCCTTGTGGGCTGAGCAACTACTGGACTCTTGAACTTTCCATCACAGCCAGCCATTGCTGGGTTATCTGGACTGCAGCCTGTAATACTATTCTATAAAGTCTGTTACTCTAGAGAACCCTAACACAGGTGAGCCTGTTTTATGCCTTATCCAGGCTTTCCCCCAAGAGCTCATTTTGACATAATACAGCAGCAAATAATTTATTTTGAGGGGTTAAAAAATACAATGCAGCTGTAGAGATGGTTCAACGGTTAGGAGCACTGATTGCTCTTCCAGAGGTCCTAAGTTCAATTCCCAGCAACCACATGGTGGTTCACAACCATCTGTAATGGAATCTGATGCCCTCTTCTGGGGTGTCTGAAGATAAACAGATACAGTGTATTCATATAAATAAATAAATCTTGAAAAAAAGATATTACACACACCTACACACACACATAAAGGTGGGACAGACAGATATGAATAAATGTGAATTATCGGCCAGCAGAGAGATATGCTGAGGATAAGAATCCATTTTTGTCTCATTACAATCTCCCAGAATTTGAAGACTTACGATCATGTAGGAATGAACAATGCAATCAGGAATGGAATCTGTATCTCCAAATTTGTCAAACTGATCTGTAAGAATTTTCCCAGCAAGTCACTGGTTAGGCACAGGTGTTCCAAGCCATAGAATTCCTTCCTGCCTTAGCATCAACTACCAGGCTCTTCCTAGATTTCACTTGTCAACTAGTTTATCCAAGCAGAAGAAACTGATTCTAGTTGTTTTGGTTTAATACCTATTCTTATTCTATTGATGGTTGATTATAGTTCACTACCAGGAAGTATTCCCAAATTGAATAGTCTTGAAGTTTCCACTTCATGAAGTATTTCCACAGAGTGTAATTCTAACATATCTTAATCCTAACCTAAAGAAAATCAGCTTTTAAATGAAACATAAATAGTGCAGTTTAGTTAGTGTTCCAGACTAGAGGATTTTGTCTACCATATTCTAGAAAAGTGCTAAAAAGAGGGCGAACTATTCTTAGAGATTAGGACAGCATGAAGAAGAGGGAAATGGTTTCTGGTCGACTTTCATGTCCCTCAAAAACATCTTAGTGAGCACAGGTCCCCAGTAACACCTGTACTGCTAGCACCTGTGGGAACCTCAGAGCTCTCCAACACCATGGGAGGAGCAAAAGAAGGATTTGTCCTTGTGAGGTACTAAGTGCCAAAAACTAGAGAAAAAAAAAATCCGATTTTATTTTCAATTTATGAGTTGTGATTTTTAATGTATTTCCAATCAACTCAGAGCAAACAGCTTTGATTACAAACCAACCTATAATTCTTTTCCCAGGTGAAGCTACTTTTCCAGCATGAAAAGACAAGGACAAGGCACAATCTCAGTCGCCCTAAGACCTAAGCCTCAAATGCTCTTACATGTTGCATTTTACATTGGTTTACAGAGCAAACAGTGTAACCCCTGCTCCCAGTCCCCATTCCTGCTCTGGCTATATATTAACCTACATTGTAGGGAACCTAGCACCCTTCTTTTCTCCCTTCCTTTCTACTTTGCTTTAGGTTTTTAAATATGTTTTATACACTATATATACATGTGTGTACATATAGATTGTGTATGCGCACATGCACACTCACACATGCACCATAAACTCCATATAAGGGTCAGAGGGCAATGACCTAAAGTTCTCAGGCTTGGTAACAAGTGCCTTTACCTATTGAACCATTTCCCTAACCTCTTGTTTGTTTAAAACCCCACTGCCACTATTTGGTTTTATCTGACCACTAATTTAAAAAAACAAACAAACAAACAAAAAACAAACAAATAAAAAAACCCAATACAGATACTTCAGGACTCTGAACTTGCAAAACATTTCTTTCTAGGCCTAAGTTCAATACTACAAAACTAAAAAAGAAAAAATAAATAAATAAAACTTAAAACTAAAACTAATAAAAGCAAATTGTGGGCTGGAGTGATGACTCAGCGGTTGAGTGTTTGCAGTACAATCAGGAAGACTAGAGTTTGGATTCCAGCACCCATATATCAAGCAGATCTTCCTGCAAATACCTACTTTACCTCTGAAGGATCTGATGCCCTCTTTTGGCATCAAAAGTACACACATCTGCACATCTGTACACACAGGTGGGTATACACTTTAAACGTTTGTTTCAATAAATGTACACTACTGAAATCAGGTGATTCTCTGTCTGCAGTGAAATGAGAAATGATAGAACACCCAGGATCATCCCATCACCACCAGATCTGTTTCCACACACCATTTATAGCAGGCATGTTCAACCTGTAGCCCACAAGCTGCACCCATCCCAGGACAGCTATGAACAGGACACACTGTGTTTGTAGATGATTTAAATGTTGGACTGTCCTGATTTAAACCTAAGGGGAGCTCATGTGAATTTGCCAACGTGATGACACAATAGTTTTAAGATGCAGAAAACAGGGATGGAGAGAGGGCTCAATCAATAAAGTGCTCGTCACTCAAATTGTGAGAACCAGAGTTTTACCACTACCTGTGTAAAAGCTGGGTGAAACATGATTCTCTGTACATATGTACAAGCACACCCACATACATGATCACATATCTGTAGAATAAAAATACAGAAAATACATTTTTTCTTTTGGAAATATATTGGAATGTTACATTATCTGTATACTGAGGTGATCTTTTCCTTCTCATTTCTGATGTATCTTCTGTTTTCTAAAGTATGGTTACTACAGAAATCATAAAATTTCCATGGTAAAACATGGATTCATCAAGACAGGGAATCTCTTATGCTACTTGAAACTCGAGACATAAAGTTTATATAAGACCATTTATCTTGAATTGCTAATGATTTTATTAGATTTTACCAAACACACAGAGCTCATAGGTTCAATTAAGTAAAATTAGATAGCTTATGCCTTTTAAATTTTATGACGTTTTTAAAACTATAAAGCTTTTTGTGCATGTTCAGCTACCTCAGAAAACAAACAATCCTGTTCCCTTTGGAACTGTAAGGTCACTATTCTGAAACAGTGTATTGACCGGTGTGTAAACCAATGCCGCCCTCTAGAGTTACAGACAGATATGCAACTAACCTGTGTTTTATAGAGGGGTACTTGGTTGCCTCCTAATGCCATTTCATGACTCTAGGAGCATGCTACTTCTGAGTATTACAGAAATGCAGAAGTTTACAACCACTCCAGACACTGACATCTTCGTCAAATGACCCTTTCCACAACAGTGTTGAACAGCACTGTTCTGGGGACAGAAGAGCAGCTTCTATCTTAACAACAATACGATTAGTGAACTTTACGGTCACTTGTCCAGTTGTAGCCAGAAGTGTTTCTGTCCATACTGACTTCCCACCTCTTTACTACGGTATGCTCGTGTATGGCAAGGCAGATAATCAAATTCTGTGTGTAAAGCCCTCATGGTCCCATGCTCAATCTCCTTCTCATAGAAACAGGAGCTACTATGTCTAAACTCCAGAGATCCAGACACGGAGATTTCAGCTCCTAATGTAACGAATAACTTTGAAGAGTACCTACTATTTATTAGATACTGTGACTTTTTCCTACAAACTATCCTGTCAGTGTGGGTATGCACAGCTGTGTGCACACTGAGGCCAGAACAGGACATAGTTTTTTCTACTCATTTCCACCTAATTATCTTGAGAAAATGTATCTCACTGAATGGGAACCTCACTTTTCTGACTAGCTGGCCACTTGGCTTTCACCTGTGTCCACTCTTCAATGTTGGAGGTACAGACACACGTGGCCAACCTTAGCTTTTTACGTGGGTACCGGGGATCCAAGCGAGGTCCTCATGCTTACACTATGACCCACTAAGCCATCTCCTCCACCTCAACCATTTTTTTTTTTCCTAATGACTCTGCTAGAATTTATATACACAACTGATTCAACAAAGTCACCCAAGGAAAGAGAATAAATTCAATTTCCTATGCTTAAAACCTTCTCACAGCGATTTTTATATAATCACCAATTTTGTGATTGAGATCTACCTGGTAACTTATTTAAATCATCTCTACAAAATAAGTTACATCAAATACAAAGATGCTCCATTCTAGGAACTAATCACAGGTGCCCTAAGGCCACTTCTAAAGCTACAGAAAAGACAGTTTGAAATATACTTTGAGAATATGAAATTAAACATAGAATCAATCTAGCAATAACACTTTAAAACTTAGTAATTGCTAGATATTCTACCTTTTCATTTGTAATAGTCATTTTAAGGAAATAATAAAGTGATACATAAAAGTGAATTTCATTCAAGTAGACAGTAAAGTCATTACACTTTAACAAATCTGCTTTAATCCCAAGAGATGAACCCTGCAAACAGTGTCCTTTCTTCAATCTTTACTCATGGAGTAAGACAGAGTAGAACTTTCTAGAGTGTGTACCAGATGTTCACATGTCCTTCAAACATCTAGTACATTTTGTTGGTAGCTGGTCTTTAGGCTACTTTGTGGGTTCTTTTTTCTTCCACCCTCTCTACCCCTTCAACCTCCTAAAATTAGATAGCACAGAAAAAGGACAGAGGAGAATGGGGGTGATGTTACCATTAGACTTTCTGCCAATTAGGGGCATCAAGTCCCTTGGGGCAGGTGTGATCTTCATCATCGGGACATCTAATTTCTTCTTCTTGTTTCTTGTTCATGACTGCTTAACAAACAGCAACCAGCAGCAAACAATCAATAACTCACCACCTCTCAGGACCCTAACATTTACCTTCCGGAGACTCCCCAGAATTCCAAACCTCACACAATCTCAGAAACTATGTACAGCTGGAAAAACCACACCCCTGCCATACCACAAGACAAATCAGTCAGCTGCTGTGGACAATCTAAAGCTGCCCCATATCCCACACCTGGAAAACAATCTTACAGTATTTCTGTGTTTTTTAAAGACACCAAAACTCTCACTATACATTTCCTTATTTGTATGCATATATTTAATAACTGCGTATCTTTGAGCCTTAATAAGATTAGAACATTTTATTGAAACTACTACTTTAGCCATATAAAAGGCAAAGAAAACGTGAACTTGTAATGGCCTCCTATCTGAAACCCAAGTTACTTAGATGGTTAATCTTGGTTGTCAACTTGACTGATCTGGAGTCAACTAAAAGACAAGCAGCTAGCCACTTCTCTGAGAGATTTTCTTAATCAGATTCTCTCTCAGAAGGAAGTGCACTGTAAATGTGGGCAGAACCCATGCAGAAGGAGGTCTGGCTCTCCACCTGCTTGCCTTTGCTCTACTGACAAGTACATCGGTCTTGTTCCTGCCATTGCTGCATCTCTTCGTTCCTATTAGAACAGCTTCTTCATGTGACCAGCATGGACTGAATATCAGTAAGCTCTTCAGAGAATCCCCCAGGCCCTCATCAACAGCTTGGTACTGCTTAGACAGCCAGCCTCACGAAGGGTTCACAGCCTCTCTGGTGTGAAACAGCCCTTGATGGACTACCCAGACCCTAATGCAAGCTAACATAATAAATCCCCTTTAAATATGTTTTCATGCTATCACTTACATTGCTTTCAACAACCCTGACCTTGGAATAAGAACGTTTTCATAAATTATCAAGATTTGATTTTATTGGGGAAAAATAGCTTTAGCAAATGTGAAAATGTTTTCTTTGTTGATTCTTCATGAGAAAAAAAAAAGATACGTTCTTCTACAAGGAAAAAAAAAGTATAGAAAAAGGAAGTTTTGAGACAGGTAACATCTCACAAGGTTTCTCAGTCACCCTAGTGAGGAGAATAAGAATGATCTCAATGTGTTCAATGACCAGACTGCTCAGTAACTCCAACTGATTTTCAAATTGGGAGGTAAATTACTAGCAATGAGTTCATCAAATTTAGATCTATCTTGAACAGGAACATTATAGAAATCAAGAATATCTCTGACCCTGAACATTTGGTGAAGCCTGGAGTTAGGTACTGCATGGCCTAAGTCATCAGCTAAGTTTGCTAAGAGTCTGAACTTCATAAGTCCATCATCCAGGGAGATATCTTGCCAATTATTAGGAAGAGAAGAACCAAGAACTTCTTTAATATGAGATTCCACACGACTCTGGAGATCACTGGGTGGTGTGTACGTTCGGCTTCGTAAGGGTGGACACACCAAAACAGGTTCTTTTTTCATCTCTTCCACTGTCTCAGTCACCACTGGCTCCTTCTCCTTCCTGGAATGATCAAAAGCAAACATGTGAGTCTTTGGCGAAAGCCAATAAACATCTGACGGAATCTTGCTTTGCAATCAAAATCAAATAGTTTGCACACTTAGGACTTTCTGAGCACAGTGGAGAGGAGCGGAAAAGAGTAAGATGGAAATCTACTCTTCAGACATGTGCAGTTGAATCAGTTGCTACAAAAGAAAGCAAAAACTTAGTATATATTTTACATATTAGTACGACTTCTAAAAATAACAAAGATAAGATAAATTCTTCTGTATGGGAATCCTGCCCTCTGTCTTAGTTTGGTTTCTATTACTGTGACAAAACATCTCAACCAAAAGCAATTTGGAGAGGGAAGGGTCTTCTTACAGTTCCATATCACACTCCATCACTGAAGGGTGTCAAGGCAGAGACTTGGAGGCAGGAGTTGATGCACGCAGTAGTACTGCTTACTGCATTGCTCCCATGGCTTGCTCTGACTGCTTTCTTATAGCACCCAGAACCACCTGCCAGCGAGTTGTATCATCCATAGTGAGGTAGACCATCCCACAATTTTCAATCAAGAAAATGCACCACAGTCTTGTCCATAGGTCATTCTGATAGGGACATTTTCTCAATTGAGGCTCCCTCTTTCAAATGATTCTAGCTTGTATCAATCTGACACAAAACTAGCCAGCACATCCGCCAAGATCTAATCCCAGTACACCTACCTAAATTTACACCCTACCAATTTCCCATACACATTATAGGCCTGCCCAAACTAAACTATATTGTTTTCTAAACACATTGCCACTTTCCTGACACTTGTTACCTCATGTTATACATCCTGCCTTACATGAAACACTTTGATCTTTACTTATGGAAATAACACTCTGTAAGTCCTAAGACAAAATACATGTCTCTTCAGAACTTTAACCTGACTTCTCTAATCAATATTAAGTTCCTCTGATCTTTGCAGCAGTCTACACAGCCCGTTGTAGCCCATCCTATATAAGTTTTAATTTTGATTATATTCTACTCACTTACAAGATCATAGCTTAATTGGACAAATTCTTGCTGTATGTAAGAGGTCAATCTGTTCACTGTAATATATTTAGTAGCATGCTGGCTTAATTTACTTGATGATAATCCTTGTAGCACTCCTGTCCTGGGTCACAACAACCAAGGACAATGCCAACACTGTCTCTTGAGAACCACCACACCAGATTGTAAGATCTTAAATATAATGGCCTATTTTGTTAATATGAGCTTCTTTAAAGACAAACTTAACAACTGCTTAGAAGAGAACTGGATGACCTACCATTTAAATGCCTTGGTTTGTGAACTACCTAAGCAATGTATTTCTCATGGACTTGGCATCTGACTGAAATTGACCATCCCTACTGAAAACAGGGCACCAGAAATGAAATGTCTAGCCAAAAATAATGCTTTGGAATACAACTTTTTTTTATTACTTTTTTTGTCTACTTAAGACTTTGTTCCACCAACTAATCCTTTGTCCTTCATAACATCTCAGTATTTGTGGTGGCCTGAATATATTCCTCATGGATGCTGTATTTGTAATGAGGTCATTTTAGAGGTAATTACAGGACATGAGATAAGGAAATTGGGAACTTCATAAAAGCATGAGTGGTATGAAGAGACATGCTCACTCTCTCTCGCCACATGCTATCCTCCACTGTGTTATGAGGCAGCAAGAAGGCCTCTACAGCTGTAGCACAGATAACAGTGCCATGCTATTTATAAACACCCATTTTCTGTCATTTTGCTATGTCCATGGAAAGAGGACTAAGACTCTACTAAAGTATTCAAAGGTAAACAATGTAACGAAAGAGCTTCCATTTTTCAAGAACACTAATCACTATCTCAACAAAAACTCTCCAAAGAGTTGTTTAGTGAGTTCTGGCTCACTCTCCTCCCATAGTCCCCCAGTCCCTTACTTACATTTCATCGCTTTCAGAATAAAATGAAATTCAGGTAAAAGACTCAACATTCCAAAAGATAAAGTGTTTTCCAAATAAGCTTTTAAAGGTCATTAGATAATAATAAAATTATCAATTCAATTGGATATAAATAAACACGGACCCAATACCAGAACACCGAAATATACAAAGTAGATATGAGCAAGCCTGAAAGAATAAACTACCAAAACAACACAACTCATTAACACAGCTCAACAAATAGTGCTTAGGCTGTTCACATAGACACCGACAAACGCTGAACTTTAACAGTATTGTATACCAAAGGGATGTACCAAGCTTTCACTTTAACATCCTCCTTTTCATGAAAGAAACACTTTCACCTTTATTTCTCAAGCACATAGTGAATGGTTTTTAGGATCGATTATATTATATCATGAAAGAAGCCTCATATATTTAGAAGTTCAAAATCATACAAAATAGCCATACTGACCACAAAGGAAAAAACTACCAGTAATACAAGAGAAAAAGAACAATAACAAATGTATTAATACTAAGTAATATACCACTGGGTCAAAGAGGAAATTAAAAAAGGAACTTCCAGATTACCTTGTTATGATAAAGGGTTGGATACTTGGCCTTTTGGGTAAAATGCCTGCCAAGTGTGGTGGCTTGAATAGGAATGGCTCCCACAGATTTAAATGATTGGTCATCAGGGAGTGGCACTATTAGGTGGTGTGGCCTTGCTGAAGGAAGGAGGACTTTAAGGTTTCAAATGCTCAAGCCAGGCCCAGTGTTTATTTTTCCTGCTACCTGCACAGATGTAGAACTCTCAGCTACCTCTCCAGCACCATGTCTGCTTGCATGCCTCCATGCTTTCTGGCATGCTAATAATGAACCGAACCTCTGAAACATAAGCCAGTCCCAATTAAATGCTTTCCTTTACAAGAGTTGCTGTGTTCATGGTGTCTCATCAATAGAAACCCTAAGACACCATGCAAACATCAGGACTGAGTTCAATCCTAAGCATCTAGGAGAGAAAACTACCAGAATGTGTACATGTTTGTAATCAGAAAACTGTGGAGACGGAGAAAAGAGGTCTCAGGACTTGCTAGTCAGTCTAGTCAAGTCATAGGGCTCCAGTGAGATACCACGTCTCAAACTATAAAGTGGGGCATGATTGAAGAAGACACTCAACTTTAACCTCTGTCCTCCATACATATGAACACAATCACACACACGCAAACAAACACACACACACACACACACACACACACTCTCTTAAGTTAGGCGAAAATGTATAACATAACAGTGCTGGCTACTTTTATGACAGCTTGACATAAAAGTCATTTGGAAAAAGGGAATCTCACTTAAGAAAAGGCCCCCACAAAACTGGCCCATTGGCAAGCCTGTGCCTGAGGTATTTTCTTGATTAATAATTAATGTGGGAGTGCCCAGGTCACCTTGGGTGGTGTCATACTTAGACTGGTGGTCCTAGGTGCTATAAGGAAGCAGGTAGAGCAAGCTATGTGGGAGTCAGCCAGAAAGCAGCACTGCTCCACGGTCTCTACATAGTTCCTGCCTCCAGGTTCCTGTTTTGAGATCCTGGCCTGACTTCCTCAGATGATGGACTAACCACAAGCTGTAAGATGAAATAAACACCTTGTTAGCATTAGGCACATCCATGGACATCTAGAAGTGACTTCACAGCAATCAGGTATCTTTACAGCCAGCTATCAGACCCAGAGATGAGGTACATCATCTCCAGGTGACAGCTTAGCTCCTACATCTGTCCCTTTGCATATAAGCCAAGACCTCCACCCCTCTCTCTTTCCTTCCACCCTTTTCCAGAGGCTGCCTCTGACGCCCTCCTAATAAACATCCCACATGAGACCTGCTGCATGGTGTGATTTGTTCGGACCACACCCCTTCCTCCTCAAGTTGCTTTTGGTCATGGTATTTTATAACAATAGAAACCCTAACAAAGACAATAACATTAAAAAAAAAAAAAAAAAGCCTGCACTAAGGTGAATTTATTGTAATAAATGACTACATCGCTAAAGATTTTAAGGAATCCATGAAACTAAAAAAAAAAAAAAAAAGTAAATCCTAAAGTTAGCAAAACAGAAGCAATAATAAAGAGCAGAAGAGACGCAAATCTCATAAAAAGAAACCAACAAAACTAAGAGCTAATACAAAAACCTTAAAACCTCATGTAGTTAAAAATCAGAAATATAAGGACATACAAGAGATGTTTCATAAATAAAAAGTCACAAGAGGAAGCTGTACAAGCTGCAGAACCTAAAAGAAGCAGTTAAGATCCTAGGAACTTGTAACCCCAAACTAAGAAAGAATAGAAAGCCTAAGCCAGTCAATAGCAATAAAAGAGACTGGAAAAAAACAAAACAGCAAAAAGCATCCAAAGAAATATAGGGACCAAATAGCTTCATGTGGTAATTATATCATACATTCATAAAAGAACTAATATCAACTCTTTTCAAACTCCCCCAAAAGGGGGAAGAAACATTTCCAAAATCATCTTACGTAACCAGGATACTAGAGTCATAGACACCACAAGGAAGCTACAAGCCAATACTTCTGATGAACTTAGATGCAATAATGCTCAATAAAATGTAAATAAACCAAATGCAGTAGCACATCAAAAAGACAACTATATTATGACTGAGTAGAACATTTGCCTGGATCACAAAGTGTGCTCAACATATACAAATCAGTAGTGATGTACCACATTAACAAAATGAAAATAAAACTCACATAACCACCTCAATAGAAGCATAAAGTGTCTAATATAAAGCTTAACGCTCACCCACAAGCAAAACTCTAAACAAAATAAACCACAACCAGATCAATTTAATTTAGAAAAGCCCACAGCTAAAACCATAACAAATGGGGTAAACAGTTTTCTTTCCAAGGTCAGGTACAAGCAAGGATGCTCACTCACAACCTTTTTTTTTATTTTAGTGGGAGGAGGGGAAGTATAGTCCTTGCTATGTAAAGTACACTGGTCTTGAACTCGTCATTTCGGCCTCAACCTCTGCAAATCAACACATAATACTAGAAGGCATACTCAAGAGCTTGGAGAAAAGAAAAACAGAAGGGAATCAAATTAGAAAGAATTTGTCTCTGCAGATGGTATGATCCTCTGAGAAGAAAACCTCAAAGATTGTGCAACATGCACACGAAATTGCTAGAACTAATAAACTAACCCAGTAAAGTTACAGGATACAAAATTAACATTAAAAAAAAAAAAAGTCAGAAGTGTAGGGCTGGAGCATTTTGAGCTCAGAAGTGAAGAGAACTTGCTGCTCTTCCAGAGGGCAGTTCTCACAGCTCACAATCTCCTGGAACGCCAGCCCCAGGGGATCAGACGCCCTCTTCTGTCCTCAAAGAGTATCAGCACACATATATTTATACATACACATATGTACATAAATAAAATCAAGAAAATCAGTGGTTTCTTTAGAGAAATAATAAATCATGCACCCCCCCCCCCAAAAAAAACAAGATCAAGAAATCTGGTTTGTTTACAATAGCAGGAAAAAAAATATTTAGGAAAAAAATAACCAAGCAGATTGAAGCTCTATACACTGAAAACTGTAAAACACCGGTGAAAGAAACAGAAAACGCACACAAATGCTTTATCATATTCAATGACTGACGAATCAATATTGTTCTATGTCTGCACTACTTAAATAACTTACATATTTAACATAGTTTATCAACTGCCCCCTCCTATGAAGACAAAGATTTGGATTAATTAACCACTGTGTTTTTAATATTTAACATATAGGAGACACTAAAATACTTGCTGAGTGAATAAAAGAAGCAAACTTGAGACATCTGACACTGGTTAACCAGAGGGGTTAGAGTTAATACATGAGGTGATGACTCAAACTTCTAAGTTATTACATTCGTTGTTCTCTGAGGTCCCAGCGGTTACGTTTTCACGCCCTAAATTTTATCTAGGTCATATGCATAGATCCCACATGATGCAGTGAGGAAAACTACAGGTAAGCAGGTAAGCCACGGGAATTCTAGATCCACCATGTGCAGGCTTTTCTTCAGTGGGCCTCAGTTCCCTCTCGTGTCACAATACTAAAGCGTGAAAAAGAGTACTGCTGTAGCTTTGTACACATTTAGAGAAACAGAAAGCATTTAGAAATGTGCTGTATGCATCAATGAAATCTGCCCCCCCACACACACACACGCAGGAGGGAGGGAGAGAGAGAGAGAGGGAGGGAGAGGGAGGGAGGAGAGAGAGAGAGAGAGAGAGAGAGAGAGAGAGAGAGAGAGAGAGAACACTGAGTTGAGGGGATGCCTTTATTTCCAATTTTGCTTAAAAATAGCCAACCCTCGCGAAGGAGTTGGGTTTATTGAGCACCTACGTTCATGTTCTAGGATGACCAATGCATATGAGTCGCTTGCTTGCAGACACCACACTGGGTGCCTTTGACACGTGGCTAATACCGCTTGCTAAGGAAACAAGACGAGAGGGAAAGGGCATCGCGTTGCCGTTAGGAGCGGTCCTGCCTATCGCGGAAACGTAAGCTTTTTAGCTCGGATCCCTACCCCATGCTAACTCCTGCAGGCTCAGGACCACGGTCCCATCTTAACCCTCTGAACTCGTCCCCTCCGCTTCTGATTATTTACGTGGAACTTAACCCATTGATAAACACTCAAACTTACCTGGATCGAGACCAAAATTCTCTACGTGTAGCCAAGGGAAGCTTCCACAGCCAGTCTCTTCTTGCAAACCGACACACACACAGGGCCGCCATCTTCGACAAGCATCCCAGAGTGCCGGACGTACCCGACTCAGCCAATCAAATGAGAGCTTACTTCAGCGGTCCCTGACGTTGCCTAAACCTGTGCACTCCGGGAAATGTAGTTCTCTTGCCATTTACGGAAGAAGGCTGTGGCTCGCTCCCTGGGTATGTTGGGAGTTGTAGTTGGAGAGGTTCCGCGAAGGCTCCGGGTAACGCCTTCTGGTCCGGGGGTGGTCGGTAGTAGTGCAGCTTGACTTTGAGGCGGAGGAATTGGCAACAAGAAGGAGATGTTACTGGGAGGTCCTAAAGGATAGGCAGCGGGGCAGAGGACAGAGCTGGGGTTGGAGGACAGCCAGACAGAATGTCTGATATGGCCCTGGGAACTTGACCGCTCAGAGACAGAGGCAGGACCTCACCAGACCCATCCTGTGAGCCCCTTCTTGCCGGGCCTTATTTCCAGCAGCCATCTAGGCCTCATCCGAGCTTCAATGCTGCGTGGCTGCTATTCCTGAACGAGGCGATGGCGTCCCCAAGCCCACCGCTGGAGCCAAAGGTGAGTTGCCCCTTCGAGAGATCTCCGTTATTTCGCCATTCCGGAGACAGCAAGGCCAGGCCATCACCTCTTCCCCTGTCCCCAGAGTCTACAACTCTAAGGAATGACCCCAGCCAACGGCTGTGTACCCCTTGCTGCGGGACGTACCCCTTGCTGCGAGATGCCTTTAGTTCACTTACAAACTGCCCACAAGCCCTTTTTTCTTTTCTTTTCTTTTCTTTTCTTTTCTTTCTTTCTTTCTTTCTTTTCAAGAGCAACTTGATAAATCGGCTGGGGAAAATTAAGACTGCTTCAAGTTAGTTCTTAATTGTGAGTTTCTCAGGTGAGGCATTATTATTATTATTATTATTATTATTATTATTATTATTATCTCGTCTGTCTGATGCAGCTACAATGTCTGGACTCAAGGTGAGTGCTCAGAAAACCTAATGGAATTGAGTCGAACTGGGTCACAAGCTGGTGTGGGTAGAACATTGAGGCGAACAGTGAGGCCAGGAAAGGCTGGGGAGGTTTTGAGACTCTTAACTAAAATTAAAACAGTAGTGATATCAGTGTGTAATAACTAAAGCAGAAAAGACCTTCAGTTTGGAAGGCACGGATCCAGATCAGTTCCTTTCCAGTCTGGGGTGCCATGAATTGGGCACCTTTTGGAATTCGTACTTACAGTGTTCCTCCTAGTGAATGGGAGCGTGGTAAGTGGTCCTTGAGAATTGTCCTTGAGACCACTGAAACTGACTATAGTACTGAAGCTATTTGAGCAGTTGCTGACATTTGAGGATATGGCTATGTTTCTTACCCAGGAGGAGTGGGGTTATCTGGATCCAGCTCCAAGAAGCCTGTATAAAGATGTCATGATGGACAATTATGGAAAGCTGGTCTCGCTGGGTAAGAATGCGCTGTTTCTCTAAGACATCCAATAAGGTACTAACACTTAGACCCAGAGTGCGTCAAGCAGTATTACTAACACCAATACTGTTTTGTGCCAACATTCTGATTCAGATCTTTCTACGAGTCTGGTATCCCAAGCTTCCTTGTCAGCAAAGGCCGGCTTTGGCAGCTTCCTAATCTCCTTCCCATACGGCTTTGTACTTTTCTTTCCTTCCCGGTTCATCTTCCCACGGCTTTCCTCCCACCCTCTTTCACTCTGCCTTCTGGAGCCTGGGTTGTTCATCACACAGTGTTCCTTACCGCTCCGGTCTCCACTGAAACCTGGCACATTGCCGAGGACACCACTTCTCTGGCAGACCTTCAAGTGGGGGCTGCTCATTCTCCCAGGCCCTCCTTCCTTTTGCTTTGTCTCAGGACTGGGAGGCAGAAGTTAGTTGTTCCCCTCCCGTTCTCCGGTGCTCTTCCCAAAGAATTTGTTTTCCTCCTTCCGAGAGCATGTCCTTGTGTGGGGTCAGCAGTCCTGTTCCCCCCGCTGGTCCTGTTTACCGTCATCTGTCAATGGTTTGGTTTTTCCGGCTGCTTAACGCAGTCAGCCCAGTCGTTGAGTGAGCCGTAGGAGTGGGTCTTGATCGTGTAGACTTCAGGAACCCTGCTTTCCATACCTAATAACTTACTCACACCGTTGATCCTGGTCTTCATTTTGTTATAACGAGCAAGTCTGAAAACGCAGTATCCTGGTCTCTGACCACTGTTGACGATAACTAAACGAAGAGCTAAACAGGTTTACTTCTTGCGCTGGGGGAGCTGAACTGCAGCTTACTTTCCATCGCTCCTTCACCTTTCCACCTGAACCCAATTCATTCAAAATGTGTTTTCTGCCGTTGATGCGTTCACGATTCCCCTGTGGTTTCAGTTCTTTCCCAGCTTGTGAAGATCTCTTATAATTATCAGCGTGTTGTCTGGACACCTTGATACTATGCTATACTTACCCTGCAGATTTCAAATTGTGTATCTTTTATAAGATCTGTCCCTTTTGTCCCCCTCTACCTAATTCCCAAGTACCACAGGAAAAATTCTCTAGTTAAAAGGATCAGTGTCCTGTAAGTACCTAGTGAGGAGATTTTTGTGTTTTGTTTTAGTTTGGTTTGGTTGTTTTGAGACAGGTTCTCACTGTGTGGCCCTGGTTGGCATGGAACTCACTGTATAGACAAGGCTGGGCTGGAGGCCACAGAGCTTCCCCCACCTCTGCGTCCTAAGTGCTGAGATTAAAGGCACACCCAACCATTCCCACCATAGTGTATATGTGTTTCCTAATGTGCATATTGGGTTTATATCTGCAATATTGGGTTATGTCACATCTTTTCCTCTTAATTTTAGTCACAGTTTCAGAATTTAGAATTTTCTCATCAGTCTGTGGGCATCATCTTCTATTTCACAGACCAAATCCATGTCACTAACATGAACTCTTAATTCTAGTGCCTCTCGTCCACACCCTTAAAACATCTCCTGTCATTTCTCCAGAAACTGAGCTGTAGTCTCTTCTTTCTCCCTTGCTACTTATAAAAGTAGGGAGAATGTTGCTGGGGATCATCCTAGGGCCTTGTTGATGCTAAACATCTTTTCTACCAATGAAGTTCATCCCCAGCTCTTTACCCTTAGTAACTCTTGTTCTAATAATAGGTTTAAATCATGGTCTTCCCAACTTGGGGAGGGGGACTTTCCTGGACCAATGGCTCCCTCTTGCTGTTTTCTGTGATTTACTACGTTTATTTTGCCAGCCAAGGTTAGTTCATGTATATTTTATACAACTCTACCTCCTCATGCCTGTGATTTTTGTCTTACCTCCTCAGTCTCCTCAGACACATTTTAGACGTTATTCTACCTCTTTATGAATGTTTATGGCTTTGTTTTATTTTAAGACAGGTTTTTGCTTCGTAGCCCAGGCTGGCTTCAAATTCACAGTCTTCCTGCTGCAGTCATCCAAACTACTGAGACTCTGGGCATGCCCCACCACACAGCTGCTTAAAACTCTTCATTGCTTCTTTCTGCTTGCTTGTGTTCTTTACTATCTATACCCTTTGCTCAGAGGATCTCACTATACACAGATCGTTAGCTGCCACCACTAGATGCTAAGTCTCACCTAAAAGAGGTGATGTGGCACCCACCTGTCTCCTAGGTGTGAATCTGACTTCTTCCACTGCCAGTTTCGTGACTGTGGGGAAATCTTTTCATTTTTCTTTAGTAAATGGAAAGAGTAACACAACATGTGCTTCTTAGGTTGTTGTTTCTATAACTGGGTTAATATATAGGTAAAGTACTTCAAATGCTGACCAGCAGATAACAAAACAATGAAAGTCCTAGTTGATGTTTCCTTTTTTACACACACACCCCTTCCTTTGATTGGTATTTTTCCATGTCACCTCTATTGAGTTCCAGATTTGCAGTTTTCTTCTTTTGGAAACAATGTAAGTTACGTCTGATAAGTCTCAAGTAGTCCACTGAGCTCCCAGGAGTCTACTCTGCACAGTGAAGTACCCGCTCTTTACTACTTTGTGTTGACTGCCATTTCTGTCCTTCTACAAATCATTCTTTGTGTTCGTCCTCACGGCACACTGATCAGCCTTGAGGACAGTAACTGTCTTTTTCATTGCATGTTTCCAACACTTACCATAAAGCTAGGCCTGAATTACATGCTTCTTGAATAGTCATGTTTCTGAGTAAGTACAGAAGTTGATTTGAAAACTGTCTCTAGTAGTTGGATTACTGCCTTAGCACTAAGCTCCCTAGCGCTACACTAAATTCTCGCCACCAAGATGATTTTATACTAGTATATGTTTAAAACTTTTGATGGTTTCTGATAGTTTAAGGGATAAAAATCTTAATTTTCTATCACATGAGAAGCTGAAGAAATTCAGTTTTTTCTTTATTTAATATTAAATATAGCTTTTCACTGTTTGTTATTACTCCTTCCACAGTCTCTTTAATAGATGCTACTTCCCTTCCCTTGACACATGCTCCCTTCCCTTGTCATGTGCTCCCTTCCCTTGATACGTGCTCCCTTCCCTTGACACGTGCTCCCTTCCTTTGACACATGCTCCCTTCCCTTGACACGTGCTCCCTTCCCTTGATACGTGCTCCCTTAAGGCCCAGATCACTGTGCTCTACTGGTCCAAGATACTAGTATCCATTTCATCTGATATTTTTCAAAACATATTTCTTTATTATATTGGCTCTTTATACCTTTTCATGTTGATTTTTTATCTTTAAATTTTTAATAGCTACATTGATGATACAGGTAATAGCTAATCACTCAGTTCCTTGGTTTTATCTCAATGACTCATGCTGGATCTTATAAGAACTGGGAGTCTTTGAGCCTACAAAACCTTGAGCTCAACTTTTTTCTTCCCTTTGACCATGTTCTCTCCTCAGTTAAAGTACTCGTTCAATGAAGAGTTATTAAACACTGTGCTAGGCCCTACAAATTCCAGTTCTCCATTCTCCCATTTTGTTAACCAGAAGACCTGTCCATCATATAATTTATTAGATAGCAAAATTATCAACTGTGGCCAACAGGACAAATCTGTCCCACGGCCTGTTTTCATAAATCAATTTTTATTCAAACATGCAAGCCCACTCCTTGATGTATGTCTATAAGACTTTTGAGCTATAATGTCAGGGACTATGTAACTAGAGTGAAATTAATGTCTGATCCTTTGTAGAAGAAAGTATAACAACTACAGTTCTAAAGTTGATTTAGATTCATGTTACCATCAATATCTTCCTAGCCATCAGATTATTTGGCGTATTTTGTTAAAGATATTAATTTATGCTAATATAAGCCAGTCAGGGGATTTTTTTATACTACTGGATGGAAAAATTGAATCAGTCTCAAGAAGTAAAGAATTGTGTTTTTTTGTTTTTTGGGTTTTTTAATAGTCAAATTGAGCTGCTATAACAAAAGACTGTAACCAGGATGCTGTAAGCACAGTTTTTGTCTCTGCTCCCCTTGATGTGTGAAACACCCCATACAATCCATACTGCACCCTCATATTTTGCATAATGAGAAATGATATATTTTTGAACTTATGTTTAGAATTCCTTCCCACAGTTCTGAGGGCTTAGAGTTTACCATTTTGCTGATGCATAAGCCACACCTTTGCTCCCAGACTCATGCTGTCTTTGATCATCATGGAGTCCTTAACCTTGGCAGAAAGTACATTCCTCAAAGGTGAAGCATGAAAGCCTTACACCCATAGCAAGCATCAACACTCGTGGAGACCATACCCTGCTAGCTCTGTTCTAGGGGCTGAGACCATGTCATTCCGTCCCTTACATGGCCAAGCAGGACTTGGCATTTATTGATATGAGTGGTTTGTATTATTTTGATTGGAATATTACTAGTTATGGATTGGTTTGTGAAGAATTGTGGTCTTTATGATAGAATACCATTAACCATTTGGTCGGCTCTGTCTAACTGTCCTTTTTTCTTTCAGAAAAAAATTTGGTTAAGTTTCTTAGATTTTATATTTTGGGTTTTTGGTTTTTGGTTTTGTTTTTTGGGTGTTTTGTTTGTTTGTTTTGTATGTGTTAGGGGTTAGGGAGTCTCACTTTGTGTCCCTGGCTGGTCTCAAATTCCAGGACTTAAGTCATCTTCCTATTTCAGCCTCTGAAGCATCTGGGTCTATAGACCTGTATCACTACAAGTAGTTTGGTCTTTTTGTTTTGTTTTATATTTTGAGTCATAAAGTATTGCTATGTAGCCCAGGACACTCTGATCTCATCAGTACTGGTTAGCCTCAGGCTGTAAGTTTTTCTGCCTTGATCTCTTTGAGTGTTGGGACTATAGGTGTACACTCCAATACCCGGTTCTAAACTTGTACTTTTTTTTAGTTAGGTTTATTCCTGGGTTTTGTTTTTTCTGTTACTACTCTAAAGAGCATATTTCATTTTTCTATAGTATTTACTAGTTGCTTTTTGTGGTAATAAAACAATGCACACATATCAGAAGTTTATCTTATTTTCTTAAACAAACAACCGGAAAAAGTACAGAGTAGCAATAGTTTCCAAAGAAACATGTTATTTACTGTAGTTATTAACAAAAATAATTGGCATTAAAAAAAACCACCTAAATCTACTTGGTGAACATTGTTTGTAAGGACTTTTTAGGGTAACTCCTTTGAGCAAGTCTCAAAGACCCAAGGGTATCTTTGGTAAACAATGTCAACAAATTACTATTAAATGAGACATACAAAAGTATGATGTTAAAGACTGTACAAAAAATGTCCTCATGTAATATATCATAACTATCAAATAGAAAGCTTAGTTGAGGCATAGAGAGAGGCTATATCATGAAGAGTTCTGAGCATCATAATATCACTATCAAAAGGAACTATCATTTCATCTTAAAGTGATATGGTTGGTGAATCCTTGGGTAATGACATGAATAGAATTTTATTTCTAAACATCTGAAATCCGTAAGACTAATGCAATATGATGGCAGCCTTAAGATAAATGGGTATCTGATTATGAAAATTAAGATAAGGAATAGATATTAGAAAGAAATCCATAGTTTCTTCAGAGTAACAGTAAGAAAAAAAGGAGAAGTCTAGGATTTGAGAATAATAGTGGTGTCCATCAGAAATGAAGAGACATTAAGAGATGATGATGATGGTGATGGTGGTGATGATGCATTGAAGTGGAGGGTATTTTGTAGAACAATAGTACAGGATATAAACCTGAGAAGTAGCTACACAAAGCAGTTGTCAAAGGTAGATGAAGTAATGAGGCACATTCAGTAGAAAAAGCCAAAGAAGGAGGGAGCCAAATTTACAGGGAGGGAGAGAGAGACAGAGAGACAGAGAGAGAGATAGAGAGAAGGACCATTAGAAATGGGATGATCAACAATGTTGGATGCTGCTGAATAAAATAAAGACTAAGAAGTTTAGTGTGTTATTGGAAAGTCTTTAGTAATTTGATGAGAAGTCTTCTCTCTGTTCTAGAAACAAACTATGCTTTGTTGTAGCTTACAGAATAAACCAAATAGGAAGAAGGTGAGGAATAAGGAAAACAATGGGAAGCTGCAGTGTAAGATTTTGTTTCGGGTAGCTTCTGAAGAAAAAATAGCTTCTCAAGAAAAAAAAAAGAGTTTGGGCTCAAAATGGAGTTGGTCGTGCCATGGTAGGAAGATGCCAAAGGAAAGTGTAGATTGAAAGAAGAGGAAAGAATCGAGCACCTCCTCAGAGGAGACTTGGGGGGCGGGGGAGGGAACACTTCTGGGCATGAATGACATATCCATCCCCTGTTACAGATAGTTGTTATGGGTAGAGGCAGAAAGTTGAAGAGACTTTACATCCTTTTTTGTTGTGTTAAAGGAAGCAAATCAGTGAAGGGAATCTGAGAGGGGATACTAGTCTAAGAAACAAATCTAGGTTCTATTATTGACTAGGGGAATGAGAATTCTTTTTTTTTTATTTTAGTTGGGGTAAGGTGGTATACACTAGCTTAGTAATGTCTGAAGTCCTTAAAAAACTAGAAGACAACAAAATAGTGGGAAAAGACAATTATGGAAAGGAAATTATTTAGGGTCAAATATGAAGTGGAGTTATCAAACAACTGGAGATAGAAAATCAGCCTGGTACTCTGTTTATTGTGTAGCATTATATTCTTTTTCCCCTTCATTTATGCAAGGTTTCTGTTAGATGACTGAAAGAAGAGGTGGCATAGTTTGTCGTGGATGCGGTCATCAGCTCCCACAGATGGCCATGTTTTCATGAACTGTGAGCATGGTTATATTTACTCTTGAGGATAGACACCTCCATCCTTTATTGTAGGTGCTGCTATTTACTTAATATGTTATTTTGTTTGTTTGTTTGTTTGATATTTTCTCTCCAGTTTTACTTAATGCCATTTTATTTAGTAGTGTTTTCTGCCTCATCTTTGAATCCTGGCTGATAACTTCGTATCTTGCATGCACTGGGTGGTCAGTCAGTAAATCCTGGTTAATAAATTAATTGTAGAACCCTCCGTTCTTTGTTTTCCGTCCTCCCTATTTGTCCTTCCCTCTCAACTGTTGGCCTAGTTATACTCCAGTAACTTCCCAGGCCCTCCCATCCTAAATCTCATCCACTTACGACTTTCTTCCCATGGTTTCTTTTCTTTGATACGGTTTTCAATGCTACGAAAAAGAAAAACAACAAATAAATCCCATTTTCCCATGGTTTTCAATGCTACGAAAAAGAAAAACAACAAATAAATCAGATAACTAACGTTAAATAATACTAAACCAAGCACACCTATAGTCCTAGCTATCTTAAAAATGCTGAAACTGAATCTTATGAGCCCAAGAATTCAGGCCAGTCTAGGCAATATTCCTTGCCTCTTAAATAACTATTTGACTTTATACACATATAAAGCTAGTTTAAAAACGTCAGTAGTAAAAGAAGATACACATCAGCTGTAGTTGATTTATCTTGATGACCATGTTTTGCTAATAATTTTACCTTTTCCTTAAAGCACTTGGCTGATATTTATATTTTTTATCTACAAATATTTCAGATATTTTAAACAGAAATAAAGATGAAGAGCCAACTGTGAAAGAAGAACTTGAGGAAGGCATCGAACCACAGGGTGTAATAGTTACAAGAATCAAAAGTGAAATTGATCAGGATCCTATGGGGAGAGAAACCTTTGAACTTGTTGGTAGGTTAGATAAACAAAGAGGGATCTTCTTGTGGGAAATACCTCGTGAATCTTTGACCGAGGAACAGAAAATGTTCAGAGGACACACTAGTGTTCGGAAGAGACCAAACTCAGAAGAGAAATGTCATAAATGTGAAGAATGTGGAAAACGTTTTGTCCGCAAGGCCCATTTCATTCAGCATCAAAGGGTCCACACTGGTGAGAAACCTTTTCAGTGCAATGAGTGTGGGAAAAGCTTTAGTCGAAGTTCATTTGTTGTTGAACATCAGAGAATTCACACTGGGGAACGGCCCTATGAGTGTAATTACTGTGGGAAAGCCTTCAGTGTGAGCTCTACCCTTATTAGGCACCAGAGAATCCACACTGGAGAAAGGCCTTACCAGTGTAACCAGTGTAAACAGAGCTTCAGCCAGAGAAGGAGCCTTGTGAAACATCAAAGAATTCACACTGGTGAGAAACCCCATAAATGCAGTGACTGTGGAAAAGCCTTCAGTTGGAAATCCCACTTAATTGAGCACCAGAGAACACACACTGGTGAGAAACCCTACCACTGCACCAAATGCAAGAAAAGTTTTAGTCGAAACTCGCTGCTTGTTGAGCATCAGAGAATTCACACTGGAGAAAGACCTCATAAGTGTGGTGAATGTGGGAAAGCTTTCAGATTAGGTACATACCTTATCCAACACCAGAAAATACACACTGGAGAGAAGCCTTTCCTTTGTATTGAATGTGGAAAGAGTTTCAGTCGGAGCTCGTTTCTTATTGAACATCAGAGGATCCATACGGGTGAACGCCCTTATCAGTGCCAAGAGTGCGGGAAAAGTTTCAGTCAACTTTGCAACCTTACTCGTCATCAGAGAATTCACACAGGAGACAAACCCCACAAGTGTGAGGAATGTGGGAAAGCCTTCAGTAGAAGCTCAGGTCTCATTCAGCATCAGAGAATACACATCAGGGAAAAGACTTCTCCATTCAATGAAACTAAGGAGAGTTTTGATCCAAACCGCAGTCTTGTTATTCAGCAGGAAGTCTACCCTAAGGAAAAATCCTACAGGTGCGATGACTGCGGGAAAACGTTTAGTGTTAGTGCTCATCTTGTACAACATCAGAGGATCCACACTGGTGAGAAGCCCTACCTGTGTACTGTCTGCGGGAAAAGCTTTAGTCGGAGCTCGTTTCTTATTGAGCATCAGAGAATCCACACTGGTGAGAGACCTTATTTGTGCAGACAGTGTGGCAAAAGTTTTAGTCAACTTTGTAATCTCATCCGACATCAGGGTGTTCACACTGGAAATAAACCCCACAAGTGTGAGGAATGTGGGAAAGCCTTCAGTAGGAACTCAGGTCTCATTCAGCACCAGAGAATACACACAGGAGAGAAACCCTACAGGTGTGAAAAATGTGACAAAAGTTTTAGTCAACAGCGCAGCCTTGTCAACCATCAGAAGATCCATGCGGAGGTGAAAACCCAAGAAATTTACGAATGTGATGCTTGCGGCGAAGCCTTTACTTGTCAGACTTCTTTAATTCAACATCAAAAGTTGCATATTATGTGGATGCAGTAAAATTAGAGATGTTTTAATGCTGAAATTTGAGACTAGCTACGGAAGTACCGTTAGTATGGTCCAATGTGGGTCAAATATAGTGATAAAGCAAATACTCGCTGGCTTCATGAAGAATCGCTTCTAAAGATCCTATGAATAGTGGCCACTGCCTGTGGGAAACTGACTTGCGATTGCTAGTTGCTTTTGTAGCCACAGAGATTTGTTGATTTATCTAAGCTTCTAACCTTTCAGTAGAGTTGACTTGGCAAACATATGAGAAATATCCTGAAGGACACAGTGAAATTAGTGTAAGGGAAGTGGGAGCAACTGGTCCTGGGAAGCTAGGAATAATTCTAAAGTCTTATGTTACCGTCTCCTATAGTTCAATGATGTTTGGCTATACGTGTCAAACCTCAGTGATTAAGCAAATGTAATTTGTGAAAGCCCAGTATTTTCAAAGTCACCAAATTTGTAATTGTTTAAGAAATTTGTGTGGAAAAGGGAACTCCAATACTTCCCAGGTTGAAAAAAGGTGTGAATCATTAAGTTGTAAAGGTATTTGCTAGTGTTAACAACCAGTAAAGGTGTTATCCAGGGATCTTTGGGAGTGCCTTCTCCTGAGCCCCAAAATGGGCCCCAAAAGATAATTACTGATTTATTTTGTGCTGTCTCATCTGTGAAATCTGTTTGTAATACTATATCAACATGATTATTCCCACGTAATCAGGAACACGTAAAGATGCACGTATTTTGATTACCAAGAAATGGAAATAATAATAAAAACATGACCTAAAATGTACGCTAGAAAGCTGCGATGTTTGGGTATTGCTTTAGGTTTTATGGTAGATTTGCATGCAAGATTTAAATTCTTTTTTTTTTTTTTTTTTAATTTTTGATACTTTATTTACATTTCAAATGTTTTCCCCTTTCTAGGTCTCCCCTTTGGAAACTCCCTATCCCACCCCACCCTCCCCTGCCTCTATGAGGATATTCATCCACCCACCCACCCACTCCCATCTTTCCTTCCCTGGTATTTCCCTATACTGGGGCATCTAACACTCTCAGACCCAAGGACCTCTGCTCGCACTGACGGTCAACAAGGCCCTCCATAGCTACATATGTGGCCAGCACCATGGGTCCCTCCATATGCATTCTTTGGTTGGTGATCCAGTCTCTGGGAGCACTGGGAAGGGGGGACTGACCAATGGACACTGTTGCTCCCTCCCTGTGGGGCTGCAAACTCCCTCAGCTCCTTCTCCAACTCCTCCACCTGGGACCCCACACTCAGTCCAACAGTTGCTGTGAATTGAATCATGGGTGTTCCGAAATTTTGGGTTACATTCCCCTTATCAGTGAGTACATACTGTGTTTGTTCTTTTGTGACTGAGTTACCTCACTCAGGATGATATTTTCAAGTTCCATCCATTTGCCTGTGAATTTCATGAAGTCATTGTTTTTAATAGCTGAGTAGTATTCCCTTGTGTAAATGTACCACATTTTTTGTATCCGTTCCTCTGTTGAGGGACATCTGAGTTGTTTCCAGCTTCTGGCTATTATAAATATGGCTGCTATGAACATAGTGGAACATGTGTCTTTATTACATGTTGGAGCATATTCTGGGTATATGCCCAGGACTGGTATAGCTGGGTCCTCAGGTAGTATTATGTCCAATTTTCTGAAGGTCCGCTATACTGATTCCAGAGTGGTTGTACCAGCTTGCAATCCCATCAGCAATGGAGGAGTGTTCCTTTTTCTCCACATCCTTGCCACCATCTGCTGTCACCTGAGTTTTTGATCTTAACCATTCTGACTGGAGTGAGGTGGAATCTCAGGGTTGTTTTGATTTGCATTTCCCTGATGACTAAGAATGTTGAACATTTCTTTAGGTGCTTCTCAACCCTTCGAGTTTCCTCAGTTGAGAATTCTCTGTTTAGCTCTGTTCCCCATTTTTTGATAGGGTTATTTGGTCCTCTGGAGTCTAACTTCTTGAGTTCTTTGTATATATTGGATATTAGCCCTCTATCAGATGTAGGATTGGTAAAGATCTTTTCTCAATCTGTTGGCTGCTGTTCTGTCCTATTGACAGTGTCCTTTGCCTTACAGAAGCTTTGCAATTTTATGAGGTCCCATTTGTGGATTCTTGATCTTAGAGCACAAGCCATTGGTGTTCTGTTCAGGAACTTTTCCCCTGTGTTTGAGACTTCACCACTTTCTCTTCTATTAGATTCAGTGTATCTGGTTTTAAGTGGAGGTCCTTGATCCAATTGGACTTGAGCTTTGTACGGGGAGATAGGAATGGATCAATTCAAATTCTTCTACATGTAGACCGCCAGTGGAACCAGCACCATTTGTTGAAAATGCTGTCTTTTTTCCACCTGATGGTTTTAGCTCTGGCTATGGAGCTCTGTAGCACAGACTGAGGTCCCCGGCCACAGAAGGAAACCATAAGGCTCCTGTCCTAGGCTGCTTGTAGGTCTTTGTGTCATGGAGATTCCAGACAGGTCCCTCTGAGCAGAGGTACTGGCCTTACCCCCAATCACAGGCTTGTCCACACTCCTGGGAGGGTAGCTCTTTCCCTGCGCTATTTGAGTATGAAGTCACGTGACACAGACCGCAGGCGTCTAAATTCTTACTTTTTTAGTTCTGGGTCCTCCTTAGTTAACACTTATATACCTATTAATTTTTCTATTTTAATCATTAAAACCTATTTGGGTTTTTGTTTTGTGCATTATTTGTTGCTTTAGGCTAATATCAGTCCTAATAGACTACTATGTTTTGAACATCAGAATCAAAGATTTGAAGAAAATTCCTCCTTTTATCCTTGTGACTCATTAACATTTTTTGGTTGCTTCAGTATAAGATTAAGTTTGGGTTCTTAAATATCTGAGTATAGAGTTCTAAGTCATTGGAACCCCAACTCAAACCTTATTAATTTGTGCAAATGCCCCTCTTCTGTATACTAACGATTCTAAAACTCATTTCCAAGTTTCCTTCTCACCTTAAATATTGTGTGTTCATATAAATGTTGAGACTGTATGGTAATATACCTGTCTATGTTCTTTTGTTATTTTGTCATTATACTGTTTAGGTATTTAAAAGGTAGTTCATTTTAAACACTAAGTCCGGGTGTTAGATGCCTTAGTTGATAAAGCCCCCTGGTACCAAAGACTGGAGTTCCTGGTAGAAGGAGAGAGAACAAGTGCAGTTTACCCTCTGGCTTCCATATAATCTCAAACACACAAAACAATTTTTAAAACTACCCTACGTATTAAACTGTACCTGCCCTAGATCGTCCCAGTTTATTTTATGCCAGTGGTTTCTAGGTCAAGGTCTCAAATAATGATGAGGCTTCTTAGAATTCCTCCCAATAAAGAAGGAGAAGGAAGGAGAAGGAGAAGCAACCTCAGTACAACGTGTGTTTTCACTGAAAGCTTAGATAAGCTAAGATATTTTATTCTAAGGACAAGTCCACAGTTCTTTATCTAATGCCTGAGACCATGCTTTTCCAAAATCAGATCTTTTTAGGGTTTTGTTTTTTTGTTTTTTTTTTTTTGGAGAAAATGCAGTGCTCACACCATTTATTACCTAACTCTCCACAGTGCCTTGGCAGTGCCTCAAACACATTAATACCTTTATTACACCAAGGATGACAGACAGCCTCAGGTCAGTTTTTCCACCAAGCAATTTCCTGCAAACTTATATGAAAACTCAAAGTTATTAGAACATTTATTTTAGAACTGTGAATAATGGGCTGTGAACTTGTTGTTCAGATGGACTGTCTTGTCTGTTCTCTCAACAACATGAAAAATACATAATTTATAGGTGAAAAGAGCGTCACTGTGTAATGTGCCCATGGTCCCATAGCTAAGTGGTAAAGCCAGCTTTTCAGTGTAGTTGGGGTTTGTATTGCTGTGATGAAACACTACGAACATAAACAACTTGAGGAGGAAAGGGGTTATTTCATCTTACAACTTACAGTCCATCACAACAGGAAGTCAGGGTGGGAACACAATCAGGAATCTAAAGGCAGGAACTAAAGCAGAAGCCATGGAGGAATGCATGGCATACTGTCTTGCTCCCTTCCATAGAGTTCTCAGCCTGCTTTTCTTAAGCACCCAGGACCACCTGCCCAAGAGTGGCATCACCCGCAGTGAGCCACACCCCCTCCCCAGGCCCATCTGTCAGAGTCCTTTTCTCAAATGAGGTTCTTCTCAAATGACCCTAGCTCATGCCAAGTTGACACAAAATTAGCCTACACACAAAATTGAGAATCCGCTCTCTTCCAAGAGGAGTTTTCGAACTACAGTAGTGTGAGTCTCGCTAACTGAATTTGAGACCTGGGATGACCTCTTAGGGCACTGGAACTCTGCTCCTCTTGTTGTGAGACCCTAAATATCTAAGTCATGTGGACCTACAGTCCGTTTTGGACTTGGCCTTTGGCTTTGCCTTCCCTGTGATGTCTGCAGGCCTTTGAAAGCTTATATTTCCATGGTTTCATACAGTATGAATTATTTACAATAGTATCACTTTTATAAAGCAGTGTAGGCCCATGTTTGGAATCCAGCTTTCATACGTCTCTTTAGATTGTTAGTGGTTCCCGTTGTCTTTGAAGGTCTTTCAGTTACCTGCCCATAATTACAATTTGCTTTAGCTTTCCGTTTTCTTCTTTCTCACTTCTCTTCTCCTGTTTCTCTAACTCCACCAGTCATGCCCTGATTCTTCAGAGGGGGAAAAATATCACATTTCTGAGCTTATTACTTTCACCATTTAGGCAATTCTTTTTTTTTTTTTTTTTTTTTTTGGCTTAGTATTTATGTCTTCAAATATATCTTCTAGTAACTAATCAACGTATTTTCTGACATAAAGGCAGTTTGTTTTCTAAGGGTCTCTTTACCTTGATTCTTTCTAGTCTCACTTAAATGCCACCTCCTCCTGTATTACAAGTACCTAGTTAGCAACTCTTCCCCACTCACCAACCCCAAGTCAGTGTCTTCTTGTTCTTTACTGTTGAAGCTTGTTTGGCATGAGGATATCATATTTCCCCTAAAGATAAAATTTCTTGTACTTTTTAAGTTTATAATCAGATTTTATTTGAGTTTCTATTTATTTGATGATCAGAGAGACAGTAGGAACTGAAGTTTAAAGTCATGTAATTGTTCTCTTCATGTTACCCAGAATTCAGGAAATTAATGTAAATAAAATTAGCCCTTCAGTACAAAAGGTGTATCAGTAGCTAGGAAAAGTACCTTATATAAATCCTCTTCCCCAGGAAAATGTATATTGATCTTGACCAAAGATAAAAGTCTGGTTATAGTAACTTTGTGTTTAACCATTAATGGCATCTAAAAGGTTTGTTTCTAACATAAGTTAATATAATTTTTATGTAGAAGAGGTCTGTCACTCAAGGTACTACCCACAAGCTTATAGGACAAGACATGGAAGGACTGAAGTTACTTGTCATTATGTTAAAACCTGTATTATCATTGTTCCAAGTTATAAATTCTAGTTTGTGAAAACAATGGCAGAAACATTTGACAGCTTCAATGCAAAAGAAGTTGAATGAAAAGCAGCATCTTCTACCAAAAAATGATTGAAGATATCACCTGGTTCCTGGGATGTAAATCCAAATTCAAAGGGACTACTAATGTGAGTGCCACCTTCTCTCCTACCATTTAATCCTTTGTTACACTTTGTCACAGATTGGATAACACCTTGGCTACTTGTTTGAATTTTCTTTCTATCTCTTTATTCTCTGGATTTTCATCTGGATATTACCATAGTGTCACTTTTATTTTCTTTTTTCTTGTTTGATTTTTGTCTTTTGAGACACGGTTTTTCTGCGTAGCCCTGACTGTCCTGGAACTCACTCTGTAGACCAGGCTGGCCTCAAACTCACAGAGATATGCCTGCCACTGCCTCCTGAGTGCTGGGACTAAAGGCGTGTGCCATCATCACCCAGCGTGTCATTTTAAATGTGCCTTCTGGACATCCTCCAGTGAGGCATGTCTTTGCATACCTGGACTAGTAATCTACTATGTTTTCACAGATTGGAAGAAGTCTGGAATCTCAAGCTTATACTCCTCACTTGCTTTACTGAGAAGAACTAAAAGAGAAGTTTATTCAAGGCCAGTGCTGAAGAAGTTATAATCTTTATCTCAGATCTTCATGATACAGAGCCTAAGTTTTTGCTTATTCCTGAAATGAATGCAGTGAGAAATGCTCTTGTACACCAATGAAAGAGTCGTGAATGTTGCCATCAGCTCTACCATGATCTTCCTCCTTAGCTCTGTATCCATTAGAGACTTGAATCTTGAGTGTTCCAAGTTTTATCTGTAAAGCAGAAGCCCTTTGCTAAATGACCTAGATTTATCATTAAGGATAGTTTTGAAATACTTGAATGAATATGTCTGCTACTAGGAAAGCACTGACGAGTACACGGAAACAAATATTCCACTGTAGATGGCGCCCAGTAAGTAAAATTCACTTTCCTAGCTGCACTCCAGGGCCGCTTTAGAAGAAGCACCTTGGATGAATTTTTATTCCTCAAAATCATGTTTCTGTCTCTATTTCTTCATTTACTTTATGGAATATCATTTCCCTTTCTATTATTCAAGAAATTTAGTTTGCTATGTCCTGTATCTTAATAATAGGTATGTATTTATAACTGTGTCTAGTTCCTTCATCATTTAGAGCATTGCTTCTTTACACATCTGTTCTATTCCTAATACCCTTTGGTTTCCCCCTCTACTCATCATATATCCCAATTCCCATCAGGTAAATCATTCTTTCTGTATTGTCCAAAGTTTCAGTGTTTAAATTCTCTTGTGATTATGATTTTCTTAAGATTTTTTGAAAACTAGATCTGAACATTGGCAGCCCAAATCTAAAATTATGTAACTATTGTCTATTGCACAGCTAGGGGACAAGCGACTTTGAGAGGAAAATGTAGTTCTCTGTCATAAAACCTGGATTCTTGGAGAGGAGTGTGTCAAGCCAGAGGGTATATCAACTTGCTCCTTACACTCCATAGGTTGGAAGAGATGATTCTCTACCTCAGCTTAGTATTTTCAAATATTCTCAAACTAGAAATCTAGACTGCTGTTCTGAAGTGTGGCTGCACATCAGAATCACCAAAAGAACTATTATTTAATTTGGTAGAGTTTCTAGTGTAATTCAGCTAAAGGGAGCCATCAGTCATTTGACTGCAGTGGAGATCCGAAGCTGAGGATGCTGACTATTGATGTCATATCTGGTATAGGCAAACACAATGAAATTCAGGATCCATCCACAAGAGCAGGAAAGTGAAACAGGTTCAACTGAAGGTTCATACACTTTTTATTTCTTTTCCCGTAGCTGTGCCTCTTCTATAACCAACCCCTGGCAAGTATGTTTATCAAAATACCCTTCTCCATCCTCTGCTTCTGAGTTGCTTTTCTCAGTAATGGCTATATGCATGGAAGACTGACTTTCCTTGGAGAGCCTGTTCTTTTCTTGGATGAATGTTCTGGAACACAGGGAACTGGAGGTGTTCAGAGACTATTGAGTGTCATGCTCATACTCGTGTTTCAAAACTGATTCGGCTTTTCTCCTGTGTTTATGATTCGCATACATTGTGTTTTCAGAAGTTCAATCAAATGTTATCTAATCTCCAGGGTTGACTGAAGCCTTTCAGGTCTCCAACCATAATATTTAGGAGAACTGGAGCCTGGCTGGTGGGTATCTAGTAGGTGTAAGAGGCTGTGAAGAGCGACTGGGTGGCAGCAGCACCTGAGGAGCCTGTGTGAACATACTTTCCTTGGGCCGCCTGGCAGTTGGCCTGAAAACCAAACATAAGAGAAGATACTGAATTAAGGATCGACAGCACCTGTCTTGATACTCTCTACTGCTCATTTGGAACCACCTCCACTTCCATTTCACTACTTGAACTCTTTATAATAATGCCACTGAACATTGCTGTCGGTGCCCCTCCCTTCTATGTCTTCTCCCCTATTCTCCCAGTGTTCCAGTTATTTGTTTGTCAGGTTTGAAGTTCATGTTACTTTGTTGGCCATTGCTTTCCTCCTTTCTGTCTTTCTAAGACCAACAACAGTCCCTTACAGTCCTGTATACTGCAGGTCCTTCTAGCTTCAATGGCCCTCATCCCCTAACCTCACTCTTGTCTCGGGCTCCTTTTACTTTGCGATCATTCCTACCATCCTCTCTGCTAGTGCTTTCAACCAAACTCCCTGAGCACAGTGCCTGTAGCTGCTGTGTTCACCGCAGTCCTTGTATCACAGAGCTTATTTCAAACTAAATATTTACTAGTAGACTAAACTTATTTTGGCCCTTGTTTCTCCTGAACACCTTTCTGAGTCTTTTCCCAATATGTTTGTTATTAAGTGGAATAGCTTTTATTTATTCTTCGACAATTTCATATGTGTAAACAATACATCCTGATCATATACTTAAGCCCAACTGTCTGACTACGGTAGAAAACCCAAAACCCTTTCTAACCCCACTCTTCCTATTGAGCTGTCATGTCACATTCTTAATACCCAGTGGACACTATCTGTAGGCACATTTTCCAAACAATAATGCCAGCCTCACATGACTCCATGAAGAAGATAAGAGAGAGCAGCTTCTTACCATGGCCCGCTTCATGAAAGCTTCCTGGGTTGCCTTCTTGTTTGCAGCCTTGCCACCCCAGGCAGCCAATGCACTGGCCTGGAGGGCTCTTCCATATGAAAAGCTTAGTTTCCAGGGCCTGGGTAGAGGGCAACGGTTGATAGCATTGAGGTTAAGTGTAGCATCTTCCTCACTCATGCCTCCAGACAAAAAGCAGATACCTGCAATGAGAGAGGTCATTGTACGGTCCATCTCAGCTTGGAAAAACAAGTAATAGGCCTAAAAGCAACATAATGTCTTAATCTTTCGTCCACTGGATCTGTATAGGACTGGGTCAGAAAAGTCAGTTTGCCCTTGCTGAGAAGAGAGGGGCTTTAATAGGAGGGCAGTGAAATGTTGAAGAAATGCACATATATGAGCCTTCAGGTAGACAGAAAAAGATACTTGGCATCACACAGTAAGAGATAAAAACCATTGGATGCCTCTGAGGTAGAAGGCGATCTCTTGTTTCAAGGATCCAAACAGGCTCCATGCCAATACTGATGTTTGTGGTTATCTTCTGAAGAATAAAAGCTAAGACCGTAAGTCTGAGGAGAAAGAAGGCATTACCAGGAACAGCTGCAGGAACAGTTCTGTGGAGAGCTGTGACAGTGGCCATAGCCACTTGCTCTGGTGTATACTTCTTGGTGCAGGCATGCCCAGCAGTCACCATGTTTGGCTTTAGCAGGGTGCCTTCTAGGTAAACATGGTGATCATTGAGAGCCTTATAGACAGCAGCCAGGACCTGAAGAACAAGGGGGCAAATGATGAAACTTGGAGTAAGTCTTAGAATCACCTGATGCTGGCACTTCTGTATTACGAGGGTGTAGAATGAAGTAACCTCCATGTGTATATTGGTCAAAGCTTCTGAGATCTCTTCTGAGCCATGTATTTACAAACTATATCATTGCGCCTTAGCCCATGAGACAATCTCTACAACTACCTGTCTCTCTGCACGAACAATTGTCATGGCTTTATTTCCTAGACAACCCTCATCTCTTTCCATTTCCTTGTTCAGTGTCATCATCTGAGATTGCCTTGATTCAGTAGTTTCCTATGGAACCTTAATGATAATAGTAACAGACATATTAGAAAGAGTTCTTTCATATCCTATTTCAGACCATGCTTCTTTTTACATGCAGAGAAATTCAGGTGAGGTAACATTATGTCTGTCATACTTTCTCATGATTTATCAAGAAAATCACAGCCTTCCAAAACTGCTATGACTGGTTTAGAAAAATCCCATGAGAACAACATGGTTCATATTTTCTCCTGTGAACCTTGTAAGATTTCATAGCGTACACACAGAACTGAGGTCCAAAAGAGGCATCTTGTCTTGCCCTGAGTCCCACAGTTGGCAAAAGGACTGTCAATTCCAAATCTTATTCCTACAAGACACTATATGCTGAAATGTTGGGGTTGATAGGCACCTCTTTCCCTTTCCTGTGCTACCTAATGATACTGAACTAAAAGTTATTTCTGAAATTCATCTATTATGTGTTTAAGTGAAAGCTTTTTCTTAAAATGAAGATTTTCAGGTGGAGTCAAGAACTCTATGTTCCAAACCGACCTTCTCAGAAACATACTGGCAGTGCTCTAGGTCATGGTCTCCATCAGGAAGCACCTCAGGTTCAACAATAGGTACCAGCCCATTCTGAAAAAGAAAGTGGGAGGAGACACACAAATAAAGTAATGCTCACTGCTGTCCTCTGCCAGGGAGCAGCCAACAGATGTGGCTGAAAGAAACGGAAGGGGTGAGGGAGAAATGCTGTGTAATTTAGTTGACGATGGCTAAAAGAAATGTATCTAGTAGCCAATGAGCGCTTGTGGCTTAGACATACTCACAAAAGTGAAGTTAAAGAAGAGCTTTTCTGGAATGGGTGTTAAAATGGAAACATTTAATTTCTGTATCTTATTCTAACTACAGGCCATTCTAGCTATCTAAGAAACTAGAGGCTATGCTTCTCAAACCACAAGTTTAGCACTAAGAAATATCCTCTACTGTGAATTAAGGGAGAGTTTACAGTTCTTACTGGAAATTTCCGGGTACCCATAGCTCCAGTAATCTTAACAAAAAGCCACAGCTGCAAATCAAATTTAACTCTAACACAGAACTACATCAACACATGTTGGCTGGAAATGTTAGCATCCAGTCATCATCCTATAAGAAACAGGATGTGATTGAGACTAGTTCCAAGTTACCACCCTCTAGCTAGGGATCTAAGATGATCCTCTTTTGGACATTATGAAGTATAAACAAGCAGATTCTCTGCATCTAGAGCACTGGTTCTCAACCTGTAGGTCACAACCCCTTCAGGGGTCACATGTCAGACACCCTGTCTATCAGATATTTACATTACGATTCATAACAGTAGCAAAAGTACAGTTATGGAGTAGTAACAAAATAGTGGTTGGGGGTCACTACAACACGAGGAACTGCATTAAAGGGTTGCAGCATTAGGAAGGTTGAGAACTGCTGCTCTGGGGCCTTATTTTTGTGTATGTGGATGAAGCTGAGCTGGACTTCATTAAAAGGTTTTATTCTGCTCTGATATATATGTGTGTGTGTGTGTGTGTGTGTGTGTGTGTGTGTGTGTGTGTGTTCAGGGTCCTTTACTTTATTTATTTATATCCCACATGTTGCCTCCTCCCAATATTTTTAAGATTTGGCTTATAGAAGAGTGGTAAAGGGCGGCAGTTGATAGACTTGACTCTGAAGTCATAGGCTAATAGGATTCCTACTGGCTTGTAGAACCAGCATTCTCCCTTCACATGTGGCTATGATTAAAGTAAATATATATATATATATATTGTGTGTGTGTGTGTGTGTGTGTGTGTGTGTGTATACATATATATATACTTTTGGTTGTGTCCAATTTTACATCCAAGATTATGTCCAACTATAATGAAATTGAAAAGACTCTGAAGAAAGGAGAGCACCTGCTGACAGATGCTGGCATAGCGAGCCAGAGCATTGGCATTTTCTTGGATAGCAAGGCTGGAGGGACACTGGTCAGCGATTCTCAACACAGCACGCCACTTCCCAAAGTCAGCTCCGTCTTTCTTGTACTGAGCACAGCGTTCAGAGAGGCCATCAAGCCCTGCAAATCACAACAGAAAGAGGAGAGGAGCTTCTTTGCACCATGTGCCTAGTCAGTGGGGCTTCTCATTAGGTAAAGGACTTTCCAATGGGTTGTGGTTGAGAACTAAGAATACTCAAACAAATAAGCACTGATCCCAGGATGGAACCAGAAGGTCCAGATTTAATAACCTCAGTTTTAACATATTTAATGTACTCTAAGTAAAACCTAGGGACCTCATAGTCAAAAACAATCTTTATAAATGTGGAAATTGATGGTGTTTAAAGGTCCTGAGCATAAATCTGGAACAGGTGGAAAGTGACAGCTGAGATTCAAATCCTGCTGAGCTAACCTGACAGGTGGGACTAACTTCTTTGACAGGGAATATCTTTCAAAAAGTTTAGCATGCTATGGGATACGAATCCAAACTGGCCCCCAAACCTGAGGCCGTTTCTCTCTACTACTCCTGGAATTCTCTGTAAAAATAGTGTTTCTAAGTACAGGTGCCTTTTCTAGGCAACATACTGAGATAAGTACTACATATAAGTGCAGTGTTTAAAATAGACCATAACTAGTCTGCAAAGTAAATGTTGCCAGTCATTTTATTGTGCTAGAACTAAGGACTGGCCCAGGGTCACACAGTTATTAAATGGAAGAGGTGGGATTGCTACGTTGGGGATGTAGCTCAGTGGTCAGGTGCTTGCTCTGCGTGTGTGAAACCCTGGGTTCAATACCCAGTACCCACAAAGCTGGGTATTCTAGCTTATTCCCATAATCCAATACTCTGGAGACTGAGACCAAGGTGGGTTGCCATGAGTTCCAGGCCAGCCTGAAGCACAGAGTGAGACTATCTCAAAAAACCCAAATAAGGTTGACTACACGACTCAGTAAAAAAGATGCTTGCTGCCAATGGTAACCTGAGTTTGAACCCCAGAACTCCCATACTGGAAGGAAAGAACTAAGTTGTCTTCTGACCTACACACACACAGTATAGTACTGGTACATGCACACACCCACATGCTTGCATACACACATACCATTAAAAATATATTAGGGATATAGTTTAGTTGTAGAGCAATTTCTTGGTATACTGAAGGCCCTGGGCTGAATCTGCAGTGGGTACAGGAGAAAAAGAAAGAAATGAAAGAAGGGAGGGAGGGATGGAGGGAGGAAGGGAGAAAGGGAGGGAGAGAGGAAGGGAGAGAGGAAGGGGAAGGAGAGGAGGAAGGAGAGATAAAGAAGGCTGGCAGTCTGGGCTGGGTATGTATCTCAGTGGCAGAGCTCTTGCCTAGTGATATTGGACCGCCCCTGGGTTCCATCTCCGGCACCAAGGAGTGTTTGGGGGGATGGGGGGTTGAAAACAAACATGCCTGTATACCCACTGGTGTTAGACCTGACGGTCACATTTCCTCCCTTCCTTCACTTGCCTTCAACACTACCCTACCTGGCAGGCAGTCTTTGTCTTATCAGTAGACAAGGTTCTTACCTTGAATGGTGGTTTCTTTGTTTGTTCCTGCAAGGGGGGCACCTCCTTGGTCCAACTGTTGGATAAAACAATGAACAGGTTGACAAGGGTCAAGCAGGAGTGAGATGGAATTCTCATCTTTCACAAGCAGGTCAATTAGGAAAGCATCTGAGTCCCTGTGGGGACTCAAAGCCATTCAGCTCACAGCAGAAGGGAGGTTGCCTCCTGGAAACCCTGGGTCAGTGCTGACATTTACTGAGCAGGGGGTAAGAGATTAGGAGTGCAATATCTGCTTCAAGAAAAAGAGGTAAGTAGCCTGTGCTTCAGCACCCCATGGCTCCAGTTCTCATTCCTACTCTCTAAAGTAAGGAGAGGAGTTAAGGCTACCTCTGTATTTTGTGTTACGGATTAAGTAGTGCTCGCAGATGTGTGCACTCAATGCATGCTCATTTTTTCCACTGGAAAACTGCAAGCTGTATTGAAGATTCAGGAAGAAGACAGGACAAGCACTTTAATAATAAAAACAACTGATAAGCTACAGGCAGGGTCTGATTTAAAACCAGCTTCATTCCTTCTATCATGCATGAAGCAGATACTCGTTGTCTCAAGAAATGCAGAAACATTAAATTCCTGGCGAAACAAACAAAACAAAAACCCCTGGTTGAAAAGAGAACATTGCAATCGAAATCTGGAGAGGATCCAGGTCTCCATCTGGGAAAGAGAATGGAAAGGGGTGAGAAATGGAGGTGTGCTGTTGTACTATCTGGGGTGCTGGGAGTATGCTCAGGAGAAGGCTGAGTGAAATAGGAATCGGAGTACTCACCTTGATGCCCACCACAATTCCCTTCTCCTTGAGAATGTTTCTGAACAGATTTCCCTGGCTGTCCTTCTGGTAGAGGGTCTCATGGAAAAGGATCACTCCGCCGATGCTCTGGCTGATGGAATTGTCCACACTAAAGAGGAGCTCCCGGAACTGCCTTCGGTTCTCTTCGGTGTTTTCCACCTTTATCCTTTGTAGGCGGTTTCCCATGGTGCCTAGGGAGACAAGCCCAAGGTAGCATGAGGGAAAGCAAGCCAGTTCTATACTGTTGTCTTTCCCCATGCTCAATATTTCTCATGGGGTGAGAAGCAAGGACCTCTTCACCTTCCTTTTAAACCTAGATCTTCAAAGTTCCTGTGTTGGTTTTGGTCTTCAAAGAAGGAAACATTAGTTTCTCTAAGACTGATGACTGGGAAATGTACAGGCTGCCATGTAGGGGTCAGGTGGACATGAAGGCTCTTTGGGATAGGAAAGGCTCTCTATCCCTCTCCTCCCCTCCCCTCCCCTTCCCTTTCCTCCCCTCCTTTCCTCTCCTAAATCTCACTAGATACCCATGCAGTGGAAGGAGGGATGGGGCAGGCTCTTAACTTTAGCTCTTATGATTTTAGTGTAGACTATGCAAGACTTCTAGCTTTGCCTTGTGCATCCTGTGACTCCCTCAGTCACAAGCACTGCCCTAGTCTAGGTGCCTCCCTGTCTAGGCTGGCTTAGTCTAAAGTGACTTCTCCTTAGCAGCAGATGCAAATGGGGATGAGGCAGAGCTCACTACCCAGTTCTGTCTTGCATGACAAATCCAGCTCATTTTCTGTTTCCCTTCAGGGCAAGTTCTCAATACCCTGTCCACAACACACAGTTATCAAGAATTGACAGCTATGGATTTCTCCTTGGTTATTGAATTTCTGACGTGTACAGGCTAGACTCCTAATGTGGAATCCACAAGTTACCCTCTTGTGTGGCACAGCTTTCTTATACTCACCCACAGATTCATCTGCAGCCAGGATACCCTTCCCATTGGCAACAATGCACTGGGCAATTTCGGAGAGCTCCTTCTTCTGCTCTGGGGTGAGGGCTGGAAATCGGTGAGCCATGATGACAGGTCTGAAAAAAGGAATATAGGACAACTGTACACACAATTGTGGGTGTTGCCGGTTGATTAGTGGCCAGGACAGTTAAAATATGCAGACAGGCTAGATGGGCCCTGTTGACACTTCTGATCCATTTCCAACGATCCTTGTTGTGTCCCCTTCACCTGAGTAAGGATGGTTATTCATGATAGATAAGGCAAGGTGTCAGATATTCAGGGTGAAGGTAAGATGTCAAATACTCAAAGTAGCTCTAAATAGAAGACTTCCCAGGAGATCTTTGGGATCACTGATCCTGAGGCTGAACCACTAAAATCTGTCAAATGGAAAGAGCTTCAGGATTGGGCTTTCTGTCCTGTGAATTTCGGGCGCTGGAGGGTATTCCAAATGGTCATGGCTACTACCCACTTTCCTCTGTTAGTCTCTAGTACCAGCAGAGTATTCTCTAGGGAACAATTTTAAGAGGGGGAAAAAGTATGCATGTCCTTAAAGTTCATCTCCCTTTGACTTTGGATTAGAGCAAATGAGGTGCAAGGTTAATTTTCCTTACATTTAACCTTCTAAGAGACTACTTCTATTGCACCACTGAGAAATTTTCCCAAGAGCCTCTGGACTAAGAGGAGTTCTGGCCTCTGCTGAAATCCAATGGTGTTCTCTGCTGCAAGTATTCTCTCTGCTTAGCACAGAGAGTCACCTCCACATACCCAAGTAGCCCTCTGTGTAGCAGCCTGAGCTCCAAGTTGGAAGAAAGCTAACGTGGCACCCAGCTTGATCCTCTAGCAACCTATTCCCATTCTCTATATCCCTTTGGGGGAAGTTTTCAATATCCTGTTCCTTGAGATATAAGGAACCAATGCCTGCTGAGCTAATTCATGAGAAGGTGTACCTGGTGATGTCACTACTGCTACTCTCTATTTCCCAAATTCTTGTCCTAACCCAATACTGTCATTAGGCATTAGGGAAAGCCAGTAGGCAACCTTTTTAGAAAAGCATTTTTCTTAGCCTCTTTCTAGTTCCAGCCACAGGTAGACTGCATTTGCCACGTTTACACAGTATGTCTAGCTTGTCTAGCTTCAAGGACTTTTAGCTTTAGTCTAAAGATCTTCAGACTGCCAAAGGCCAACCAGAATAGTAACCTTCAAATGAAGGTACAGAATGTCCCTCTCAGTTTAAGTATTGGCAGAAATAAGTTGACAGTTGCCAAAAAATCCCATAATAAAACAAAATGAAAAATTGATACAGTAATAATAACACATTATTATTGATTGCCAAGCATGCTGCCAGTTGTTTGGCACTTATTGTGTGATTTATTTCTCACAGTAATCCCAGAAAGGAGTTTGATCCTGCCCCTCTCTGTGGTAGTTTAAATGAGAGTGACCTCTGTAAGCTCATATATGTGAATACTCAGACCCCAACTGTTAGAACTATTTAAGAAAGATTAGGAGGTATGGCCTTGTTGGAGGAGATGTGTCACTGAGAACTAGCTTTGAGGTTTCAAAAGCCCATGTCATTCCCAGTCAATTTTCTCTTTCTCTTAGCCTCATGGATATGCCTCAAAATATAAGCTCTCCAGTGCCATGCTTGCCTGTCTGCTGCCATGCTCCCTGCCATGATGATCATAAATTGTAACCCTCTGGAACTGTGAGCCCCAAATTAAATGCTTTCTTTTATAAAATTCTTTGGTCATGATGTTTTGCCATGGCAATAGAAAAGTTTCTAAAAACACACTCCTATTGTTATATTAGAAAGGACTATATAATCGGCTAAATTATTTGTTGTAGGGATAATACCTAATAATGTACAAGATTAGGGGAAAGGGTAGAGCTCCCCCTTATTCCTCTTTTATTCAAAGGGAAGAGTGGGTCTGATAGAAGGAGTTGGCCTGAGGCAATCCTAATCTCTTAATGACAGCCTAGTATACCTTGGGTTATGAGTTATTAAACCAAGAAATCACCAATTCACAAGCATCTGACATTCATGTGAGGATCTGCTGCCAGTCCATCAGACAGAGCCTTGGTTCAAGGACCAGCAATTCCCTCCCTAGTTAGAATCTTGGGGAAATCATAAAAGGTCTTTGAGTTTTATTTTAACATTAATTACTTGGCACTAATATCTGCTTTGGTTATCTGGTTACAGATGACTCACGGGCAACCTCTGAATACTGTGGTTGCTCAAAATGTAAGTTTGCTAAGCTGTGTGATAAGTGTGAAGATGTTTTATAAGTGATAGGGAAACACAAGATATTAGTATTTCTGTTTCTTGGCTTTTTAAAGAACAGTCATGTTCTCCTAAAGAGCACTCCTGTTTCTGTTACTGCCAAGCTATTTTCTCCATCGTGAGTATGCCGACTCAACAAGAATTCCAGGGAAAAGTCAAATCAAACTCATCCTGTTTACAGGAAGTTAAACTTCTACAAAGGGACTAAAGGTCTGTACCACATCAGCGCAAATTTTGCCCCTCAGTTAATCATAAAACAGAGTCACAGGTCAATGTTCGTCACTGGGAGACAGACCGCCAGCCTGGAATATTTAATGGTAGTGACCTTCCCTCCTTTAAACTTCTGATTTCTAAGGTCCCAAATCACTTTGTTTTTAAAAGTGTGATGGAAAATTGTCAATTATCAAATAAAAAACTTCCAGAGAAATATGTAATGAATACTTATTGTCCTATTACAACAACTACAAAAGAAATTACATCAATATATTATGTGTTAGTCTTTCAAAACGAAGAGGGGCCACTCTACTGTTACTCCTGCAGAGCAGTGTAGAGTGAAGAGACCTCACAGCTTGTTGCATGCATTCTTTACCATGTCTGATTGCATACATATATGTGTGTGTATGTATATGTATGTATATATGTATATGTATATACACATAGAGCTGCATATGTAAATCATGGTAAAGGTTCTATATATTAACATAAATGAGAAGACACTGCCTGAAAAGCAAGCATACAGTGATAATATGTTGTCTTTTTTTAAAGCCCTCTTCAGCCAGTTACCTAGGGTCCCATAGGCCAGTTTGGCTCAACCATGGCTTGCACTCTATTGCTCTGGAACGTCTGGGAAGCACATGGGTCCAGCTAGAGTTCAAAGGGGTAGGATAGGAAATGGGGTATAACTGCTGAAAACCTCAGAGATATTTGTATTAAACCTAGCACCTTAAAGATGAGGAAACCGAGGCTCGGGAAGCCCTGAGTTGTGTTCTGTGGCTGTGAGTCCCATTTTAGTGGCTTCTGACTTAGAACCCTATGTCTGGTCTTTCTACAAAAGTGTGGGTTGATTCTCGTGGTGTGGTTCTTCCTGCATTTCTTGAAGAGGTTCTGCCGTCAATCATTTGTAAGATGTGGATATTTAACTCCTGGAGAAATGTAAGAACAAAAGCTTCTCTATGCTCGAGATAAGTGGATTTCCAAGACAAACACCGGGGGTGGGGGTGTCGTAATTCATTGAACGTCTGTCATTACCAAGCTGTGTCCACAGCACTTACATGTATGAGAGCATGAAGAGGCACATAGCTTTGTTGCCTACTCTGCTACTACAGAGGCACACCTGATGAGCTTAGGGCTGCCCTTTCCTGGTGTTCTTTTTCCCAAAGCTGTGTCCTAAACCACAGAGACTGTCAGGTTCTCTGTCTTACCACCTCTAACCTGGACCTGTGTGCTCCCCAGATGTACCACCACAGCAGAGAGTTCAAACCCTGACTGAGCCAAACTGGCCTATGGAGCCCTAAGTAACTGGCTGAAGAGGGAGATAATATATATCCATAGTATGCCTGCTTTTCAGATAGTAGAGAAAACATACCAAAATAAATCAGGAGGATTTAATTCCTAATGTCCGAAGCTGCATGGCTCTCAGTGTCTATTTCAAGTAGTAAATACTAGGGAAAAGGTCAAGTATGTTGGAAGGCTTGGAAATTCACAATTGAAGATGATCACTCTGAAGTGACCAACCCTGCTCTGTCTCTTCATTTGAGCAATAGGAGAAGGCAAAGGGCAAAGGCCCCAAAGATTCCCTTGTGTGAGGAAGAAACTCCAGCACTAATACCAGTAGGTGTGGAAAGAGAATAGAGAAAATGAGAAGATACATAAACAAAACATCACAATAAGTAGTTGTTAGGCAAAAGTAGATAAGAAATTACCAGGAATCTAACCTGACTAGAACTTTACAAATAAAGGTATTTACAGCATTATTCCAAGACCAAGACTGAGGGGTGCCTCACACAGGCAAACAGTGACTGGCCGTCCATCTGGAGCAATATTTGCCACCGCCAGGAAAGGTATGAATGGGTATGCATGCTCAGGGAGAGAAAAACAGTCAGTGCAGCAGATCCATCGAGGTTTTAGACACCACCAGGCACACATGCATTCCTCTCTCCAGGTACTATGTTATTATTCACCCAGCTTGCTGGTCCAACCCAGGTTTCAGAGGAAATCCTTTTACTTACACAGCAAAGGGGAAGAGTCCTCCAAGATGTCAGAAGCCGTGTGAGGTGGCAGCCCCCAATACGACGGGTCTGCTTGGAGAGCACGGTTTTTATAACCCTCGAGTCAAAGTCTGGTGGATTTTTTGTTTAAACTTTTGCCCTCCCCCTCCCACCGTGCCCCAGTAGGGAGGTGTTTGCTCAATAACTCCGATTGGCGCGTGAACAGCCAATCTTTGTAATCGGGCTCACACACTCCTTACATGTTAGAGCTACAGGAGAGTCTTTAGATTACACAACTCCCAATCCAGACCTGACTCTGTACAGGTGAGGAAACGATTTAATTAAGTGACTCCCCCTCCCCCTCCAGTCACACAGTGAGGGATAGCGACTGAAAGCTCCATCCCTCAGGAGGCTCTGGAAGGGTGCTGGCTGAGCTCTCCTGCTTTCCAAACACATGCTTGGAATGCTCCTCAAGGACATTCATGTATTGCTTTATTTATTCCTAGTTTTCTGAGGCTTAAGTTCTTCCTTTGGAGAGCGAGATTCACCCTCACAAGAGCACTGGGTTCATAGGGTCTACATATACAAGACACTGCAGAATAATTAATTCCAAATTAACCCAGCAATATCATATTTCCGTTGCTTATCTCCGTGCTTCTTTGGTAGCCACTTGCTGCATGTCTTCCAAACTTTATAGTTAATAGAGAAGATCTTTCAGCAAAAGTAAAATTCTGACTCTTAGATTCCTATTTGTTGTTTTATTTTGGTGGAAATAATTATTTATTTATTTATTTATTTATTTGGGGGAACGCTATGGTGTGAATGTAGATGCCTGAAGAAAATTTGGGGGGATAGGTTCTTTCCTTCTACCACATGGGACCCAGAAATGAAACTCAGATATTAGGCTTGGCAGCAGGCTTCTTTATCCATGGAGCCACCCTCCCACCTCTCCGATTCTATTTTAAAAGAAATGATTATTTCCCCACACATATGCCCATCTCCAAGATTTCCAGTGTGTGCCCTGATGTATTTCGTGCCAGACCCCATTCATCATTCACTGTTCTCGACCTACCTCAGTATCTCCACTTTTAAAAAACACTTTTTATTCATTGTAAATTCTATACATGAATACTTTTTATGTTGGTCAATTCCATCTACCACTACCTCCTGCGACTCTCTTAGTATCCCCATCCCATCTCCTTCTTAGTTTAATGGGCTCTCTTTATGCACCTGTTGTTGCAGGAATAACCCCACGTCCAACTAGCACTGCCTGTGTGCACATGGGTGCACAGCCACCCATGAGGCATGATCAACATACCAGCAACCTTATCCCCAGTAACCCTGTCCGTCAGAAGCCACCAGCTATCAATGACTCCTCTGAGAGTAGTAGAGCCTCAGGGCCTCGTTCCCATCCATGCTGAGTTTTTGACTTCTTGACCTTCTACAGGCTGTGTGCGTAGCCACACCTGCTGCACACTGAAGAGTGTAGTAGCCATGACATGTCCGGAAGTCAGCACTTCACAGTTTACCTTTTCATCCACAGTTCTTACTTTCTTTCTGACCCATACTCTGTGAAGTTCTCCGGGACCTGGAGATATGCTCAAGGTTAAAGGGTTAAATGAGGATAGGGGAATTTGGGTGAGGAAAGGGTAAGGGCTGGTTACCCAAAATTAAGAATACATGAAGATATGGATATCTAGTTTATAAGCTAATTAAAAGCCTATGATATATTTTTAAAGAGGGAATTTGAACAGAAGTACAGTGCATAGATGGAGAATGGTGCTTCCAAAAGATATGAGTTATGAAATGGAAATATCAATACCAGGTATGAAATAATTTCCTAAAAGTTATTGGTCAGGAAAGCCCCAGAGGCACCCAGAATGACACAGGATACTGTTACTACTCTTGGCTGACTCCCATAACTAGACAAGATCATATTGTTGAAGACACCACTCACTTTGGATGAAGATCAACCTTGAGCTGACCAGAAAACTCAATACATAATGCCACTAGGTACTTTCTGTGATACCAGGGAGAAAAGATATCAATAGTTTTACCCAGCACTTCACTGATCTGCTGGCAAGATGTATCCATTGGTACAAAGAATGCTCAAAGGGTAGCCAACTACTTTTTGATTGGATTTGAATCCACAGGAAGGATTTCCTGCTGAGACTGGAAACCAGTTTGAAAACCCACTAGGGAGATAGATCATAGGCTCTACAGGCAATCTCTATTGTTTTGCTAAATGATCTTGCCATCAGATTCATTTAAAATATTTATATTTTTACCCATAGATTTTTTGCTGTTCTCAACTTTGGCCAGAGGACCTTCTTTCTGCAGTGGGTAGTAGTTAATGCAGAGATTGGTAAATATTAAGCATAGAGTATAAAAACAGTAGACAGGTCATCCCTCTCAACCCTTCTACACTGTCTTCAAAGTCAGTAAACAATTGAATTAAACTTAATGTTGTCCTAATCTGTCAGAACCTCCCAACTATGGCACAAAGTATGCATTCATTGTATAGATTTCCTCACTGAGTATTAGATCTAAACCTACTGATAAAGAAAGAAAATAAAAAATATTAAGTATGGGCTGGAGGGATGGCTCAGAGGTTAAGAGCATTAACTGCTCTTCTAGAGGTCCTGAGTTCAATTCCCAGCAACCACCTGATGGCTCACAACCATCTGTAATGGGATTCGATGCCCTCTCCTGGTGTGTCTGAAGACAGCGACAGTGTACTCATATAAATGATATATATATGTATGTATATATATATATATATATATACTCCTTCCTGAGGTAAATGATGAAGGCATAAATCTAGACATAGTGGAATTATCATGACACAGGAAAATATAAGCTCTTTGAACCACATTACTTTGATGCAACTCATAAAATGGAAAGCCAAAGCAAAGTGCTTAGTGTTGCAGAGCACAGCACTAGAATTCATTGGTCAAAATGAGAAACAGTGTGCTTAGAGATGGCTCAAGGGGAAAGAGCTTTCTGCACAAGCATGAGAACCTGACTTCAGATCCCCAGCACTTATGTAAAAAGCAAGGTACAGAATGTGCCTGCAGTCTCAGTGCAGGGAGCAGATCCTGGAGGAGGTTCCACAAATTCTAGGTTCAGTGAGAAAAAAACTGTCTCAGAAAATAGGATGAAGAGTGATGAAGAAGACACCAGTGTTAACCTCTGACTTCTGCATCCACGCACAGGTAAATGCCCATGAATATGCACACAAACAAATGCACAAACTACACACATGCACACAGAGAAGAGAAAGCGAAGTTGAAATGAGGCAAAATTTCTAAATGGAATTCAAGCTTGGACAGCTTCTAAAATTAGTAAATATTAGACATCAACTTGATAATTCAAGGAAAATGAAGCATTTGAAACAAAGTTGAGGTTCATTTGGCCAGAGGTGCTTTGATCAAGGCTTATCCTAAGTGCTTCAGAGAGCTACACCAAATGATCCCCATCAACCCCTTATTCCATTGGCTACCAATGGCATATGTTCTGGTTTCTCCATCTCCACCAGGCACTACTCATCAACGCACTTGGTTTTAAACTCGTGACAACAAGATGACTTGGGCTAGAGGTCTGTGAGGTTTCATCATACATGATTCTTCTTAAATAAGAATGGAGAGGTCTGGAGGTGTAGCTCAGGGTAGCTCAGCTCTACAGCACATGCTTAACATGCAGAAACATCTGGAAAGAGAAAATTAAGAAAGAGTTGAGTTGTGACAAAAGGATGTATGCGTTTTATTGTAAGTGGGATGACACTCATAACCCTCATCACTTCTGTTTTTAAGGCTTTCTGATACACCATGCTCTCTGCATAACTGATTTTCATGTTCTTTGCACACATTTAATTGCTGCACCTTCTGAAGACAGGTTTATTTTCTCTATTTTACACACAAAGAAACTAAGAGAAAGCAAGAAACTTGTCCAGACTCACATGGCAGGTACGTGGAGAGTCAGTTGGTGGCCAGACACAGCATGAATTAGCTCATTCTCCATTCCCTTCTAAGCTGTTTATGACCTTGGACATTAAACCCGCATAATTCAGAGGAATGACTTACGTCGGCAGGTAGGCATCCTGCTTAGACTGGGCATGGTTTCACGTGAACAGCTGCCTGGCCAGGCATGTCAGAGGAGCAGGAGTACCCCTGCGCCTGAACAGTACTACTGGATGCTGCTTCTGTGGCATCAGCATGCCCACCACAGGGCCTTTTGGTGAGACTGAAACTCAAAGTTCAAGAGAGCAAAGCTAACACTTGTCAATCCTTACGGAAAACAACAACTGCTGACTCAAATAGATTGTCTGCAGGATTACTGTATTACTGTTTGGTTGTTTGGTTTTTATTTGTGTTTTGTGTTGTCCCTGAGGATTTTTGTCATTTGGTTTCTTTTTGCCTGGGAGAACTGTTGTCCTTTGTAAAAGTCTCCCAACTGTAAAATGTTCCAAGTTAGGCTATGATCTGTATTGGAAGACTAGTGGCCTGGGAGGCTGTGGGACACTGGGGAGTATCCTATTGCTGTAAATGGTATTTAATAACTCTATTAATTCTTAATATGATCCATCCAGCCCCTCAACAATCAAGGCAAAATCCTAAGGATTTATTTAATCAACATTAGCACAATGACTGGGTGAATTACCCCTAATCTATTTTTCTATGTGCTAGACTGTTAATTCCTAGCAGACCTCCCCGTATGCTTACTGTTTGAGTCTCACCTGGGTTATTTCTGCCGCATCAGTCTGTCCTTAGGAGTACTTGTACTAGTCATGTGCTCACGGTTCACCTCCTCTTGTGACAGCCTCCTCCCCTCTCTGTCTTCCTTTTTCTCCTCTCTTTCCTAGTCTGTCTCTCTCCTCGTGGTCCCTACCTGTGACCCCCAACCAGGCAACTGCAACCCTGCCTACCTCTATTCTCCCCAGTAATTGGCTGTAACTATTTCTACTTAACCTGTCCAAGAAGATTGGCAAGCAAAGTTTATACAGCATCATTTGGTATATGTGAGAATGTGGTATATGTCAGACTGCAGCCGGATCTTGGGGGCCAGTATTTAGCATTTGAATATGTAGCAACACCAGATCAACCCCTAGCGATGATGTCCCAATCCTAAGGATGCACATTCTTTTCACCGTAAATGAAGTGAGATAGCATTGCCTCCAGCAGAACTTGATTATGAGGGCTCAGAGTGCAATGTGGCGGAAAATGCTTACCTGGCCCTTATAAAGCCCGAGATTCAATCTCTGCTACCACAAAAACAAAGCTAATCAACCAAACAACAAAAGCCCAGAAACTGATGATCAAGAATGAATTCAATAACATGAGAAGGGGTCTAGCAGAGAGCAGGATTTTATTAAACATCTGATTTATATGCCAAACTCTGAGAGGTGTCCAATTACAGATTATTTCAAGAGGCAATGTAATATCATTCATGTTCCTTACTGGCAACGCCTTCAACAATTCTCCCTGTACTCTCTACTTGCTCCCCCCATTCTCAATACTTGTGATTTGAATGATAAACAGGTCAAATGTATTCATAGACAGCATGAGCTGTGAGTCACAAAGAATCTAGCATCTATAAGCATGGAGCACTGCCACATTAATGATATTGAGGGTAAAGAACTCTAAAAAAGAGGCCATATCCACATGTGACAGCTGGAATAATCAAAACTGGGCTTAAAAAATGTCTTTTCAGAAATGCAATGGAGATATTTCCTTATTGTTTTGCTATCTATTTTTTTGTGATTTTTTTTAATGGATATTTTCTTTATTTACATTTTAATTGTTATCCCCCTTCCAGGTCTCCCCTCTGGAACCCCTCTATCTCATCCCCCCTTCCCCTGCCTCTATGAGGGTGCTCCCCCACCCACCCACTCCCTACCACCTTCGCACCCTGGCATTCCCCTATACAGGGGCATCGAACCCTCTACTTTTGAGTCTAGGACCAAAAGTTCAGGACCACCATTGTTTTAGCCATGGAGCTGTGATGGTAGGGGTAGTGGTTGTGTGTGTGGTAGCAGTAGCAGTGGTGGTGATGCTGGTGGTGGCAATGATGGCTGTGGTAGTGATCCTGGTGGGGAGGGGCTTGTCATGGTAGTGTCCATGAATGACTCCATGAGGTAAGATGTAGGAAGAGGTCTAAGAAAGATGTGAGTGTTACAGTTTTGTACATGGCCAATTAAAGCTTCATGCTAGTAGTTTCAACCAGCCTGTTAGACCTACAAGGGTTAGGACAGTGATGCTTCACCACTGCCCCCCAGCTTCTAGTGCTGTGGCTAGAGTACACTAGGTACCTAATCATATCTGATAAATGTGTGACTAGGAACATGGATTCATTCATACAGATCTCGAAATGTCTAGAGTAACTGGCTTACTTTTTTTCATTCCCTGTGATCTTTGAAATAACTTACGGTAGAATATGGTCTTCACCACCCTAGATTTTGAAAGCACCTATTATTCCTTTGCAGTTTTGCAGGAATCTCCTGTCATGTTACACAAGAACCACAGCCCCCTACTTCTCAAACAATATGCTGATAAAATACACATGCCATAACGTTTGCCATCTTGATCATTTTAAGCGCCCAGTTTAGTATCATTGAGAACATACACATTGTTAAGCAACAGATACAGTTTGCATGAAAATGAAACTCTACCCATTAAACAGCGCTCCATTTCACCCGCTCCCCTGAGCCTGGCAACCATGCTTGCCTTTTCTACTTCACAGGGTGCACTACTCTAACCTATGTCTAAGTGGGATCCTATAGTTGTCTCATAACTGGTGTGTTTCAGTTAACAAACTATCCTTAAGTTTCATTCCTATTGTAGAGCCCAGGCTTCATGCAGCCTCATCTAGGCACTTTGCTTCTGGCGCACAATGCCTTTCCACTCACGGTGGGCTGGGTAATATTCCATTGCATTATTGTGTCACATCTTGTCCGTCTGCTTACTAGCAAATGAACCTTTGGCTTGTTTTGACCTTTGGTTACTGTGGATAATGATGCATCAACCTAAGTGTGTAAAGATCGCCATAAAAAAATCACGCTTGTCTGGGATGGAGAGGTGACTCAGCAGGCATGTGTTTTCTGTTATTTCAGAAGATTCAAGTTTGGAGCTCAGCATGTTAGCTGCGTGGCTCAAAGCTGTCTGTAATTCCAGCTCCACTGGACCTGATGCCGGTACCAACACACAAAGGGCAGACACACAAACACACAAGACACATAAAATAAGAGTAATAAATCTTTTAAATGTTATGCTTGACTAACATGTGAAAAGCCCTTGATCTCCTGCACCTAAAAAACAAAACCCCAAACCCCTGTTTTCTGAAATAAACTAGGATCAGAAGGATACATTTAAGCACTTTCTCTGATATGTGGAATCCGGGGGTGGGGGAGGGATACATAAAATACATAAAAATAGAAGGCTGTCTATGAATGAAGGGGAGGGACTTGGAAGAGGAGCAAAAAGAGAATATTCTGGGTATGAATATGATCAAAGAATTTAACAAACATCCCGGAAGGAAATGTCATAGTAAAGCCTATTATTCCGTGCAATTAATATTAATATTTGCTGACAGTGTTTAATTTTTTTTTAACTTTCAATTCCTTTGTGTTCCCTTTCTTAATGCTTTATTGAGATAAAATCATTCAGTTCACCATACTAAAAAAGGATTTAATTATTTTTATTTTATGTGCACAAGTGGGTGCCTCCATGTTTATGTATGTGAACCATGTGTTTCCCGGGAAAGGATATCAGAGTCCCTGGAACTGGAGGTTACCGTTTATTTATTTGTTTGTTTTTATTTTATGTGTTGTTTCAATTTTATGTGTACGTGTGTTTTGCCTGTGTGTGTGTGTGCGCGCGCATGCGTATGTGTGTGCACCAAATGGGCAGGTCCCACGGAAGTCAGAAGAAGGTGTAAGATCCCCCTGGAAATGGAGTTACAGAAAAGCATGATCCGCCATATGGGTGCCGGAAACAAAATCTGGATGTTCTATAAGAACAGCTTATGCTTGTCATCACTAAGCCCTCTCTCCACTTGGTTCACTGCTTTTTTACAGAACTGGATGGTGTAAGATCCTTACAGCACCGTAGTAAGGCTCAGAGGCCAGCATTACAATGAGAGGGTTTCACCTTCCATTTCATCATGTCAATGTTTTGACAGTCTCCACTGCTAAGCAATCAGAGACATTCATTCTGAGATCAGAGAACCTGTGTGGGATGAGATATCTGGGGACAGTGAATTGAAGAGTATCTAGTCTAGGTATCAGGAAGCCCACTTTCCTAGACACTGAAGACTAAAACTGAATCCTGAAATGGACAAAGAAATGTCCCTAAAGGAATGCCAATATCTGCATAGCGCAACTGGAAGAATCTTGGCTGGATTTGGAATGTATCTCCTCCAGTCTTCATTAGAGGAATTTCTCTTTTGAAACTTGTGCTGGGGAATTTTTAAGACCATGAACTCAGCAGTAATTATTCATTGAGAGCTTGAGGTTTTTCCTATCTAAGGAAATGTATCCCATCATTTTAGATGTGGCAGAAATAGATCAACTAGAAAAGAACTTCAGTTACTAAGGTACCAAATCCACCTAAGAGGAGGAGCTAGAGAGCGGTCTCCAGTGGCCACCAAGCTCTGTGCTCCAATGCCTCCCCCCCCCCCATGCTATGCTATTTACCACCTCGTCTGTGTTTTCTCTTTGCCTATTGCTCAATCATCTCAAAGTCCGATTCTTCTCTCACTATCTAATCTGGCAGTTGACTACACATATCATTTATGAATCCAAGTCTAATACTTCTTTCACTGACTTTATCTCTTAGCAAAGCTGTCGGCTTTATGATGGAAGGGCTCTGTGTGCCAGAAGGGGGTCACCCAGATGAGGAAGTACAAAGCCTGGATTCTGGGGCTAGTTCTGTGTCTGACTAGCCACAAGATGGAGAAGAACCGGTTTCCCAGATGCTATCTCCCCAATGTGTAAAATGGGCCTAAAAATGACACCCTATTCACTTTGCTGGATTATTGCCTATCTTAAATGGTGCCATCTAAATGTGACCTCTAAAAATAACAAGGCTTTTTATAACTACAAAGTGCTATCAATGCTGCCTCACCAGAGCAGGCATCACGGTGCTCCTGTGGTGCACACAAGCACTCATGCATACACACACACACACACACACACACATACACACACACACACACACACACACACACACACACGCTTAAGAATCAGAAAACACCCCTCCCTAACCTTGTCTCTAGTAACTACATGACATTACTCACAGGAGATATTAGCATTTGTTGAGCACATACTCCTTACAAGGGCTTCTCTAAACATAGTGCAGAATGCAGCATTCTGTTTCATCCACCAGTGGGGTAGTATCTTGTAAGCAAAGTCTGAAATGCAGGCCATCTTAGACCATAAAATATTCTCTCCTAAGAATACCACTGATAGGGATTCTGCATTGACCCTTACCTAAGAATCTTCACAGTGCTGACGTGGGTGCACAAAGCAGGGTAGGCCTAACTCCCTCCCCAAACCCTCCCACTGTAGGATTACTTCACCATGTCTTAGTGCTCTTAGGAATGAAGAATGCCACTCGGCCCTGACCCAGGATGCATTTCCCTGAAAGCTAAAGGCTCAGACTGGCCAGGGGAGGTGCCCCTCAGGCATTTGCTCACCACAACGCCACTTTCATACCCACAGAGTGAAGAATAGAGCCACTCATCTCTGGTAACTTTTTTTAGTTCCAATGATGTTTGTGTGTGTGTGTGTGTGTGTGTGTGTGTCTGTGTGTGTGTGTGTGTGTGTGTGTGTGTATGCGTGCATTTGTATGCAATACTGAAAATGGACTCACAGGGTGTATTAATATAAAAAGAGGTTGTGAATCTGACAGGGAGCAGGAGGACATGGGAGGGTTTTCAGGGAGGACAAGAAGAAAATAACAATAAAATTAAACTCACAAATTCGGTTATCTGAAGAATTTGAATATTGACCTCAGGTAGAACTCGTTTCACATTCCAGATCACAGCTTTTTTGGTTGTGTAACTTTGGAGAAAAATCACTAATTTTTGTAGGCTGTATTAACAAAAGGATGAGGAAATATTAATCTACAATGTTGAAGAATTTGGTTCAATACTGGCTCGAAGGGTTAACACAATGCCTGACAAAGGAGCTAATGCCATGGAATGGCAGGGGTGGCCACCATACTTAGGATGGATCCTTTGTCCCCTCCACAGTCTCCAAATCCCCCTCTCCAAAGAAGAGATACTCTTAAAAGCTTTCTCTGCTACCCAGTATCGTTACGTCTGGCATCCTTTCTTTCAGAATCCTCCCATCTGACTACAACCTTCCCAAGACCTTTTCCATGTGACTCGGATAAGAATTAAGCTGGCTCTGAATCCATCTCAAAATTACCACTGTCACACCCCCAAAGATGTCCCTTGAAGGGCGGCGAGGAACTGTAAATAAGGACAGCCCACCCTCCTCCACACACACCGATATGAACTAACAGAAGGAGACAGAAGGGGGAGAAAAGTTTGAGGTGAATGAAGAAATGACCATATTAACTGTGGAAAGTGTCAAGGGGAAGGGGAGAGGGGTGACCATGAATTTAAGTCATTCATCAGTGCTTCTGAGTCACAAGATGACTGAGTAGCAGAAGGGCCAGCCGGCCACCCTGCCACCCAGCCACCCTGCCAAGGGGGCAGACATGCTGACTTTCACCATAGTGCTGCACCACCAAGTCACTAGGAGAGCACAGCCAGACTGTGTGGACACAGCCTGGGTGGCACAGAGATTTCCAGGCCTGCTCCGTGCCCTGCTGTCCTGTCTCATGGGGTGTAATATGATGCTGGAACAAGTTGTCTCTGTGGCAGGGAGCCAGGGAGCATTTGCTTCCCACACTGCACCCAGCTCGAGGAGGAGCACGTGGAATGACCGTGACCTGGAGGCCATTCCCTTGCTCCAGTAGCACCTGGTGTGGGGAAGAGGGGAGGAGTTGTCCTCTTTGAATCAACCTGTTTCCCATCCCAGACCTGGGGCGGGGCCAGCCTGCTTCTTTTGCTATTTCTGTAGGTGGCTCGTACTGGAATCACTTGCCAAGAGAAAACCTAGATCCTTGGATTCCAAGGAGGAAGGTTAAAGTTGTCACTCCAGAGAGTGTGAAGACTAAAAAAGTCAGACACTTATTACAAGATCATCGTGTTCTTCAGAGTCCCAGTCAGAGAAAACAAATGGCTTTCTCAGAGCTCCTGTTAACCCCATAGGAAGGTAAGCATGCCAGTCACCTCCGCAGTGCCTCAGTCTCTCCTCCAAACCAGCTCTTAGATGCCAAGATGCACGTTCTCACGCCCCCACCGCCTAGGAGGTGAGGAGGATAGCTGCCTGTAGTGCGTTATCAAAAGTCCCTGTCACACAAGTCTGCAAGGGAGGGAAGGCCCTGTCACAGATGCAGATGGAGCTCAGAGCCCAGCGTGGCATTCCTTGTCGGTTTAGATCCAGAGGGAACTGATTTGGATTTCTATTCCAGAATCTCCACAAAGTGCAGTGTATTCCACAATGTTTGGGGAAGTTGCCAGTGTGCGTGTGTGTGTGTGTGTGTGTGTGTGTGTGTGTTACACACGTTTTGCACCTTTAAACAAACTTTGCACCTTTAAACAAGTCAACTTACTGAGCTGCAGACTAGGGATACCTGCTCTGCCAGCAACAAGCCACTCTCAGAAGCCTTGAGAATTCCTGTGACCAGACAGTGGTCTCCTCTGTGAGCATTGTGGTATTACAGAGAAGTTTTAATTTCTCTCGTTAGTACTCACTAAGGTTGGAGGAGGATCCCAAGAGAGACAAGGAAGAGGCTACCAGTGCGCTCAGGGGAAGGTGACTAATCCCTGAGACAGCAGGCAAGAATAAGAATAAGGGACCTGGGAGAAGAGTTGGGACTCTCGACTGCACACTCACTCATGTGTGCGTGTTGTGTGCACGTGTGATGGAAGGTGGAGGATGATGCATGGTGAGATATGATGAGGAATAGTCTTTCCATGGTTCTGTTTTCTCTTCTTCCCGTGACTGTGGGAATGGGACAGGTTTAGAGAACAAGAGAGAAGACTCAACCAGGAACTAGCATCCCTTTACCCTCAGGTGGTATGGCTTCATTCTCTTGAGCTAGACGTGGCCAAAAGTCATAAAGTGGTATGGTATTTGAAGAAGCTACAAAATTTATGAAGCTTGTTGCAAAAGGAAGAAGAAGAAGAAGAAGAAGAAGAAGAAGAAGAAGAAGAAGAAGAAGAAGAAGAAGAAAAATAAGAAAGAAAAAGAAAAGTGGGACTGTTGTTCAAAAAGAAGGGGAACGTGCCATTAAGGACAGTAAACTAATGCTGGGAGATGACTCAGCCAGTAAACAGTTCACTCTGCCATGAGAACCTGAGCTCAGTCCCCAGAACTTATGTAAAAAGCTGGGTATATTATTGGTTTGTAAATACATGTTTGTTTTCTAATGATAGAGGAAAAGGGTGTGGATTTGGGTGGGAGGGGATGGGGAGAGGATTTAGTTCATCTGAAAAAACTGCCTTACAAGAATTGTTACAAAGATATTTGGCTTCTAACACTGACCCCACAAGCTAGCAAAGCCTGATTATAGTGAACTTGGAACAATCCCAAGTAGGGACCCAAAGGCCCCATGCTGACACAAAATCAGGGTCCTACACATTTGAACAACTAAACGTTATCTTTATTGACGCTCACCCCAGCAGAGGATATGGGCACTTGCTGGTTATGTGTGGTTACTTGCTGGTTGTGGTTATGTCTTCAGAGTGGGTAGAAGCTTTCTCTACTCTTACAGAGAAATAATTTGGAATTTAAACACGTGGTATCATCTGCATTTTTCAGTACAGGTTAAGAGGTTGAGTAGCAGTAAAAATTATACTGGCTCAACCAAGCCAAGAAACAGAACTTCGTTGGCCAGAAAGTCTGTCATTTATACTGTTTGTGTCTGTTGCATGCCCCATAAATGTGGTTTGATGGCTGTACTTGGTTTTCAACTTGACTGCATATGGAATTAACTAAATAGTGGCCGGGCATACCTGTGAGGAATTTTTACTTAATTAAATCATTGGAAGTGGAACGATCCACTTTGAATCTGGATCTCTGACGTGGAAAGACCCACCTTTAATCCAGATCTTTTGAGGTGGGAAAACTCATCTCTAATAAGGGCTATACTGCTGGGCAGTGGTGGTGCATGCCTTTAATCCCAACACTCAGGAGGCAGAGGTGGGTGGATTTCTGAGTTCGAGGCCAGCCTGGTCTACCAAGTGAGTTCCAGGACAGCCAGGTCTACACAGAGAAACCCTGTCTCAAAAAACAAAAAACCAAAAACAAACAAACAAACAAACAAAAGGCTATACTGTCTTCTGCAAGCCTATGTAAAAGACGTGGAAGAAGGAAGTCTTGTTCTTTGCCAGCTTGCTCTTGCCCTCACTAGCAAGTCCATTCTTTCATCAGAACTTACTTTTTCAGGATTATAGCATATACTGAAGACCAGCTGAGACATCCAGCTTCATGGACTGAACAACTACTAGATTCTGAACCCTTTATCCACAGACAGCGTGCGCGTGCACACACACACACACACACACACACACACACACACACACACACACAGATCTACGTAGAATTTATGTACCCACATGTGTATATACAAAGGGTTTTTATATACATATATGTATATATATAAATATAGAGAGACACATGCCGTAGACATACACATACATAGACATATGTAGACATATATGTATATATGGAGAGAGAGATTCATTCTATAAGTTTTGTTACTCTAGAGAACCTGGACTGATACATGTGGTTACTCTTCTTTTGAGTTTATGGTAGGCTGCCCATCTCCACCACTCCCAAAGGATCAGAGGACTTCTGAGATTATGGACACATCTGCCTCCAGAAGTTCTTGAAAAACTTGACCGAGCTGAACAAAGAATTGCTCAGCAACTCAAATTCTGCTCTCCTCCAACAATCTAGGGTCCCACAAATCCCCAACTCCCAGGAGAATGGATTGGAGTAAAATTCCCAGTATGGGGAAGTCTGGACCCAAAACTGGAAGAGCCTTATCAGGTTACCCCTCACCACTCCCTTAGTTCTTATTTATTTATTTGGCTGCACTTTCCCCTCCCTCCTCAGAGACAGTCCCTTCTCCCACTGTTGGGAGTCCCACAAGAAGACCAAGCTGCACAGCTGTAACATATGTGCAGAGGGCCTAGGACAGCCCCATGCAGCTTCCCTGGTTGGCGGTTTAGTTTCTCTGAACCCCTTTGAGCCCATGTCAGTTGATTCTGTGGGTTTTCCTGTGCTGTCCTTGACTCTTCTGGTTCCTATAATTCTTCTTCCCCTTCCTCTTCAGGATTCTCCAAACTATGCCTAATGTTTGGCTGTGGGTGCTTGTTTCCATCAGTTTCTGGGTGAAGCCTCTCTGATGACAACCAGGCCAGGCTCCAGGCTATAAGTATAGCAGAATATCGTTAGAAACAATTTTGTTGATTGTTGTTGGTTGGTTGGTTTGTTGTTGCTGTTATCATTGTTGTTGCCATTCGTGTTTGCTTCTATCTCTGGGCTATCCAGCCTCTGGTTCCTGGCTGTGTAGGCAATGTCAGGGATGGGCTCCCTTTCATGGCATGGGTCACAAGATGGACCAGACATTTCATGGCCACTCCCTCACTTTCTGCTCCATCTTAACTCCGGCACATCTTGCAGGGAGGACAAATTATTGAAAGTTTTGCAGCTGGGTTGGTGTTCCAACCCCTTCACCAGAAGCCTGTTTACAGGATATGGACAGTTCAGGCTCCATCACCCCCATTACTAAGAGCCTTAGGTAGGGCCACCCTCATAGATTCTTGGGAACTTCCATTGCACTAGGTTTCTAACTCGCCCTGAAATGCCTCCCAGAAGAAGTCATCTCTCCCAGTACCACCTCCTTCCACCCTCCCCCAACCTGAACCCTTCTGTTCCCATCCCCACATTCCTCAAGTCCGCTCTCAAGATGTATTTTTATTAAAATACAGGACTGGGGAATATGCTTATGTGCAATCCAGATTACTTACACTGGAGTAGAGATGACTAACCAAAGCCTGACTAACAACACAAAAGAGGCATATGTAATTGGGCCTCCTGTTCAGGTAATAGGAAAAGCCCAATGTATGGGAAATAAAAAGAACTGCATGAGGCTAAATTTAAAAAATAAAATAAATGAATATAGTAGCTCCTAATAGCACGTACTTCATCTGCCCCAAGGGTATTTATACCTGCTATCAAGGAGACACTTGCAGACTAGTATTATCGGTCTCCCAGGAAAGGAGATATTGCTATAGTTATATCCCACCGATTCGAGAAATAATAGAGCTCCTGTGCTTTACTAGACCTTCTAGGAATGGCCCCATCAGGGTCCATGACCGTCAGTTCCACTGCAGTAGGTATGCACCAAAATCAGCATAGCCAGCTCTCTATTACATGATCAGTCAGGAATCGTATGAGGAAATGCCAAAAGGTTATTCAAAAGGATTAAGGCTAGGGGTACAATGAGAGCCAATGGGTGATATGCCAGGAGTACCAGCTCATTTCTTCAATATAGATGAATTATATGTTCTGAAAGTGAAGAGGAGAGAATGAAGTAGAATAAGTTGAGAAAACCAATTATTACACCCTGGTTTATTGACTTTTTTTTTTTTTACTAAAGCACTACTGTGCTGCCTGTTTGCCAACCATGACGTCACCGAACAGAATGACCTAGGGAAACAGATGAAACAATGGGTCATGGACCTTAAGAGACTGCTGACTGCGGTGTACGATTCAGTAAAATCTTGCTTGCTCGTCCACCCCACCTTGTAGCTTTAGAGTATAAAATGAGAACACAAACTGGACCTGGGAGCAAGGCTCTTTTGGAACTATCCTGGCTCTCTTCTACTGGTGACATCTCTGTTCATTTTCACTGGTGTAGGAGTGCTCATTCTGGAAAATTCTCATGATGAAAGTATGTCACTTGGAGTGAGCTCTGAGAGTAAAGACCACACCACACTTAGCGTTTGCCATCTCTGCTTCATGCTCATGGTTCAAGGCAAGAGCTTAGCTTACTGCTCCAGCTGATATGCTTGCCACCTGCTGCCATGCTGTCCTGATTATCATGGACTCTTACCTCTCTGAAACCCTAAGCCAAATAAGCTCTTTCTTCTTTAAGTTGGGCATGATATTTTATCACAGCGACAGAAAAGTAACCAATACCTAGCTCGAATGGCAAGCTTGGTCTGTCTGTATTATCAGCATCTTTCCAGAAGTCCTTACCTAAGATGCTCCCTAAATTCCCATCTATTAATGAGCTGTGGAAAGCCTGTACTCCTAGACATTGCCAAGACTACATGCAAGCACAGTAGCAAGGAGTGACACACCCGTGTCCTACCTATACTGTTGTTCACACGCATGCTCTATTGTCCCATTGAACTTTGGTTGCTGTTACTGTTTTCTGAGACAAGGTTTATTTGTGAAGCTTTGGCAGTCCTAAAACTCACTCTGTGGATCGGGCTGGTCTCAAGTAGAGATCGGCCTGCCTCTGCCACCGACTGGAGTGCTGGGATTAAAGGTGTGTGCCACCACTACCCAGCTGGACTTTCTTAATACAAACTCAAATGTAGTTTCAAGATGCCAACAGCGGAGCACAAACCAAACCTTCTGAATGTGGATCCCCGGGTGATTATACAGGTAAAAATCCCATCAGGCAAGGATAAGCAACTGGTTCAATCTGAGGCTCACTCCCAGGGAGAGAATAAAAGTTTTTTATTTTTCTCTAGAAAATGCAGGCACAGACATCTGCCTTAATAGACTTGTGAGTACTAAGTGCATTAAGATTTTATAAGTTGTTAGTTATGATATAGATGAAGGTAAAATAGGAGAAGAAATAAGAGCACCAGAAGATAAAACAAGTAATAGATGCCGCTGTAATGGATGGAGACAGTCTTGTGACACTAAGGAACTCACACATGTAACAGAGTGATGAGCTGTCACCTGACTCGTGATAAGTGGTGTAAGACAGGTAGGCCAGAGTCCATAAAGAAACTGCATTCAGTACCTCCTGAGGGACAGACATAGTCATTACACAGGGCTGGTCCTATTGGGAAAATGTTGTGACCCACTCTGCCCTCTTGGGGGAGCTCATGGTCTTCTCTGCTGATATCTTGAAGTAACGTGTCTTTTCCAGCAAGAATAGGCACCTTAGAATTGGCTCAAGGCTCTGGTGTCTGCTGGTCTTGGGAAATCTCTTCTTTCAGATGTTTGCTTTTGAGTTGCTCGCCACTCGGTTACCATGGTGCTGGCGAGTGCAGGTGGCACATGCTGCTGCTCCGTCGTCTCTCCCACTCCTTGAAAACTCGGCTGTCCCACTTAGAAGACTAAGCAAGAACCAGAGTGCAGCCTCCTGGGCAGGAAAAGACTCACCCAGGAACGTTTTTGAGCTTAAGACAGATCATAACATAGTTTGGGGTGAGGTTTGGTTTGGTTTGGTTTGGTTGTTTGGTTTGGTTTTTGTAACTTGTTTTGTGTTTTTGTTGTTGTTTGCTTGTTTTCCACATTCTAAATGATGGTGCTTGCCAAGGTACTGAAAGGAAATGGCAGGACAGAGTTCAGAAGTTTGAAACTCAAACATATCCAGCACTCCATAGTCCATAGATGCTTCTAGATCTTGCTTTCACTGATGTTTCATGGCTATACCCTGTATTTGAAGTTGCAAAACTCTCCTGAATCTTGGAAAACCATGAATGAGAGATATTCAAAATTTTCTCTTATTCACAAAAGCAACTACATATTCCATTGGAAGGCACTTCTCTGACTTCTAAATTAAGTCTCATTTGCATAGCTTGCATCTTTCTACCACATTTGTCAACCTGCGTTTGTACAGTCTAGGATAGGAAGAATCCTAGGGTAGTTTCTGGCTATCTTGCTAGAAAGCTAAGGAGTTTTGTAGAGTTGTATCCTTCCTCCCCCCAAGGGGATACATGCCATAAGTTTGATTTAAATGCAGTTTTTTTGCCCCTTGTCAATTCATGAATCAAACTGTCTAGGGATGATGTGAAGAAAACCAGACCCAAAGGAAGCAGTGGCTAGGAAATTCACTTGTATTACAAGGAGTTTTAATTGGTTCCTTGCTGTATGAATTGAAGTGGCTGAGCTTATGCCCCCATGCCTTTTGTTTCTGTTTATATTTTGTTTTCTGGAGAAGATGATTTTGTTAGTTATCAGTGTTCTGAAACAACTCAGTCACTATACATGAGAAATGACTTTGAGACTGAAGAGGAGACAGATCCAGCTTTACATAGAGTGCAATTTACTGAGAACTGTGGTTTTACTCTCAGAGGTGTGATTTTAGGAAGCAGAAAGATCTGGTAAACTTCTACAATTTGGATCAGAATGAGGTATTTATTGGTTAGGACAAAGGTAACGTCATTCTACCCAGAATGTACCTGGTTTACGTTAGCTAATATCAAGGAGTCAGGAAGATTCCTGGTGCTAGTCTGTACATAAAGCTAACAGAATAGATGATAGATGGATAGATAGATAGATAGATGATTATAGTGACAATTTTGGGGTTTTGGTTTCTTTAAAAAACACAAAAATATTACAAGAGTATGTTTGTGCTTTAATCTCAGGTGTGAGATATGGGTCTGCTTCAGATTATTCACCGCAGCTAAGATTTGTCTCATTTTGTAGCAAGGGTGTGATTTTACTAGTGGCAAATAGTTTCTGCGATTATGTAACATTTGGAATTAGAAGAGCTTGTCAGGGATTGAATAAATGCTATGGCCCTGGGAGGTGTGGGGTTGGTTGGTTGTTGTTGGTCACAGTGGTTGGTTTAAGCAGCCATGCACAAAGAAGAAAGAAGGAATTAGATGTCCCGACGACTCCAAGATCAAACCTGCCGTGAGGACCTCTACACCCCTAACCAGCGGGAAGTAGTCTAATGACAACATTACCCCTCTTTCTGTCCTTTTGTTCTCTCCTATTTAGTGTTCGAGGGCTGAACGGGTGGAAAGGGGGTGGAGAGGGGTGGAGGAAAGAAGAACCCACAAAGTAGCCAAAGACAGTCTACAATAGTTTTCTGGGAAACTACGTAGGAAGCAGCTGACCGTGGTTACAGAGGCAATGGCAGTGTTGGGATTCACCATGGCTCCAGTCATGTAAAGCTGGATCCATATAGTTAGCCACAAGGCAGCGCCTTTGATATTTGCCAAGCAGACTACCAGGAAGTAATATTGAAAGAACTTGCTTTGTATGAGGTGCTGTATGAAGCAAATTATCCCAGAGTAATTAGTGGAGATCTGGATATGCTCCTAGACCCTATCTTTCTCCATTCTCACCTCGGCCCCTAAGTAAGTGGCTTGACTACGCTGAAGTCCAGGCTTCTTCTTAATTGTTTTTGCAATTAATATTATATCTTGCATATATTCCCATGAATCCACAGCACAAATGTGGTTTTCTTTCTACTTCTATAGTCTATGGTTGAGACTGAGGAAATCTTGGTGTTTGTATAGAAAGGTTAGATGAGAATGTTGGTCTCAGATTTTATCCAGATATTTATTTCCTTCACATCTCCTTCTGAGGCTCACTCGGGATTCAGAACTTGTTCACCTTCCTTAAACATTTCTGTCACACTTAGAATATAATACCAACTTCATAAGGGGCCTGAAAGCGCTTGCTCTGCCTAACTCTTCTGATGGCTTTCCCTTCCCTTCACTCTAACCAGAAACTATATACCTCAGGTCATCACAGCAGCTGCTGGTCTCCCTGTCTGGGAACTTATACTTGATATTTTTACACGGTTCACTCACCTAACTCATTCACAGCCTTGTATAGCTGTTACCCCAGAGATGCCTTCTTAGTTCAGTGTCAGAAACAGCCGACAAGCTGTCCACACATCTTAGGAGATGTGCCCTACTTTAATAGCACTCAGCGTTATCTAAGCTCGGTTATTCTGCCTGCCTCATAGAATGATGCTCTTCCTGGTGGAAAAGCTAGGACCAGAACTTAGTGGCACTGTGATCTAAAGCTGCCACTCCCACTTGCCTGCCTGATAGAGGTATGATCTTTGATATGAGAAAGGGTCTGACTGGCCAGATGTCGTCCCGGGATGTCTCCTTCTGATATGTTTAATTGATGGCCTCAGCATTTTCCCAGCAACCTAAAACTTTTATTACAGGTGTACATTTCCTGCTCTTTTTTAAACAAATCTGGTTGGTAGCTACTCATCCTTGAGTAGCTCTTTATAATCTAAATTCTATTTTGTGTACCTCAGCATTTCCTAAGCAACTTTAGCAGATCTGTTGTAACATCTGTCTACTGCTCTTACTTCCTTAGCTGTCAACAGAAACGCTGAAGACCTAAGGGATCCCGCAAGCACATCACTGGGTTGAGACTACCACTCACTCAGGACCAAGTTTGTATTATTGTTGCTTCTTGGAAAATACTGGAGATGGGCTGAGAACATCACTTGGGGACCTTGAAGTTCTAAAAGCTGGGGTCCTTCGCCCTTCTTCCCATAACCCTGAAACTCCTTACTTCATGGAGTGCACTAAAAAACCTTTGAACATCATTTTAATTGGAAGGTAACTGTGAAGGATGTACTCTTAACACATTTGCCTCCATGTAAAGCTGTTAAAAGCCAGGAACAGGGTAAGACTTTTATCATTGAAAGCAACTTCAAAGCTGGGTGGTGGTGCACACCTCTAATTCCAGCACTTGGGAGGCAGAGGCAAGCAGATCTTTGAGTTCTAGGCCAGTCTTGTCTACATAGTTCCAGAACAGCCAGGACTACAAAGAAAAACCCTGTCTCAAACAAACAAACAGGCAACTTCAAGTAAGCAGCTATACATTGACAAAATTAATCAATAGACGATTGCAGCCATACAATGTGGTTGATAGTGTGTATCACCGATTGATTACCTGGTTGGGTCTTAAACCCTTTCCTCTTCCCTCCTCCTTTTCCTTAAATCTGTCCTTTCACGTAAAACAATCACTAGGGAATGTATGAACCAACCAATGGACATGATCACAGTGTCTCCTTGACCTTTCAAGAAGGCTTCCAGAGATGACTTGAAATTTCATGAAAAGATGCAAAACCAGGCTTTTCATTTTTGCAGATTCAAAAACCACTACACTGAAGCCCTTATAGAGATCAAGATTGAAAACCAGAGCATCCTCATCAGGATGATTAGGTATAAGCAGTGCTGATTTGGCAATCAGGTGACAAAGAATTCTCACTTTCCCTAGAACTTTAAAGTAGGTATTAGCAGGCACCCAAATCTGTTTCCTCTTGCAACTGGCCTTCTGGCAGTTAAGCAAGGCTGAGTGTTTAGTTCTGGCCATTTACAGTCTGAAACAAAGATCTGTTTATCTCTTTTAGCCTCAATTAATTGACCATGAACGACTCATGTTCCTGATAAGACAGTTGGAACATACTGGAAAGAATGTTCCTCAACAGGTACACGGAAACTGCCTGCAGTAAAGTCACCCAGACCCGTACTAGGTTTGGTGGCAGTTAGAAACAAACTTTACTGTGTAACCATTGAGATATAGGCATCTGGTCACAGCACACCATGGTTTATGTTGGCCTGTAGAACTGGTAGCTGAGGAGGGACTGAAAGAACAGCCATCTTGACACACATACTAAGACTTGGCAACCATAAACAGAAGCAAGAAAGGAGCCCTCCAGGATGACTTGGCATGCAGAGTTGAGACAGAGCAAGAGATGGAAATGTAAGCTAGATGCTGAGTAATGGTTACAGTTAGGAAGCATCTTTATAAGTTCAAAGATGTACCTTTCCCCCAGACTCCTAGAAATTCGGAGTAAGTTTTGGGAGGTTGTGATTCTATTCAAAGTAAATTATCTTCAAAACAGTAATAGTCTACTATCTCAGAAAATAAAATATGAAGTCTGTTAACGGAAGACTTCAGTGGGCCAGGTTATCCTGAGCAGCAGAAGAGTTGCCGTACCAGCATGGCACAATAACCCACGGATGCAATAGTAGCACACACACATACTCTGGTGGTAACCAATGGCTCTCTAATTAGGCTTAAGACCCACTCAACAAGATGGGTATTGTGCCTGGTACAGAAAAATCTAGCTAACTGTTCGATGCTGGTGAAACCATGGCTTCAGGAAGAAAAATCTACAACTATTACAAACCAGCATAATCTCTAACAACAATGTATGAACATTTGTCTTTATACCCATAGGTAAGTGTAGTCTTCACTCCTCATCAAAGAAAGTTCTCTTGGAGACAATTGCAGAAAACCACAACCAATCAATCTGCAGAACTGTGGAACTCAGTCCCAGTGTACATCTACAAAACCCTCCCCCACCTAAAGCTCAGGGAACATTGCTGAAGGAGGGGCAGAAAGACTGTAACAGCCAGAGGGGTGGGGACTTTACTGTGAGAGTCTGTCTCCTAGGAACACCAGAAATTACACCTGTAAAATCTCAGCAGCATGTGAGCTGAGTAAGGAGCATGTGCCACACTGCACTAGAAAAGCTCATGAGACCTCAACCCTACACAAAGAACTACGGACAACTACGTAATGCTAGGAGCAGGAGCAGGGGCCCTCCTCAAGAAACTACACCAATTAGTTGTCCAGTGCCAAACACTCCTGAAAACACACATATAAGTAACATTCTATGGACTCAGCAGGTTATGTTTAGAAATATATCTGTATATGTAAATACATATATGCATGCAATACCAATTGATGAAAAAAGAGGCCATAAATCTGAATGGGGGAGCATATGGGAAAGTTTGGAGGGGGAAATGGAGGGAGAAATGTAATTAAAATACAATCTCAAAAAGAAACAAATAAAAAAAGAGTAACAGAGTGGAGGGACTTGAAATCACCTAGAATTTTGGTAATTTGAGGTGATTCATATTCTGCATCCTACGATCCTAATGTCCCCAAAATAGGCTTCAATAAACACACTAAGTAAACATACCCAGTAAGCAATAGATGTGAGATAAGATCAACCAAGTGCCTTTAATATAAGATCTGAATAAACTTGTGTGAAAGGCTAATGATACAATCTGAATTTTAATGTGTGTCTGCATTAGTATGAAAATGAATGATTTTAGTGTGACAATAAGGGATTTGATTGAGATAGCTCTTCCCATGGTGCCGTTTGTTAAAATCAATGGTTAATATTTTAATTCCTCCAAGGATCGTCTTTTTCATAGACTGGAGTGTATTCCTGAAGACTGGGACATTTTAGGTAACAGTCCAACAAGACAGGAAGAAAGAAGAAAGGAAGGAAGGAAGGAAAGAAGGAGGAAGGAAGGAAAGAAGAAATAGAAAGCTTGAATCTTCTGACTGAATGTTTCTAACAGTATATTAAGATGAAAATGCTAAACTAAATTTTATATGTGGTTGTTTGATGTATTTCCTTGAAGAATATATATATATATATATATATATATATATATATATATATATTCTTTCAATTATGACACACAGATGTTACTCCTTTTATTTATGTAACTTTAAAGATGTAAACATTAATATGGTTAGGATCTTAAATGTCTGCCACAGTGTATGTGCTGGAAGCTTGGCTGCCAGCCTGTGGATGGGGGATACTTCTAGAAAACTGTCTTCAGGGGGGGAAGTTAGGCAACTGAGAGCATGCCCTTGAAAGGGATAGTGAGACCCCAGGGAACTGTCATTCTTCTGGCCACCATGCCGTAAGCAGACTACTGTGTGTTCCATTACCACAGGCCCAAGGCAACAGAACTGATCAGAAGCTAAACACTCTGAAACCATGAGCCTAAATAAACTTTCTGCCCTTTAAAGTTTATCAAGTCAAGTATTTTGTCTCAGTGGTGGAAAGTTGTATTTTTCTTCTTTTGTTCCAAAGAGGGAATACTCCACATGTATGCTCTAAGGAGAAGCCAGAGGCCAGCCTCTTTCATTAAAACAGCCACAGGACAGGAAGCCCACCAGAAGCCAAACTTGTGTAGAGGCCTGAGAGCTGTGCATTTTTGACATATTGGAACTACAGACATACCTCATTGAGAAGAACAAGAGGGATTGTATAAGCATGTTGCTAGAGAGAAATCCACATATACTGGCTGGCTGGCCAATTGGCACAGTAGTAGTTTCTTCCCTGATTGGAGTAATACTAGAAAAAGAGGGCCCCACTTCTGTAAATAATGAGCTACTAGGAAAATCCTGATTTTGTGTATTTTGTACCCAGGAACATTAGAATTGAATCTGAATTTTACAGAAACACACACACACACACACACACACACACACACACACACACAACCAAACAACTGTACAGATCTGTCTACTTTAAAAGCTGATAACTGATTTTGCTGTTTCTTAAAAAGAACTCTTTTAAAAATGTATATTTTGTTGTCTAAACAGTGGAGCAATACTACAGTGCCCCCAGAGAATACAGGATGGATCTAATTTACCTTAGATGTTCACCTCCTTTAGAAAGATTTATTTAATTGGTAACATAATTTAATGGAGAGGAATTTTAACTCAAAGTAATAATTTTTCTATTCATTACAATGCACTGTGAATTATAGCAAACACCACATAATAAAATGTTGGGTAACTTTAATTGATATGAACCCTTTGGGTGTCTCAGTCCCAGGTATAGTTGCTGAGAACTCCTTGTTAAAGGGAATAAATTTTCAGGTAGGAAAACCTTTGGAATGGGTAAAAAATTAATCCAGGAGGGAAAAAGAAGACTTATGAGACTCAGGAGGCAAACAACCTGCTCATGTCTGGGAAACCTGAAACTTGCAAGATTCCAAAAGGTTCCTTCCAAGCTTTATAGAGGCGGTAAACAGCTGCAGGGGAGGAGATTCTGATCAGCCAGTCTGCTTGGAAGTAGTACAGAGAGGTCCAGGGACATAGCCCCCATCGTCTGTATTGGGGTGGGGTTTCCAGTGAGGTAGCTACCTTTGAGTCATCACCAGGACTTCTCTTAGTAACCAGACAAAAGAGATGAGCTTTAGTCTTCCTGGGGTGAGATGTTGTGTATGTATTATTGCTCCCAAACATCTCAGCAAAGCACCAGAGACAATAGGCAGCAATGGATGGATACAGAGATAGACTATTGAAGGTTCAATTGACCAAGCTTGTTCTAGGGCTGGAAAACCCCTCAGAATAAACCATGTACATCTTGTACTTTCCTGCAGAATGGTATTTTAGGGGTGGAAGTTGTTTGCTTCATTTGGGGCTATCCCAGGAACTAGGCTTAGCTGAGGGAGAGAAAATAAGTGTGATTACAGACCCTGGGTGGGGTACAACAGGCCCACAAAGTACAGCCATCCCCCTTGGCCTCAGAGTAACTGGAACAGCTTGAGCCTATCTCACCAAAGCACAAAGATCCCATAGAGGTAACCCAAGATGAGGAAGCCAGAAAATCAATTGAAATGATTAAACCTTTTAGTTATATGTTAGTCTTTACTAATGTGATTTAAGTGTTCTCTTAGCTGTTTGATTCCAAAACTAATTTATATCCACTTAGAATGTCAGCCTTAGACCTTCAGAGCTGTCCAACAAAGATTATCTTCAAATTTCCACTATTTGCCATGGTAAAGTAACCCAGGGCCTTGCTTTGTTATTCTGCCCAACCTCTTTAAAAAGGTCCCATTACAAAAATGGTGTAAACCTAACCCGAGTGTTTTTCAGATTTAGAAAAGTATCTAAACTACATACAGGGGTACTGTGCTTGGCTGTACTGTCAACTTGCTGCACATTAGAATCACCCAAGTAGGGAACCTCACCTAAAGAACTTCCCTGAGTGCTTAATTGATGTGGGAAGACACACCATGAGTGAGTGTGGATTTTGAGTGGCTCCTTATGGTAGCATTCCAGACAAACCAGAGCTTGGCAGAAGGGAGATTATTCATCTTACTTGGCCTTCCCTCTTGCTGGCTAGTTGATTGATCGTGATGCTACTGCTGCAGCTTACATCACTGATACCAGAACCAGTGTTTCTAGGCTTCCATCACTAAGGACCAACAGCAGTCCAGGAGCATTTCAAGTTCTAAGGGCCACATTGGGACTGCTGAGGCACCCACCCTTGTGGGCTGAGCCACTGCTGGTTGCCAGCCACTCAGGTGTGAGACAGAAACTGTAGGACTAACTACCATGACAGCTGAACCACCTAGGCTCAAGGACGAAGTAGCTGCTTAGCTCTCAATCTCTTCAAGCCCGTGTGTCAGACAGCTGTCATTACTATCTTAACTTAAGCTGACTTAATAATATTCACTGCATGTTTAGTCTGCCAGCTTTGCTTCTCTAGAGAACCATGGCTAATACACCCAAAGGAATGAAAGCCAATCCATCCACAGGCACAGCTAAGAAGTTGTAAAGAATATTGTAGTCTGGTAATTTTATGATACTTGACAAAGTTATTGAGAGAATTCTACCACAGCCTGTGCCTATAAATGTGAAGGAGCTACAGCTATACTCAGGGCTCCTGAGATTCTGGTGTATTTTCATACACCACCTTACCCAAGTTGTCTGTCATTTGTGTATCTTTTAAAAAGGAAAGCTATGTGAGGTTGTTAAGCTCAAAAGGTTTTTGAACAGGCTAAGATCTCTGTGGGGCTGGCTAAACAGCAATGTGCCCTCATTGCCTTAATGGAGACAACAGATGTAAATGGGAGACATACATATATCAACTTTCCCAGTAAGAGACTAACAGACGAATTATATAAGGTCCATGCCTGTCAGTGAGGGACACAAATGTGCCTTCACCTGAGTGGACACTGCCACGGTCCTTCTACAAGCATTTCCATGTAAGCTAGTAACAAGGGAAGCCACTATCAGGGTCTCACAGAACTCAGTGACATCAATGGGCACTCCAAGAAATGCCAGTGGCAGGTCACTGCACAGCAGTGATGCACAGAACTGGGCTGAAGACAACCAAGCACAGTGGTATTTCTGGCACTTTACAACCTACCTTACAACCTCCTGGGTCTGGATTAGGTTGGTTTGTTTGTTTTTCAATAGGGTTACTGAAAAAACAGCTAAAGAGTTTAGGAAGCACACTAAACAGATGGAAGTAGGCTCTCCCAAAGGCTATAAGGATGTTACCTGAAAACTGGCCCAGTGCCAGAAGTGAGCTAGCTCCCTGAGTAGTTAGCTAGAGATGCCCCTGATGCTTCACAAACCTTCTAAAGACTATTATCACCATCGTTAGTGGCATTCCAGATCTAGATAGTAAGCCCATATTACTGAAGACACTTCATGCTTTGGCTTTGGGGCATGGAAGGTAAAACTGGGACTTAGAGGGAAGCTCCCTCCTTACTGGTTCGTTTTCATAGTGCCACAAGGTGGTTGGTATTTGGTATACAGGCTTCTTGGGGAGAACTGTCACTAACATCCCTGCTTGGCTATAGAGCCTACATGCTGAAGTACAGAATGCTCACAAAATGTGCCTACTTGTGTAATAGTAGCAAGACATCAGGAGTACAATCCAGTTTTCCAATGGATTTAAGGCCAGCACCGTTAAAGGGAGTTCTTCTCGGGAATTGTAAGCCAGAGCAAAAACCTGTGTCTGGAGAGGTCATAGGCCCAGTGTGGGGAGTCACAGGTATTGTTTGATAAATGGATATGGTATGCCTATCAAACTGCCTTCCAAACACTTAAGCTTACACCCATGTTCTCTGTTGCTGTCAGCTGAAATCAGTCATGGAAGGAAACTGGATTCTGCAAGAGATGACATATCATACAGACTCCTAATCACTGCTGAAGCTCCTGAGAAGCTCCTGAGAACTGGTAACTATTGTCATGGCATAGCGGCCCAATGCTTAGCCATATACAGACATCTCTACCATCCCCTCCAAGGCTCAGAGAGTATTGTCAAAGAAGAGGCTGGAGAGAATGGTAAGAGCCAGAAAAGGTGGAGTCCTGTACAAGAGTTTTCTCCAAACTGAAACATTTCTTTAGAGAGGTGGGGTGGAGAGTGAGGGCAGAATCATTGGTCTCAGGAGGTAAACAAAGTTCAGGTTTGGGAAAGTTGTGGAGCAGTGGTCTGTGGCAGGCAGTCTGGCAGTTGAGCACAGGCTTAAAACTGGGCGACCCAGCGGAACAATCCGAAAGGGACCGGGAAAAACGTTATGCCAACGCTCCCGGGAGGCTTTTGCCTCAGGTCACGGTCACGTACCACTCCTCCTCAGGTAGAGGCGTGGCCACACAGCCCCAAGCCATCCCCAGGTTAATGAGACACCTAGAGGCTTAGCCATGCCCCTTCCCAGTTACTATATCTGCCTCGCCTCTCCCAGAGGGGAGGGGGTATAATTCCATCAACGCCGCTCTCCACAATGAAAATAAACATCTTAGAATTCTCTTCATCTGGACCCGCAGTGGGAAACGAGGGATCTGGCCCTCTTAAGGAGCCGAATCTAATCTCTCTCCAAGGGCTTCCCAGTGCTCCTAGACGGTATCCATTCACCCAAGCCTAAACAGCTAGCCTGGTGCTCCAAGCCACCGAAACCGGTCCTGGCAGGAACCCCAGATGCGCTCTGGCTAGCCAGTCTGCGGCACCCTGCTGCGACTGCAGTGCCCTGGGCTAGCTGCTGCGAGTTCCCCGGGAATGGCCCCTCCCCCACCCACGGGCAGGGCCCAGAGGCTTCCCACAGCCCCCACCTGCCTGTCGGACTGTGTGAGAAGACGTGTGGTCACTTCCCACGTGTCTCCTATCCCACCCAGAGCTGCAGTGGGACGGACATGTGGGGCTTCTTTCCACCTAGCCAGGTTTGTTCCCACAGAAAGTTGAAACTTGCAAGATTTAGGAGCACCACTCTCCAGTTTATGTGAGCAGTGAACAACTCCTGGGGTAGGAGCCTGGCCAGCAGGGCAGCTGAGAGGATATCTCTTAGAACTACAAGCTGTGCAGAGCTCTAGGGATGCAAGGAAGGCCCTCTCTTGAGTTGTCAATCGGTGGGTTTGTCTGAGATGCAGCTGCTTTTGAGTCACTTTTTAAAAAAAGATTTATTTTATGTATGTGAGTCCACTGTAGCTGTCTTCAGACACACCAGGAGAGAACATCAGATCCCATTTCAGATGGCTGTGAGACATCATGTGGTTGCTGAGAATTGAACTCAGGACTTCTGGAAGAGCAGAGCTGAGCCATCTTTCCAGTGTGTGTGTGTGTGTGCGCGTGTGTGTATGTGTTGTGTCTCCTCAGGAAAACTCTGCACACAACAGATGTCATCCTAGTATCTGATCTGCAGAATCACTGTGGACCGTCACTGTGTAATTTTCTAATTTATCACTTGCAACCTACAGAAATATCATATAAAATAAAATGATTCCCAACAAAAGCACCTTTGGAGAAATATCTGAAAACCCAAAAGCAAGTGATGAATTCATTGAAAAGAACCAAGGAACAGATAACCTAAGTAGGAACAGGATAACTTTAAGCTGTCAAAAAAAGCAAGACAGAAGAGATGCTGTGTGAGGGGCTCTCTCTTGTGTGTCCTACACTCTTATACCCTATGTCTCTTCTGTTAGCCCCACTGCCATGAAATCTGCAGAATGGTAGTAGAAAATACAAAGGACTGTCCATGTTTTGCAAAAATAATTCATTAACTTGCACCAACCTGTTTTCCCACTGTGGTTGGACTAAAACTACCCATGTCCGGACTTCCCAGGCCTGATTTGATCTGAACCATGTACACACTGGCTTTACATCCTACTAACCTCAAACTCCAATGAACTGGCTTTCTTTCAGATCCTTGAAAAGTTTGCAGTAGTTGTTTCAAGACCATGGCATTGTCTGGAAAGCTTTTCCCTGGGCTACCGTCTTCCCACATATTTAATGTAAGTTCAACTTAAACCCACCCCCTCACTTCCTGGTCAACCTATCATATAACCCACTTCCTGCATGTCTCTTAGTCACTGCTGGGAAGTTTGCTGGTTCAGTTTCTGCCTCCATCTTCTTCCAGAACATAAGCTGCCCATCAGGGGATCTTCTGTGTTTTACACATGGTTTTGCTTTACCTGATACCTAGGAAAGAAATGAAAAAAGCCAAACAAACAAACAATGAAGAGTAAAGGGGCCCACCATGGAACTATCTCGGGGAGGGGGTATATTTGACAAAGAAAATGGGGCTGAAGAAGAAAATTAGGGAGAGGAGAAAGCAGTAGGGGTGGGAAGTGGTTGTGGTGAACACCTTTGCATAACTTTTAGATACACCATCTGCAAAAGGGGATGTGCAAAGAGGGCCTTTCGTACATAACTACTTTTCACTTTGCTGTTAAAGTTTTGTCTTCAGTGTCCTGAAGGCACCAGTCCTCAAGATTTCTCTGTTGGGCTGTAGGTGTTGGTACATCTTCCTGGGGCTTCAGTGAGAATCTCTTACACTGTCCCTGGGGGCTCCAACACCTGAAAAGAGCTGCCAGGACAAGCAAGGGAAGAATGAAGGAATAAGCACTACACTGTACCTAGTTTATCTGGAACCAGTGTAAGGTCTGTCATTGCCCATGACTAAGGTTGCTTACACAGTCAGCAAGCGATGTTCTCCAGTTTGTTTTGATGCTACATAATGTAAATGTGTACATATGGCAACAGTGGCAGGGGTGCTGTTTGACACATAAGAAAAATGCATACGTAAAGAAAATGACAGAGCTGGAGAGACGTCTCAGAGAGGACCCAGGTTTGATTCCAATACCAGGTCAGGCAGTTCACATGGATCTGTAACCCCAGCTCCAGGGGATCTTCTGGGACCCAAAGCCTATGGCTTCCATGGATATGTATGTGTGCATGTATGTACACCCACGTTCAAAAAGAGACACCTTTCAAAAACTTAAAATGAGAATAATAAGCTAAGCAAAGTACATGTCTATAATCCCAGCACTTAGGAGGTGGAGCCCTGGGTAACATGTCAAGAACCTGTATAGAGTTCAAAAAAATATTTTAAGAAATACAGAAGACAGAATTCTCTCCAGGAAGCCTCAGTGGAACCAGTGTACTATTGCAGACATGCTCAGTGGCTTCTTAAGCCTAATGATGATAATTTAAATTCTGAAAGATGAGCAAGATTGTTGGAGATTTTCACACACACACTCACACACACGCCCCGTAACCGGAGCTACTTCTTGGGGGATGAGGATCTCAGCTCTCCTATAGCCCCTTGCTCAGCACTTAAATGAGCCTTTAGCCCTGCCATAAAGCTCTTTGCTGCCTTCTCCACTTCTCAGACCTGCTTAGCATCTCTGGCTCTGAACTAATGCTTGTGGACACTATGGAAATTTAAGAGCAAACACAATGTGACATCCAAACTGGACAGCAGCTTAAATCCTAATATAATTATCCATCCTGATGAAGAGAGTTGCTGGCTGCTAGTTCAATACCTATTATCCGGGGACCTTTGTTTGTAGGATTCAAGAGAAGGAAGTTTCAGAAGTTAGTCCTGGAATCAGTTTGATAGGAGTCTCAGTTAATTTCCAGAATGAACAACTGGTTTTTGTTTGATTGGAGGTGGAGGTGGGGTCAGACGTAAGCTGCACTGCAAGTCTTTAGAAACCACATGAAGAGCTAGTCTCTACTTTTAGCTGTGGTTGGGCTCAAAACAGCTACTACGCAGGTGAAAGCCACACGCCCCACGTCTCCATCACAAATATCTTACTAAAGTACACAAATGTGGGCTAGGTAGATGGCTCAGTCGATAAAGTATGTGCTATAAGGATGACGATCTGAGCTTGTTCCCCAGCACACAGGCAGGATCACACACGTCTACAACAGTGTAGTGGGGAAGCAGAGGCAGGGGGTTGTCTGGCACAAACTGGTGATTTTTCTGTTCAATAAGGCCCCCTGTCAGCAGAGAACAACTGAGAAAGACACCAGATGTCAACCCCTGGCCTCCATACAGCTGCCACCGCCCACACACAATTAAACATTTTAAATGTACAAAAATTCTCTCTCACATACGTGTACCCTCCAAGCCATGAACATACAAGTCGGGAGGTTTTCACTTCATGGCCCACACTTGGTCTTCTATGCTATAACGTCACCAGTAGAAAAGGCAATGAGGGCGGAGCTTCGGGCAGCAAATGTAGGGAGAAGGCTATGCTCCAAGCATGGCGGTCACTCTTCTGTGTCCTTCTGAAACACCCACCTGCCAAGGAATAAGACTATGACAGAAATGGTCAACATTAATTTTGCATTTAATGGAAGCAACTAGACTTGGGTTATTCAGAAATGCATGGAGATTTTGCTGTGGCTTAAAGCTTCCATCAATAGCACTCACTCTGAGTACACAAAGGGTACTGGGTAAAGAAGTCACTGTGTCATGAAAAAGCCAGATCACCACCTCCAAGACAACTGACACAGCACACCTTTGACACTTTTATTACACCAGGTCAAGGAAAACAAACAGAATATAGTAATATGTTCCTGCCTTCTTTGGGCATGGATTCTAAGCACACATCCATTCTTATACCTGTGAGGAAGGAACTCGATCAAAAGCATCTGACTGCTCACCACACTCTACCCTTAAAATCCTAATTCAAGTCTTATACCACAGTGCACAAGATTTTTGGCAGTCATGGGCTCTGTCACGAGGCAGAACTTGCAGACACAGAAAAGATAACTATCACTGACATTCATCCTCACTGAGTAGGGCAGACTGCATGAGACAGTGTGGCTATGTAGAGGGACAGAGATCCAGACCTGGCAATGTGCTGCTTCTGCTGGAGGATTACCAGTCAGGGCTTCTCACTTGGATGCATTCCTCCGCTGTCCCAGTGCCTTTACACCTAGCAACATTGAACAATGAAATAGCTTCAAGCAACCACATCTAAATAAAGAGTTCAGTGTGTGCCTCTCCTGGAAATAGCTAATGGCAGAAAAGCATTTCTTGGCACTCCTAGAGTAGGCTGGGATGAAAATTGTACCGTAGGCTGGAGAAGAGCCCAATGTGTTTCACAAGGTTGGGTTCCACCACATAGGCCCGCTCCCCCTTGGCTCTCAGCAGAGAGTACAGTGCCATGTCTTTGCCAAAGCCCTGGTGGCAGTACACCTGGGACAGGTAGGTGAGAGTCCTTCGGGCAGCAGGGGCAGGGAAGAGCATAGCCGGGGTGCAACACTGAGAGGCAGGAACCACACTGTACAAGGAGGGACTCAGGCGTCGCAGTTCCAGGAAATAGTGTCTGCCCACCAGTTCCACCAGCCCCATGCTGTACAGACAGAAGAAAAGCATGACAGGCCAACTGAAGCCTGGGCGACAGGCAAACCTCATGTATATCCAGGTTAGCACAGGCCCCAGCAGCATGCCCACACCAACCCACTCCAGGATCCGCATAGGCTCGGGGTTGATATAGTGCTGCAGCCTCTCTGGGTGATAGAGCTTTAGATACAGGGCATCTTGGAGGTGTGGCTCAGAGAATCGAGCACGCAGTAGGTGCTCCAGTACTGGGAAGATCTGTTCTTCTGGAATAGCATCATCTTCCACCATCAGGACATAGTCTGGATTGTAGGTCTGCAGCGATGACTCCAGGCAATAAACATAGTCTTGCTTCTCTTTCTCAAATGAGTTAGTTGAAGGGTCATCACCATAATCATCTTCAGTGCCCTCATAGCGGTTGGCCACAGGGACATACTTAGAGAGCAGCTTAGCATCAAAATGGCTCACACTCCGTTCCACATTGCACAGGAAGAGCTGGTGCCCCTCACACTGGGGACCGCACTGCTGCAGAAGCCGATGGAACTGGGACACTACCTGTAAGACATAATGAAAGCCAGGCTGCCTATCCACAGTGATTATGGTGATCACCAGCCAGGGGCGGGGAGTGGCCTGCCAGACGATGGGCACAGAACCATTGGCAGAGGGCAGCTCTTCAAAGTAGTGAAGGGCAGCCTCCCCTTCCTTCAGGCTCTGCTGCAGGAAATCTTGACTCATCTGGTTTAGATGCCAATGGCGCAGATAGAAGTATGAGTGGAGGAGCCGGTGGCAGGCCAGAGGGGCCAGTAAGCCAAATGTCACCACAGTTAGAATGAAGAGCTGCACAGCAGTGCTGCCCCAGGAGAGTCGCCGAAGCCTCCGGAGAAGCATGGCAGCTGGAGATGTTGATGTGGTCATGACATCAACTTTTGGTCATGTCTGGTCCCAAGAACAAACCATCCTGGATCTCAGGCCAGAATCATTAAGTCAATCCTAAAGAGAAAAAGTAGAATCAGAAAACAATACTTTAAAAAATTCCAACAATGCAGCCCAGCACACAACTGAATCAGAAACTCTAGTTCAAGGTCATGTAGCCACTAGTGACTTGAATAGAATGTTCTGCAATGATTGTTTTCTTGCATTCTGTCCACCGGTGAGCCTTGCCATGCTCACTCTGTTAATGATTAGAGGTACCTGGTGTATTCAACCAACTCTCCATTCCTAAAGATGTGATATTAGCTTCACAGTATGTCTGTCACCAAATAACCAGCAGTTGGTAAAACTATTATTTCAACTCACTTGCTACGAAGACATGAGTGTTAGCATAGGCACACACAAAAAAAACCAACCAAACAAAAAAATCCAAGGCTCGACACAGAAGAAATGCACATAGCTTGAGTAAGCTGCAGCATAGTATTTGACTGTGTGATTTCTGAGATCCTTTTCTGCATATTCCAATGGTGTGGGGACAGGAATACTTGGCAGTGCTTGTTATTTAATGTCATCTTTGATTTCTCTAATCTCATTCAATCTAGTCATTTAATTCTGATTGTCCTTCTAATTTATTTTGATAGGACTATCATTAGAACCAGTAGGAGAAAGTATCTTCCATATTCAAGCAAACTGTGGACTTCGAGAGGGAAGGGAAACATCCCCCATGGAGAACCTATAATGGGGCTTTTCAGTGAGGTGTGTAGGGTAAGCAGAGGAAGGAACAGCCTGATCCAGAAAGGAATGTCTTGGGACGTGATGCTTCAGAAAATGAGTGTGAGATGTGAACCCCAGATCTGCTACTCAATCGGTAGGAAGTCACTTCACTTCTCCAGATCCTAGATTCCTTGACTCTAAAATAAAAATTGTCTATCTTGTGGATTTACTATAGATATTAATAAATATGCCAGAGAGAAAAATTATACAGAATAAAAATGTCATTAAAATATGTCCCATGAAGCTAGAAAGATGGCTAAGTCAATAAAATGCTTGCTGTGCAAACAGAGAGCCCCAGTTTGAACCCTAAGGCCAGCCTCTCTCCAGAACTATACGTGGAAGCGCATCCTTATAACCCTACCACAGGGGAGGTGGAGACAGCAGATCCCCGAGCTCACTGGCTAGCCTGCTGGTCAAGTCCCTGGGGTGCAGAGAACAGAGATTAAAAGCAAAGTTAGAGCCTAGAAAAGTGGCTTAGTAGAAAAGAGTGCCTGCTGTGTAAGCATAAAGACCTGAGTTCAAATCCCCAGATCCTACATAAAAGCTAGCCCAGGTGGCATTTGCTTATAATGCCGTCAGTACTCCTATAGGGAGACGACAACGACAGGAGGCACAAAAAGAATATCTGAGAGCCTGGAACCCAGTCAGCAAGTGTGGTGTGGGCACATCTCAGACAAGACAGGAGAGGAGGGGAGGTCGGATATTGAAGGTTTGTCTTCTGACAGGAGGCACAAAAAGAATATCTGAGAGCTTGGAACCCAGTTAGCAAGTGTGGTGTGGGCACATCTCAAACAAGACAGGAGAGGAGCGAAGGTTGGATATTTGTCTTCTGACTTGTGCAACCTCCCATGGCACATTCATACACATGAACATGAAAACACATAAACACACATCAGAAGGAAAACAGTAAGGTTGGCTTGTCTAAACCAACTGAGGATCATTTCTAGCCTCCACATGCACATGCACACATGTACACCTACACAAGCTGCACATGTGCCTGTACCCTCCTCCTCACCCCACACGCTGAAAAAAACAAATTAAAAAAAAAAAAAAACAACTGATGTGCAAATTCGAGTAGTATTTGAGGAGCAAGAAGTTCTAACATTCTGATGGAAAACAGATTCACGTCAAACAACAAAATTAAAACTAATGAAGCCATTTGTCTGAGTGTGAGGTCCCAGATGGAGGACTTGGAGAAGGGACTGAAGAAGCTGAGGGAGTTTGCAGCCCCAGGGAGGCAGCAACAGTGGCAACTGGCCTGACCCCTTGATACTCCTGGAGACTGATCCACCAACCAAAGAATACACATGGAGGGATCCATGGTGCTGGCCACATATGTGGCAGAGGAGGGTCTTGTTAGCCATCAGGGGGAGGAGAGGCCCTTGGGCCTGAGGGTGTTAGATCCCCCAGTATAGGAGAATGCCAAGGAGGGAAGCTGAGAGTGGGTGGGTGGGTGGGTGGGGGAATACCCCCATAGTGGCAGGAGGAGGGGGAAGGAAATGGGGAGGTTCCAAAGGGGAGATCTGGAAAGGGGGAAACATTTGAAATGTAAATAAAGTATGAAAAAAAAAAAAAGAAAAGAAAAAAACTAATGAAGCCAGTATAAGAGCAGTAGGCTTAAAGCAAACGAAAGTGACAGCTATAGCATCAAAAGTATAGTCTTGCCTCAGAAGCGTTTGTAGCCACTTGAAAGAAGATGGTCCAGCTTGTGAGTGCTGAGGGCTCTCCATGTGTTACGGGGCTCAGCTGTATTGTCCGCCAGCACTCCCATATCTGCAGTCCACCTTTAGCAATCACACTGAACTTCATTTCCTGGCTGCTGCCCTTCAGGGTAGGGGTCATATGACTAGAGCTTGCCAAGAAGACCTGAGATAGATGGAGCACCTCTATGGATCTAGAAGAAAGTCTGCCCCAACTGCTCACTTCTCCCCTCCTGACACCTACACTGCTTAGTGTTGTGAGCTACATGTAGACCATTGTATCCAGCCAGTAATGACTTTTAGACTTTTTCTGTAGGGTAGTTATTCAGCCCTGCCCTCTACAGTCATGTAGAACACCAGACATCTCTCCTTCTATGTTGTGACTCACTTCCAAGTAGAGTCAAGTCTGCGACAATGGTCCTGGGAATGCAAATGTGAGTCAAAGAAGTTTAGTAATGTCAAGAGACCTGGAGAACAGCCCCAAAGGAAAAAAAGCAAGGAGATTTTGGTAGCATATGACCCTGACCCTGGTGGTTTGTGAACACCAGAATACTATAGACTTGTTCTTTCTCCCTCTGATCTGCTGAAGTCCACAGAGTTAGTACATCGCAGACTTGTACCTCACCTGGCCTCATTCGTGTCTCATCACTATTGCTGGATACCCGGTGTTGGAACTGGGGCAATTCCATGCCTCAAGTTCAAAAGCTTTGGGAATAGGGCCACCTGGGTGGTTTCCTGCTCCCATTACTCTTTCTGTCCTGGTTATTACCCAAGGGAGCAAGACCATATAGAGGACAGAATTAGATGCAAAGTCAACAAGATAAGGCAATCAGCTTGGAAAATGCCAGGTGTACAATAAATGTGGCTTATGACAGTACAGCAGGTGGCACAGAAATGGTAGTGTCCATATTGACATAGAAAGGACCTATAATCCCAGGAATTTTCTCCACTGTAGGAAATAAAACCACTAACATCTCACAAAGTCCTTTACTGCCTGCATGTGTGTGTGTGTGTATGTGTGTGTGTGTGTGTGTGTCATTCTACAGATGATCAGGGAAGAAGAGGGGCTCAATCGACAGTACCTAGGATCTCTGCATGCAGTGATCAGCTCCTACTGGGGTGACAAATGCTACACACCTTTATGATTTACAGTAAAGATCTATCATTCTCACACACAGATCTGTTGATAGTGGTGGCCCTGCTGGATTCAAGTACAGAGGGCAGGCTGGAGGCAGGCACCAAATGTGCTTCTCTTCATGGATCAAAATGCAGAGGAAATGGCTACCAGGGCTGGGCTCTTGGGTCAGGTAAAAACTATGGCCGAGGCAAATTTGCATCTTTGCTGGTCTGCTGCAGTCAAGTCTACTCATCCCATCCACTGGCCTAAGCAAAAGGGGCAGGGAAACTCACTCCTCTGCCAAGCAAGGGGAGGGGAAAGCTCACAATCAGAGACCTGGAGACCGATTTCTAGACCCTCAGAAGAAAAGAAAGCCTCTCCCAATCTGCTCAGGGAAAGCCCCAAACCCTCACAGGGCATAAGCTTTGTCCCCCAACCATAGGGGACTGAAGGGTCAGAGGAGACTTCCAAAATAATCTCTAAAGTTCAGTGGTTTGTAAGAACTAAGGTATTCAGATGTTTCTTTTTTCACATGTGAAGTTACAAACACTTCAGATATATATGACTATAAGTAAGAAGCAGTGAATATCTTTTTTCTCAATCTTCTGAAGAAAAAAAACATGACAGTGAATGTCTATAATGTAGCTTTTAAGCGTTAAATTATTAGATTGTAGAGTACTTTGAAATTACTTTCAATGTTCTTTATATGAGAGAGAGAGAGACAGAGACAGAGACAGAGACTGAGGGGGAGTGAGGAAGAGACAGAGACTGACAGCCACAGAGAGGGGAAGGGAAGTAGAAGAGGAAGGGAAGGGGGAGAGAAGATTAAGAGGAGAGAGAGAGAGAGGGAGAGAGAGAGAGAGAGGGAGAGGGAGAGGGAGAGGGAGAGGGAGAGAGAGAGAGAGAGACTTTCTTGCTTTTCTTCATTTTTCTAAGCATGTAGCTTCTCCTCCTGTTACTTGCCCATAAAGGCTACCTACCTCAGTTTCTTCTGTACATTCTAGAATGGACAGGTAAGACTTCTCCTTTTTTATTGACCTTACTGGTTTTGTGGCAGAGTAAAAAGAGGAGTGTAAAGTCATAAACTAGCTCTCAGAGCTACTTGATCCCACACATGGACCAAGTCACATAATTACACTCCAAACTCAACAGAACAGAAACAGAAAGAAGGCACTAAATGCCTGAAGCAGAAAAAGGCTATGGAAAGCCTGAAGCCAGTGGTCAGGGAGATATCATTGCCTCCGTGAGAAGTAGAAAAGAAAACACTGCTGATCATTTGAACACTGCAAACTAGCATACTCACTGTGGGCTGTAGAAAACGGAAACATAAGATGATGGGATGACAAGCTTGGCAAAAATCCATGAGTTATTTAGACACGTTCTTGTTGTCTTTTGGGACACGGAAGGGTGTGGTGTCCCCTCAACACCCACTGTTTATTGCACTTTCCTGATAGGGTTTAACATAGCTGACCTAGAGGAACTGAACTTAAATACTTAGGATTTTGTTTTCATTCGTAGTTTGAGGGACAGAATTTTTCTCCCAACCTATGAATGTAGGCAAAAGAGAGCCATGTTTACATAAGTGAAAGCAGATGACAGAGGACGGTTGTATCTAGATCAATGGTTCCCAACCTGTGGGGTAGCCACCCCTTTGGGGTCACATGTCAGATACCCTGTCTATCAGATATTACAGTATGATTCATAACAGTAGCAAAATGACAGTTATGGAGTAGCAACAAAAATAATGGTATGGTTGGTGGGTCACCATAACATGAGGAACTGGATTAAAGGGTTCAGAATTAGGAAGGTTGAGAACCGTTGGTTTAGATAATTCCTCTGACACCTTTTTCCGGAAGTTAATATGCACCCATAAGATTGTCGCTGAGGCTCACACCCCATTGGCATTGTCGTCTGACTGGTTTTCCGAGTCATCAGGTAACAACTGTTTCAGATCTAAGGAGGTAA
>JADRCH010000058.1:1637196-1807498 GCA_019843965.1 Rhynchomys soricoides | reverse complement strand
CCCCCAAGTCCACTTTCCTTCACGAAAGACACCACCACTTTCCCAGGCATCGGAATCTGAAAGCCTAGCAGTTTCCGACTTCTCACATCCATCTTAAGCCCTTCCCAATTCCAGGGCCCGGGATCTGAACAGAGAACTCTCAAAAGAAGGAAAATGGCTAAGGAATACCTTTTAAAAATAGCAACTAGGGAAATGCAAATCAAAACAATTTTGAGATTCCATCTTAGTCCAATCAAAATTAGGACCAACAAAACAACGAACAACAAACGCTGAAGAGAGTGTAGGGAAAGGGAGCCATCTTCCTCTGCTGGTGGGGTTGCAAACTGGCGCAGGTATTATGGAAATCTGAGTGGAGAACACTCAAAAAGCTAAAGGTAAATCCACTGTATGACCCAGCTATACCACTTCTTGGCTTGTGTCCAAGGGACTACACATCACGTTCACTGCTCCTCTATCAACAATATCTAGCAAATGGGAAAAACTGAGATGCTCTTCAATCATCGAAGGCATAATGAAACTGCAGCGCGCGCACGCGCGCACACACACACACACACACACACACTATGAATACTGCTCAGCTGTAAATAAAAATGACACCATGAACTTTGCAGGTAAATGGATGGAACTAGAAAAGATTATATTGAGTGAGGTAACCAGACCCAGAAAGACAGACATCCTGTGTTCTCTCTCACCAGAGGCACCTAGCTCTGAGTCTTCAAATGTTAGTGTATGTATGTCCTTAGGTAAGAGCAGAAACCAAAAATGTAAAAGCGGAGCATAGCTGGAGTAGAGAGGTGGGGGAGACATGGAGGGGGGAACAAGGTGCAAATGCTCTAACTGGGTAAATGGGTAAAAGTGTGGGACTCTAATTAGGGAGGGAGGACATAAATACAAAAGGAGGGTCAAACACTAGCGAGCTCCCGGGCATCAGATAAGAGTCTACAACTACCATGTCACTAAACCAGCATAATACCTAGCTACACTCTAAGTATTTGACCTTAACCCTCACCAGTAAGTGTAGTTTTCACCCCTCATCAAGGAAACTTCCCTTTGTGACAGAAGGAGACTATTACAGAAAGCCACAACCAATTAAAATGCCACGTTGAGGAACCCAGTCCCAAGGGATACATCTACAGAATAATTCCCACACCCAAAGCTAGGGAACACTGTGAAAGAGGGGGCAGAAAAAAATCGTGAGAGCCAGAGGATCAGGAACTTTGCTATGAGACTGTGCTCCACTTCTGCCTAGTCCTAAGCTGAACCAGTAGAGCTACTGACATGCCTACATGGACAAGGGAAAGTCGCTGAGGCCTAAACCTACACAAAGAACTACAGGCAACTAAGGAATGCGAACAGTGGGAGAAATAGTCTTCCCCAGGGAAAAGCACACAAACTGGTTATCCAACACCAAATGTTCATAAATACAAGTAACATTACGAAGCTGTGGTGGTTTGTATATGCTTATCCCCCAGGGAGTGACACTATTAAGAGATGTGGCCTTGTTGGAGTAGGTGTGTCACTGTGGGTGTGGGCTTAAACACCCTCATCCTAGCTGCCCGGAAGCCAGTCTAGCAGCCTTCAGATGATGATGTAGAACTCTCAGCTCCTCCTGCACCATGCCTGCCTGGATGCTGCCATGCTCTCACCTTGATAGTGGACTGAACCTCTGAACCTGTAAGCCAGCCCCAGTTAAATGTTGTCCTTTATAAGACTTGCCTTCATCATGGTGTCTGTTCACAGCAGTAAAACCCTAAGATAGAAACTGAGCAGGCTATACTTAGGGATATCTGTCTGTCTATCTGTCTATGCATGTAACAACAATTAATGACTAGGAGACCATTCATTCAAAAGAGGGCAAGAATGAGTCTATGGGAGGGTGTGGGGTCAGAAAAGGAAAGGGGAAAATGCTGTAATTATATCACAATCTCAAAAATAAAAATTTAAATATCAGTGGGCTAATGAACAGACAGTTCTCAAAAGAAGAAATGACAAAAATATATAGGAAAACCATTCAAGGTCCTTGACCATCAGGAAAGACAAATTAAGTCTAATTTGAGAGCTACAGAGGTGGCTCGGGGGTTAAAAGCACTTGCTGCTTTTGCAGAGGAAACAGGTTCATTTCCCAGCACCTGAATAGAGAAGCTCGTTAAAACCATCTGTAACAGCAGAATCAGGGGATCTGACACCGATACTGGCCTCTGCCAACATGGGATTACACACAGTGTATCTATGTAGGCAAAACAGCATATTCAAACCACCACAATATCATACATGACTTAGCTCCTGAGTACAAATCCAGGGGATGTTTTTGTCAACATGCCACAGAGAAAGTTGCCTATATTTATTGCTGCAGCATTCATAACAGCCAGGAAACCCAAGCAGACCACATGTCCATCAATAGACGGAATGATAAAGACCATGTGGCACATATACACAACGGAATCTTATGCAGCCCTAAAGAGAAGTGAAGTAATGGCATTTGGCAGGAAAACAGGCTGGACTGGAAGTCACCACATTAAGCAAAATATGCCAGCCTTCGAGAGATAATACCAAGTTTTCTCTTGTATGCTGATCCCATACTTTAATATTTTTGTGGGAGTATATGAGTGTGTAGTACGTGTGTGCGTGTGTGTGTGTGTGCGCGCGTGTGTGTGTTTGTATGGGGGTAAGTTATAAAATTAGAAAGAGAACCTCAGGAGAAATAGAGATCTTAAGGGGAAGGGAAAAGAAGGATAACAAACCTGTCACATGAAAAGCGAAAGGGCTCTGGGGAGAGGAAGGGGCGAAGCAGGGGGAGCTGAAGGACAGGGGATGGAGAGGTCAAGTAAGAATGAAGTATTTTGAACGTTCCATAACTATGCCCTGTATGCTAACTTTAAAACTAATTTTTTAAAAAATCTCACAATGGTGAAACTGCTCAGATGAGAAGAGCCAGCTTGTGGAAGCCCTTCCTCAGGCATGGGACGGGATGCTGCAAACCATGGTAACAGTGTCCATTCCCATCTGACCCTCTGAAGCACCGTCAGAACAGCACTCTTTTCTACAGAACTGGTAGGTAACAGTTCCCCTGTGTCTGCAGAAGACCGTCCAAATGCTTTGCCAAGACCCCGTAGAATTCAGCTCTGACAGCCTTTCCAAGAACACCCTCCTTACACCAACTCAACCGCGGAAAAGCGGATCAAGAGGTGCACATCCCTCTAAACAACAGCCTGATTTCCCCAACAGAACTGAGCACTTTTTTCTTACACATATTAGGACTTTTCTCAGAGCATTTATCTGCTCACTTTCTACTTTAGATTGTAAAACTGTCCCTTGGGATCCAAAGTGGATTGGTTCTAGAACTCCCCACCCCTCAGAATACCAAAATCTGAAGATGCTTAGATTCTTTATATAAACTGTCACAGTCTTTATGTGTTAGGTATGCACTTCTTGAATACATTAAATCATCTCTAATATCAGTCAGAATGCAAACACTATGAAAGTAGTAGCTGTGGTTTTTGTTTAGGGAAGAATGACAATAAAAATTACTACAAACATGTTTGGTTTAAAGAAAATTTCATTTCTTGGATCATTTTTGATCTGCAGTTAGTTGAATCCACAGATACAGCACTTGAGGTACCGAGCAGAATATCTACTTGTAGATACTTGCTACACCCTCACTGCACATTCCAGGGTGTGTTAGACCCTTGAATCCATTTCTTTGCAATATGATTAATCCTATTTGGTGGGAAATTCTAGCAAGCCGTAAGCAGGAGATTCAAAACCCACACACTGTCCATGTTGCCTGATGCCTTTCATGGCTTTACTAATGGCCCTTCACTCAACATCTCTTTAAGTCCCTTCTTAGTGGATTCAGTGTAATTTATCTTTGTTATGACTCACAGGCCAGCACAGTAAGTACTCTATGTTTAATTTTGAATTTAATGACCGTTGAGCAAATAAAAGATCCCAGGAAGTCTTTTGGCCACCTTGGCCTTTTATTTCTCTGCTATAAAATTGGGAGTAACACACAGCCCAATCACACACAGGGCACAGAACAACTTATTTCTAATTTTTCCCAGCATTTATGTGACAGGTACTCTTTGAAGCATTGAGAAGCTCTGCATAAAAAGCCCATGAAAGGTGGACAAGCTAAGGCAGAGTAATCTCGCAGTAGTTAGCAAAGATTTGGACTAGAGTCATAAAAAGGTAAATCCAGGATTCCTACTCTTACTCAACATGTACTAGTGCATCTGGGCCCAAGAAAGTGAAATGAAAAACCACCAGAAACAGTAAGAACCATTTTTAAGATATGGTAAGTAACCACATAAAATAATACGTGGTGTGTGTGTGTGTGCGCGCGCGTGTGTGCGTGTACCACTAGTTACCTCTAAAGGGACATACACATTACATATTTATAAAACACATAAAATAAATTATTTCAGCCCATCAATCAAATTTCATTAATGGAATAAAAAAACCAAACCCCAGGTAAAGTGGAAAAGGAATACAATTGGAGTGAAATGAAACGCCTACAAATAATTTGGAGACATAGGCAGACTATACACAGAAAACTATACTAAAGGGTACTTTAAAAATCACTAACGAATGTGTTAAAAGAATACTTTTCTACATGAAGGTCTCAGTTAATAGAAAGACAGCCCCCTTTTCCAAACGACTTTTGAGAATTAACACAATCTCAATTCAGTTTACTCCAAGAAGAAGCAATATGGTTTCAACAAATGAGCATTTGCATGGAAACTGGTAAATCTCACAAGGTAATACCAAGTCATACCCTTAGATATGGGAGAGTAAGTAATACACCTGACAGAAATAATGAGTGATGCTACTTAGAACCAGTAAGAATTCCTCACTTAAATTCTGTTCATAATAGAAAGGGGTAGGAGGTAAATGAGACAAAAAGGGCAGCTATGTTGATTCAAATTACAGAAGATGTACATAGTATGACCATTTTTATTTTACATATGGAATATAATTTAATGAACATGAGTCAAGAGGCAAGAGAGAAGGAGGTTTCCCGCTGGCTTTCCACATCCCTGCAGAGAACATGTATGACCTCAACAACTTGTACTCAAGATTTCACTCAATGATGTGTCTTGTGCCAGACACATGGACAGTGAGCAGGGCAACAAGAAAGCCTAAATCCCTTTTAATCCCCAATTTAAATTGTTACATCTATGATGTATTAGATATCTTATATTTGTATGTCTGTCCTTTTTTATTATTGATGTTGTTAGATTAATTCTTGTTTATTATATTGAGACAAGGTCTTGTTATGTAGCTCAGACTGGCCTGAAACTAGAGATTCCCTTACCTCAACCTCCCTAGTACTAGGATTGCAAGCCTGGGCCACTATGCCAGTGTGTATTTTGGTGCCATGACTCTTGTTTGTTTAATTACTGAGACTTTATAACATGCTTTATAATCTTATTAAGCCTATTTTTTCTCATGACCCAATATAATTCTCCTGGCTTTTAAACACAACTTTGGTCTACAGCCACACCACCTTCAATGCCTCCAATTTGTCTAAAAACAACTTTATTGAGGCACATTTTATTACAATAAAATGTACATTTAGTTCAACTAGTTCAAAGTTTTGACAACTTGATAGATAACTATCAGCACATTAAAAAATAATGAAAGCATTTTAAAGAGCATTTTGAATTATAATTAGAAAAACTACAAGTGAATGGACCCCAATTAAATATGGGGAGAAGAATTACTGTTTCATCCATATAAATGCAAATGACAAACACAGGTAATTAGGTATGGGTTCCTATGGGTAAAGACAAGCAAGCTAAAACTGCATACCATTATTAATGTAATTACATTGTTAATAATAACTACATTATCAAAATAAAACTTCACATGTAGAAAAATTAAAGATAAACAGAATCTCAACAATCTAAGATATAGTTTTGTTTATATTAATTTTGCTTTTTTTTTTTTTGCCCCATGATTATCATTTCCATCACTTTTTTCTGGTTCTCATCATATTAAGCGTTAGACACACCTTGATTTTGCTCTTCTGACCTCATAAACTATGTGGGGCATAAAGACCCTCTAGAAATCCTCTAATAAAACAACGATTTCCCTTACAGCCGGTTTCTCTGGGGGAAATTGGCGTGCACTTGCTCGCGCACACTCACACCTGCAGATCTTGCGGATAATCGCATGGTGAGATCATCACTGAAGCCGCATTGTGGTCCCGCGGGGAGGGCAAGGGCCGAGCAGGAGATGCCAGGTCACAGTGACCTGCGGGGGATCAGGCCCCACGACAATCTCTCCAGCGCAGTGCGGCACGGGCGATGCCTGGGCCCAATAACCAGCAGGAGGGCTGAGACACACCCATCCATCCTATCACTCTGGAAAAAATAATAGTGACGGAGAACCCTTAGCTTGGCATCTAGGGTCGCCGTTGACCTTGGGGAGTCCCCTCTGCCCTCAGACCTCAGTTTCCCCACCTTCAGGCCGAGACTGCGAGTCCAACGCAGTGGCGTTCCAGGCGCGGGCGTTTCCGGGAGCGGGAGGGGCGCCTTCCTCCGGTCACCTTAGCTGGAGGACGCGACCGGCGGAGGACTGGCGGAGGGGAGCCCGCTTCTGGGCAGCCATTAGGGGGTAGCGCTCCGGCCGTCCGTGTGGCCTGGCTGTGTGGGGCTCCCGGGCTGCTTCCCTCGGCCTGGTGACAACGAGGCCCGGCCAGCGACTGCCAGAGAGCGAGGCGCACCCGCCTGGTGCCGCAGAAGCACCGAGGGCGGGGCCGCGGCCAAGCTAGCCTGCGGGGCTCACGGCGAAGGGGACGCAGGCCTCGAGGGACACCACTCCCCTCTCTGGCCGTCGCTCCCTTGCCGCGTCCACTCGCTGGCGCGCTTCTCCGCGACACCAGCCGGGCAGGAAACCTACCCCGTGGAGGTGGTCAGCTGCGTCCTGGCTTGCAGAGGCCACCGCCGCTGTAGCCCAGGCTGGCCGGTCTTAGTGGTGGCGCCTTGGCAGAACCCTGCTGGGCCAGGGATAGCGGAAGGCTCGCCTCCTGCCGCATTCGCTCCGGCGCTGGGCTCCCCTCGCTCTGCCAGGCCACGTGACCTGCGAGCTGCGGAGCAAATGCAGCCCCCAAAGCTGGATGGGGGTGGGAGTTGGGGGGGGGGGGCAAAAGGCGCCAACTGACGTGCAGCGAGGGAAAAGCAGCGTCTTTCCCAAGTCAGGAGAACAGGATGACTGTCCCTTTTGTAATGGGAATACAAGCCTAGGTTTTATTCCATCAGGTGGGCACACCAAGAAAGATGTATTTTAATGAAGCATCTCGCCTTTTACACGGAAGCGTTTGTGTAGAAAGCCATTTCTCTGTTTCTGAATGGGCTTCAATCTTCTAAATGCCTTCTGTTTAAATGCAAAAGCCCCTGGGAGACATAACTGGAGAGGGAGAAAAATACACGCACCGGGGTAGAGTAATCCTAAAGTGCAACACAGGAAAAGCATAGGAAAATGACTCAAGGAAGGGGGCAAAAATGTGCATGTCTAAGAGAAGGTAATAGCCAGCATTGTACCTTGGCCTTTCCAGGACTCTCACCACCATGCTTCTTTGTGGCCATTTTTATTGCTTCTAATTCCATGATAGTTTGCCTGTGTAGGCCAGGACTTAAATGAATATTTTGGGTGTGCATTTTTTTTTTTTTTTGATGATCGTAATGTTGTCCAATCATTGTCATTTAAATAGGATGCAAACAAGTTGCAAGATTAGGAAGCACCTATAGTAAAACCCTTTCTGTAACTGGGTAAGTATCAGTTTATAGGGTTAAAAAGAGGAAATTACATAAGTAAATTATTTGATGCAAAAATGAAATCATCATCTTGTTTCCAGATATGCTAGCTGTTTTCTACTACAGAGGTAAACAATCTTGAGATCAGCCTATTGAGCCAAGTTTCTGCTGTTGAAACCATTCAGAACTCATGTTACTAGGGGCATGATTCCTTGTCCATGTGTCCATTGAAGGAGCCTGGAAGTGATCGAAGAAGCCAACCAACTTCAAGAAAGGCTATGCTATCTGCCTGATTTAGATGAAAATTTCTTGTCATTGCTTGTCTGGCTTTTGTATGTTTTAGAGGTTTGCTTTTTAACTTTCTTGATAGTGCTTCTTTCTGTATTTTATTTCCAGTTCTTTGGAGATTAGAAAATTCACTCGTAATATTTTATTCACTAAATCTGTAGAGAGCTTTTCTTCAACGGTCCAGAATACAGCGTCTCGTGAGGAGTGTGCCATGTGGTCTTGGAGAGGTTCAATTGTTTGCTTTTATTATGGTTTAGTATGTCAGGCATAGTGTTATTGACACCTTCTTTTCTGGTACTGGTTTTCTAGTTTTGTCAACTGTGGAAAAATGTCTATTAAGATTAATGAAGTTTGTGCATTCATCTAGTTGCAAGCTTTTTCATCATAAGTTCTACTGCTCTGTAATCGGGCGCATGTACACTGATGATGGTTCTGCCCTCTACCATTCCAAAGTGCCTCTACCTTTGGCAATACTTTTATAAAGCATCTGATAGTAAACCAACCATTCCAGCTTTCTTCTCTTTTCTCTAGACATGTCTGATAATTACAGTGAAAACAGGCCGTTGCCAGTACTCTGTTGCAGCAACTCTGAATTCTACGACTTTCTCCAAGGGCTATTGGGTTTGGCTCTGGTAGACAATTTACTTGCCTGGACTCAGTGTTCGATTTCACACTGTGTGTTTCCTGCAATAGCTGATATCTCTGATCATTTTTCCCTCCTCTCCTTTTCCCCTCCCCCATCTACCTGATTCTGTTATCTTTGCATAGGTTCCCGGCTCTCCCTAGGTGTCTTTTCTGTATTCGAGTAGATATGCAATCACCTGAACGTTCAAGCAAACACTAAATTCAGTTTTGGGGATTCAGTTTGGTTCTCTGTTTTCTTGTTTTTACAGTTCCCTATCTAAATTTCTAGCCTCTCTTCCGCCTTCCGCTGAGCTGATAGCCTGATGCTTCAAACTGAGCTGCTGCTCTTGATACTTCAAAGCTGAGTAAGGCTTCAGCTCTGAGCTGCCTGAACCATACCCACCTTGCACACACACAGCAAAGCAAAAGAATGAATCTCACCCAGGGCAGTTTTATCTTTCAAACATAGACCCTCTTCTGATGCATGTCTGGGGTATCCTTTGACTTGTTGACCTCTTTGCCTGGGGTGTTGCCAGTGAGTGAGAAGTTCAGCAGTTAGCAGGTGATATGGCTGCAGTTTATACTAACACTGTGACTCTCAGTCATTCGGCTGCTCTCTAGCTTCTAGCATTTTGCCCTCATTTCCCAGCTCTCTTGTAGCAGTGAAGTGTGTCTAAAGCCAGTGCGTACTTGGCAATCTCTTTTTTTCTGCTTTAATAGCTGTGAAGATTAAAAAATAGGAAACAAATAATAACAAGAACACAAGTAGAAAATGTCACATTTTATAATGGTTTGAATCTGGAATGTCCTTGCACACTCATGTGTTGAACATTTGGTCCCCATCTGGTGACAGTATTTGGGTAAGTTCTGGAAGCTTTGGAATGGGGGCCTAGCTGGAGGAGACAGGTAAGTCAGAGCTGGCCTTTGAAAGTTATACCTCGTCCCTCGTCCCTCCCTTGTTTTTCTTCTTTCAAGTGGTTTATGTCTGTCATTCTATCACAATGTAGAGAATATTAGGCAATACACAATTTATCAAGTGGCTGCTTCCTTCAGATTGCTTTTTGGTTCCTTTTTACATCTGGACAGAATTTATAAAGGTTATCTGCAGAGAATGTAATGCATGAATCCACCCAACTCTTACCAGAAACTGGAGTATTAATTAATTATTTAGATTATCTATAATTACATTTGTTTGTTTACTTGTTTGGTTGGTTTTAGTAGGGCAGGCTGGCAATGAACTCACAGAGATCCACCTGCCTTTGCCTCCCAGGGGCTGGGATTAAAGGCATAGAACAACATGCCTGGCTAGGACTTCTATTTTATTCATGTACCATGCAGGCAGAAAAATAGGCAGATAATGATTTTCAGTCGTATATCTAGGTAATCGTTTACATTCTGTCTGCTTCCCTATTCTCCCACAGATGCAGTTTCCCAAAGTATGTGATTTACTTTTTATTACCCACATGCACTTCATAAAAGAATATGTAAAAAAAGGAAACTGATTCTGTAAGCATTGTTGACACAAACTTGAAACCAGAGATTTGGAAAAAGTATCACAATGCTATGACAGGATTGCAACAAGATAGGAGGGCAGAGAAGTCAGCATTTGAATGACATGAGGGTAATCTTTACACAGTGCACAAAAACATCATGGTGACAATATTTCAACACATAAATGCCTTCTTTTTAAATTAATTTCAGATTAAGATTAACACATATGTGTGTATTTATGTGTATGTCCCCAACTGTCCAAAGGGAACATTTACCCTATTAGAGTTATCACTCTGTCTTTACTTATGCATCTCACTAATATGTCTCTGTGAAAGGGTGGCTGCTTGACAGTAACGTGGAGATCTTTCTCCCTAAATCCTCCCATGTTTATTTTATAAATACAAAGACAGCCTGCCCAACCCCAGCACGAGTCTCAAAACTAGAAAATGAACCTTGAAAAACTATTTGTCTAGTTCATAGCTTTTGTTTAAATCAAATCCATTGCCACACTAATGTCCTTTTCAGTAAGCAAAGAGGAAAAAGTCTAGTTCGGAAGCAAATCCAGAATCATATTTTGTGGGTATGTGGTTTGGGGGGTATTTTGTTTTGTTGTCATATCCCTTGAATTTCTCTTAATCATTCTTTCTTTGCATCAGTTTCTCACTTCAGACATAAAAAAAAAAATCACAATTTTAATATCTGCAGGACGCAAGGATGACTCACTGGACAAAGGCGTTTGCTGCCTGGAAGTCTGAATATGGTCCTCAGGGCTCTCGTGGTGGAGTTTCCTGACTGCCACACAAACACACACACTCCAAATAAAAGAAATAGATGTAAAAAGAACCTCACTTATTACCTCAAAGTTCTGAAGCTTGAAAGTCCAAACTTATGTCAAAGTCAGGGCATTGGCAAGCTGTTTCCTCTCTGGATGTACTGAGAAGAGAGTGGGTTTCCTCATCCTTTTCAGTTCTCAGAGCCTGTTTATGTTCTTTGTTGGCTAAGCATCTTCCTGTGTACTTTAACCCCACTTCCCTCTGTACTAACTCTGGCTCTCCTGCCTCCTACTTACAAGCACCGTAGTAACCGTGCCAGGCACATGTCAATGATCCAGGATCATCCTCTTCTCAAGATCCCCCAGCTTAATCACATTTAGTATGTACTGTGAAGGATGCTTAGGTCGATGGGGATCAGGGAAGGGATGGCTCAGGGGATTGATTAGTCATCCTACCACAGTGTTCATTACCTAGGGTGTTTCTCACAGCCACTGTCAATCCTGTTGAGAAGGTAAAAGGAAATGCAGAGAGACAAGAAGGTGATAATGGGTAGGGAGTGTTAAGCTTAGGAGAGAAAGGAGATGGGGACTGCAAGAGCTGCTCATTTGAAATTCTGGCTTGTGGAATTGCTTAAGGTCTGGGTCCCCTTCTTCATGGAGTGGAGGGGCAGAACCTGGGTTTCCTTTTGTAGTTTCTTTTTAAGTGTTTAAACATAGCAGAAGATGGTTGATAAAAAAGTGAATTCCACTTCTCGAAATTCTAATGGATTGGTTACTCCCCTTCAAAGGATTCATGCAGAATATCTCCCTCTGGATCATCTCTGCAAAGAATGTCAGCATGTCCTCCACAACTCTGGACAGAAAGCAATTGATTGGCTTATGTGAAGCAGAACGAAGTGACCAAGCCAGCACAGTCAGTCAACAGAGTTTTGAGGGAGGAAGGGAATGAGGATTAAAGAAAAAAAGTGACAATTAGACAACATTGTAACATGACCCCAGCGAGGGCTAAGATAGGTTTAATTTTTTTTCCAGTCTGCTTTTATACCATTCTAGGTACATGCAAAGAATATGGTCAGTTCTCTGTCAAAGACAAAGTAGTTAAGGAACAAACAAGGCATAAACAAAGGTCCCATGATTACTGTAATCAGGGACTTAAGAAGAACAAGACACAAAGAACACATTTGTCTGCTGTATTCATCCCGAGACTACTTTGTAGTCCAAGTCCAATGTAAATATTCTTGCCAATATCCTTGACACAGCAAGAATCTTCTTCACAATGAAGCTCAGAAAAAAAAAAAAAATCACTTCTTTTTTTCTCTAGGATGGCCAGCAGGAAGCAACAGGACTGTACTTCCATGTTTCACATGCACGTCTGATGTTCTCCTTGGTCCACAGGATGTAATTTAATTTTGCTTAGGGCTTCACAGTCTGTGCTATACTGTTAACATGGTGATGTAGCAATAACAGAAAAATAGACTCATGGAATTAGTAAAGGTTTAGAAACTGAGCTGAGCTGAACATAATGGCTAAACAACAGTAGAATTGGAATTGATAGCCATCAATAAGACAGAATAAGAGGCACCTAAAGAGGAGGAACGCTCAAATCTCAGCACTTAGGCTTTTTAGCACCTAGATGGATAAGAACATTTGTCTTGGATCATACAGCAAGATACCTGTCTTAGTTAGAAGTTTACTTCTATGAACAGACAGCATGACTGAGGCAACTCTTATAAGGACAACATTTAATTGAAGCTGACTTACAGGTTAAGAGGTTCAGTCCATTATCATCACGGCAGAAACATGGCAACATCCGGGCAGGCATGGTGCAGGAGGAGCTGAGAGTTCTACATCTTCATCTGAAGGCTGCTAGCAGAATGCTGGCTTCAAGCAGCTAGTCTGAGGGTCTTTAAGCCTACATCCTCAGTGACACACCCACTCCAACAAGGCCACACCTACTCCAACAGGCCCACACATTTTAATAGTGCCATTCCCTGGACCAAGCATATACAAACCATAACACCACTCATACAGATAATCCAATACTTTTTCTCTCCTTCCTTTTTTATCACTATATGTCTTTCTCACAGTTGCCCATTTAAAAAAAAATCAAACATATCTCAAAGGCATCTCATTTCTTGTGATCCCTCCTATAGGTGAAATCCTCAGTCTCTCAGATGAATTCCAGATGGGTTGTGTCTTAGTCCATTTTTTACTGTTCTAGTAGGACACTGGAGAGTCAGCAATTAATAACAAATAGAAATTTATTTCTTAGAGTTATGAAGGCTGGGTAGTCCAAGCGAAGGAACACACATCTGGCAATAGTCTGGCTGCTTCATCTCATGATGTAAAACAGAGGGGGAAGAAAGACGGTGGAGCAAATTTGTTCTTATCAGAAATTCATATGTTCTAGTTCTCTCCTGCTGTGACAGAACACTGACCAAAAAGCACTTGGGGAGATGTCTTTGCTAGGGTTTATATTCCTGCATAAACATCATGACCAAGATGCAAGTTGGGGAGGAAAGGGTTTATTCAGCTTACACTTCCATGCTGCTGTTCATCACCAGAGGAAGTCAGGACTGGAACTCAGGCAGGTCAAGAAGCAGAAGCTGATACAGAGCCATGGAGGAATGCTGCTTACTGGTTTGCTTGCTTGCTTCTCCTGGCTTGTTCAACTGGCTTTCTTATAGAGCCCAAGACTACCAGCCCACAGATGGTACCACTCACAAGCGGCTCTCCCTCCTTGATCACTAATTGAGAAAATGCTTTACCGCTGGATCTCATGGAGGCATTTTCTCAACTGAGACTCCTTTCTCTGTGATTAACTCCAGCTTGTGTCAAGTTGACACACAAAACTAGCCAGTACAGGAGAATAGGGATTACTTCACTTTGTAGATTACAGTCCATCCACAAGGAAGGTCAGGAACTCAAATCAGGAATACAAATGCAAGAACTGAAGTAGAGGCCATGGAGAAACACCTGCCATGCTTTCCATGACAGCTCAGCATGCTGTTTTAAACAACCCAGGACCATCTGCTCAAGAGTGGTAGTGCCCATAGTGGGCTGGACCCTCCCACATCAATCATTATGAATGAAGGAAACTTCCCACAGACTTTCCTATAGGCTGGTCTAATAAAATTATTTCCCCAATTGAAGTCCCCTCTTCCCAGATGACTGTGGCTTGTGTCAAAATGAAATAAGGGACCAGCACACCACTCTGTGTATAGTGTGTTTTCTCCATAAGGATCTTTCAAATTTTAGTGGTCTATGTCGTACCTCTTAATGCTCCTGCATTATGGATTAAGTTTCTATCACATAAATTTTGCAGATACGTTTAAACATTAGTAGGTAGTTTAGAGGTACCATCCTTGCTAAATATTAAACATTCTGTCACTAGCCTTAGTTTATAATTTCTGCTCCCAGGGAGCAGAACATAACATTTCAGTATTGAAATTCTTCTTAAGAAAATAACATTATCCTCTGTACAGTATTCTTTCTCGTTTGGTGCAATATCCCAGAAGGTCCAAATTAAGAAAATTATGAATGGATGGTATCTAGTGAAAACAACCTCAAAATACTTGTGCTGTTTAAAACCCCCTCTGGTTCTGTATTAGTCAGGGTTCTCTAGAGTCACAGAACTTATGGGTAGTCTCTATATAGTAAGGGAATTTGTTAATGACTTACAGTCTGTAGTCAAATTCCCCAACAATGGTCAGCAGTAGCAGTGAATGAAAACATGAGGATCTAGCAGTCTCTCAGTCCCACAAGGCTCGCAGGCGAAGAAGATTGAATTTTCCTCCTTCCAATGTCCAGCAGCAGGTGAGGCCCAGATTAGAGGTGTGACTACCACCACACCTGAAACTTTTGTCTTCCAGACTCAAGATCTAGATCACAGGTAAATCCTCTAATTCTGGATTGTAATTAACTCCAGATATAGACAAGTTGACAACCAGAAATAGCCACTACAGGTCCCAAGGATAAGACTCTTCCTCTCTACCCACAACCAAGTATCTCCAATAGCTTTCAAAGTATAGAATGAGACTGTACATTGTGCATTACACTATAAAACCAGTGTGTGGTGTTTTGAATAGATATGACTCCCATAGACTCATGTGTTGAATGCTGGGCTCATCTGGAGTGGCAGTGTTAGGAGGCGTGGCCTTGTTGTAGTAGGTGTGGCCTTGGAGGAAGTATGCCACTGTGGGTAGGGTGGAATTTGAGGTCTAAGAAGTTTAGTTCACTTCTGCTGTTGGTGAATTAAGACATAGAACTCTCAGCTCCTTTTCCAGCTCCACATCTGTCTGCAAACCACCATGCTTCCCACCATGACAATAATGGACTAAACCTCTGAACAGTAAGCCATTCCCAATTAAATCTTTACCTTTATAAGAGTTGTCTTAGCCATGGTATCTCCTCACAGCAATTGAAGCCCTATAAGACAAAGTCACCTTACCATTTCAGTACCACACAGATACAATTTTATGGGAGAGGATCAAGAAACTATGAATCCAGAGAATAAATTGCACCTTTACATTTCGCGATGTAAAGGCAAATTTCTTTGCATTTGAAATATTTTCTATTACTCTGCCTCCCCTCAGGGTCCTGCCCATACCAAATAGCATCCTGTAAATTAAAGATTGGAGGACCATCAATTCTGGTTCTGTCATATTGTCCAGAGAAGAACATCTATAAGATGGACATTATCTTTCTTGCCTCTTTTGATCACTTCTCAAAATTCTAACTTTTATATACTTTGAGACAAGAGTTCCTTTTCTTCATGAAGAATAAAAGTGTGAGTGTAGAGCAGGTAATGAGTAGATAAATAAAATATTATTTTTTAATATGGACCAATATTTGTGTATCAAATATAGGGTACAAATAGAGACTGGAACTATATAATTTTTAAAATAGATGGAAGTAGAAATCATTATGTTAAAAAAATAATCCAGAGTCAGATTTATATGTGACATCAAAGTAGAAAGGGGACTATTTGGAGGGAGAGAGGAGACTAGAGGGAGGAGGGAAGGGAGGGAGGGAGGAGTAGAGGTTATTGGGGGGGACAAATATCTATTTCAATCATACAAATGTTCTATATTTTTAAAATTACATGTAAGACATAAAAAGATAAGGTTGGTGTGAAAGGAAACCAGTGTGATTGATGAGCAGTGACAAGAAGGGTTAACAAGGGATAAATGTAACAAAGTGTATAGCTACACATGTATAAATGTAACAAAGTGTATAGCTACACATGTATAAATGTAACAAAGTGTATAGCTACACATGTATAAATGTAACAAAGTGTATAGCTACACATGTATAAATGTAACAAAGTGTATAGCTACACATGTATAAAAATGTCATAATGAAGCCCATTACTTTGTAGGCCAATTAAAAGCAAAAACTTGGGGCTGGAGAGATGGTTCAGTAGTTAAGAGCACTGACTGCTCTTCCAGAGGTCCTGAGTTCAATTCCCAGCCACCACATGATGGCTCACAACCATCTGTAATGGGATCTGATGCCCTTTTCTGATGTGTCTGAGGAGAGAGACAGTGTGCTCATATACATAAAATAAATGTCTTTTAAAAAACTGAAAAAAAAAAAGGCTCTTGTCATTCTTCTTTGCTATCTTCCAGAACTAGATGATATGAGTTTATTGCTAAAGATACCACCCACTTTAGTTGTAAGACAGCCAAAACAAGTTAGACCTGACTTGGAAACTTCCTCTTTAGTCGCTGGATTTCATAGTGTTGGAAGGTGCTTCCTAGGCTGCTTTGAGAGACAAGGCATCAAGTCTAACCAACTCTGAGCCCTACAAACTTACTACAAACTTCAGTACTAGCCTGCCAGGCAAGATATGCCCATGACTGCAGTAGTAGCCTGACTGTTAATGGGAATAATCAATCACTCTCTTATGGGATTCAGGCTTGATCCATAGAAAAGAATGTATCAGTGGTACTATAAACCCAGACAAAAGCATAATATTAGGGAAGTCATAGTCCCTAGTAAAGAGTTTACAATTGTTTGATTAAACTGATATGTTAAACTGATTTCTAAATAACTGTGTATATCATAGATAAATTCTACTTTTGGTTTCAATGAGAGAAGCCTCTCTTTGCAATGAGTGGTAGCAAACACAGAGACTCATTCTGCTCAAGGTACCGAGCATGAATGATGGTTGAGTGCTCAGTCCTAAACAAGACTTCCTCTAAGATAATACTTCCCTAAATAATACTTCCTCTAAGACTCAAGGAACATTATGGAAGAGGAAGCACAAAGAACATATGAGCCAGAAGATGAGAAAAAGGGCTGGAAAATGATATATCCTGGGCGTGACAAAGCCATTTCAGTCTTGAACTCATAGCTCTACTTACTGCACTAGGCCTGCACAAAGCTGGCCCTGTCAACAATCATGGATGTTCATGCAGTTCTACCACTCTCTGCTGAACTATTGGCTAGTGGAAGATTCCGAGAGAGGGGAAGTCTTTATTTTCAGTTGTGTATATACTAGGCAACCTATCAAGCTCCAACATATAGTTCTAAACCCATGGTCACACATTAAACTCATTGGGTCACAGAACAAAACAGAAAGACAGTGAATGTGGGACAAGAAAGTATAGGGAGAGCAGAGGGTTAATAGAAATGGAAAATGAAACTACTTAGATTTCATTTTTATATGTGTGAAATGCCATAGAATAAATATAATTAAACTATTTATTTATGGGCTCAAGAGATGACTCAGTAGTGGAGAAAATTTGTTTGCTCTTTCGGAGGACCTGGGTTTGGTTTCCAGCCCCCACATGGTGGTTTGCAACTATCTGTAACTCCAGTTCTATGGTATGCGATGCCCTCTTTTGACCTCTGTGAACACCAGGAATACAAGTGGTATGCATGTGTACATGCAGGCAAACATAAAATAAATCTAATTTATTTATTTACTTGGAAGTATAAGGTAATCCGTGTGTGTGTGTGTGTGTGTGTGTGTGTGTGTGTGTGTGTGCTGATGTGCGTGTGGCGGACAGAGGTTATCATCATCAAGGATCTTCTTTTAGTCCCTCCCAACTGTGTTTTCTCTCCCAAAGTCTCTTTACTGAACCTGGGGTTCATCAAATGGATAGATTATCCAGTGAACTCCAGGATTCTCCTGTCTCCATCCTTTCTGCATGGAGGTTACAAACACACGTGACTTTTTATGTAAGTATTCTGACTCCAAACTCAGGTCCTCATGAGTGTGCAGCAAGCACTTTACCCTCTGAGAGCAGACCACTCTTCAGAATCCCTTTTCCAATTTTAAAAACAGAGTATGTGTGTGGAGGTTTGACTAAGATACCCCCCACAGTTTTTGGATGGTTCAATATTTGATCTCCAGTTGGTGGCTGCTTGGAAAGGCTTAGGAGGTGCGGCCTTGCTCGAGGGGTCATGTCAAGGGGAACCAGCTTCGAGGTCTCAAAAGCTATATGGCATCTCCAGTGTGTTCCCTCTCTTTTCTGTTTGAGGCTTGAGATGTGAGCTCTCAGCTGCTGCTCCAGCTGCATGCCACCTCTGCTCAGCCACCATGGGCTCTAACTGTCTAAAACCGTAAACTGAAGAAAGAAAAGATCTTCCTTCTGTTTACCACAGCAGTAGAAAAGCAACCAATACAATACAGCATGAGACGGCCAGGTTCTAATTCAATAATAAATACTTCTCTTCCCCCTTGATACAGATTTCTGAGAAATGTTCCAGATGAAAACCTATAATACCCAGCTTCTTTCCAGGGGTCATGAATGAGATATGAGCTGAAGTATATTGGTAGTTTGGTTTTTTTTTTTTTTTTGTTTTTTGTTTTTTGTTTTTGTTTTTGTTTGTTTGTTTGTTTGTTGATGGGGAAACTTGTTCCTGCTTCCTAGAATACAGAAGTTAAGTCTGGGACTCCTACAGCTATGTTGAACCAAAAGGGATCTTGCTAATAAAAGGCCCATGTTTAAGCAATCTCCAGTTGGTGGTCGTTTGGAAGGGCTTAGGAGGTTATTTTGTCATAGCAATAGAAACTGCCATGTATCTCTGATCTTTACAAGTATAGAGTCAACTTAACAATCCTCAGACCTCTTTTTACACGAGACAGTTTTGTTGGTATTGTTTAGTTAATTGCTTTTGCATTTAACCCACTATAAGGAATACAAGAATATTTGAAGTTGTTTCACAATTACCTTGCTTAAAATCATATGATAAGATTTTCATTTCTATGCTGGGTGTTGGATTCAAGGTCCTTTACTACTATCATTTTGTCTAATTATAATTATGTATATAATCAGTATTAATTGTATTCTCTACCACAGGAGTAAGAGGGAGACAGATTTTTCCAAACCAAAAGCTGAAGTTGTATAAGCCACTGAATTCTTTTATTTTTTAAAAAAATTGCAGCATGGAGCTCTAGGGGAATGTAAAAGGGGTCACAGTTCAGGAAGGTTTGGGAAGTTTCCTAGAAGACAGTTTTATAGGACTCTGATTCTCACCTGGTAATTCTACTTTGCCTTCTATGCTCCACACTTCCTTTCCCCGAGCATCCCCTCAGGTTCTACTGAGATCAGAAAACTTTGGAGAAAATAATACAAAATTTCTATCATAGCTTTGGTATGAAATCCTGCACTCAGTTTCAACATACCAACCAAAATGGAGTTACTCATGGCAAGTGCCATGAAATCAGAATGGAGCTTTGGCCAGGAATGACATACATTGCTTTATTGTATTGTGGAGGCCAGGACAGGAGTGCTGTCAGCTGTGGCTGCATAGTAAGATCCTGTCTATAACCAAAACACACACACAAACAAACCAACAAAAATACCCTTAAACTTTGATGAAACAAGAAAGTAACAAGGAAGTACTCCCAAAGCAGCCAAGTTTTCTTAAATTATAAAAAGCCTAATTACCCCCAAGATTTAAAAACCAAAACAACTCCCCACTGTGTGTGTGTGTGTGTGTGTGTGTGTGTGTGTGTGTATACAATGTCCACTGTCAGGGAGCAGAGAACCATGCCTGTGAGCTTGCTAGTGCTCAGCTGACACTTTCCATTTTATACAATCCAGGATCCCTTACCCAGGGAATGTTGCCATCCACACGTAATAAGGGTATTTTTACATCAATTAATGTGATCAAGATAACCCCTCTCAGACATTCCCAAAGGTTCATACTCCAGTGATTTTAAATTCTGTCAAGTTGATAATTCTCTATCACACCAAGTTTGACTACTCTCTGCAAATATCAGTTCTGTATTCCTCTAGATGCCACCCAGGCTGAGGACTAACTAAGAACAAACTCAACATTAATAGTGTGTACATACTGAACTATGTACAATGTAGACAGAAACAAACACAACAGTGCTGTTTTGTTTCCCCCAAACATAGCATTATTGTAGGTGTACAGGTGTATTGTAGGTAAGACAAGAGACATGCTCAAATTTGACTCTTCAGTTGACAGGTACCAAAGGAATTTAAGTGATCTTGGCTGAGGGGAAACGGAGAGCTAACTGGTTCCAACCAGGAATCCTAAGATGTAGTTGGGATGAGGTGGAATTTGTAGAACATTCTGGTTTGTTGTGCAGATACTGCTGGCACCTCTGCTGTCTGGTCTCAGTGTACCCGGGCCTGCCATCGGTCCTCATGTTCCACTGAATGGAGGCTTTTAGTTCCATGAGGTTCTCAAGGCTATTTTGGATCATAAGGGAATTAAAGTGGGTCATTTGTAGCCAGCTGTTTCCCAGGCAACGTTTGAGATATGTGTCCTCACTAATGTAGACAGGAAGTGCTTCCCATGTTGGGGAACCTCTTTGGTACTTATAAATAGTATCACTTTGACAACCTCTCACAAAGATAGGGTGGTTGATGGTCAGTAATTCTAGTTGTAGTGGTTTGGACTGATAATGGCCTTTTGATTTAGATACCTGGTGCTTCCTTTGTCCTGATAAGGGCAGAGAGCTCCTCTGATAGGTAGAAATCCTAGTTTAAGGATCCAGCTTAATTAAGGACAAAAGGTGAAACAAATACAATACAACCGGAGACAATCTAAGAGGCTGAGAATAACTATTGCTTTAATGTGGTGTGTCCCAAAGCCCCTCCCCTTTATGCATCCACGGGACTTGCAAATTTTCACCAAGCCTGCCCCTTTTTAGTTCTAACTTTGAAAGTGTAACTCTCCCTTCCTCTCTCTTCATTCTCCATCTCCAGACTCCCAAATCCTAATCCTGCTACTCCTCAGAGAGCACTCCTATTCTGAATTCCCTAGGCACCTACTTCTGGATGCAGCTGCTTGCAGACTTCCATCGCTGACCCTGCCTGCCTTCTTGCCTTCTAACTCAGAAAGCAAAACTTGGTTCTTTCTCCCCTTTGCATCACCTTCTTCCCAGCAGTTGTCAAGATCTTCAGCTTGAATAATCAGGATCTCTTTTAAAATTCTTTAGCCATGAGACCAGGAATGTGCAAAAGAAACTCCATGTTTCATGGTCACACTAGGTTTCCGTGCTTGTGTCTTGAAAATAACCATCAACAATTTGGGGGAGCCTAAAGTTACTTTATATCATTCTACTTTAGAAATATAAGCTGTTTTTTTTTTTTTTTTGATCTGTCTGACTTCAAGTCATACTAATTACAACCTCATGTTCCTATAGGTCTCCCAGAGAATCCAGTGAGAATCCAGGATGCCAATGTAGCCATATAGAATGAAGTTTGTCTGCTACACACAAGGAGACTCTGAGAATCCCTTCCAAAGCTAGGGGAGACAGCAGTTTATCTGGGCAAGGAATGCATACTCAGGGAGGGAACATCAGGGTGTGGATGATTCCACCCAGCAACATGCTCCTTCATGCTCTCTCTGTTATGATGAGATTTTAACTCTTCCCCAGTAGGAATTTCATCAAAATGAAGAAATGTTTTCTGCTGGCAAACTTTCAGTGAAGCTTGCTGCTTAGGGTATACCCAAAGTTCATTTGTGGCAATGTGTCCTGTTTTCTGAAAAGATATCAAACTTGATTGGCATGCATCTTCTTTAAACTTCCTATTTAAATATAATAGCAGCCACATGAGCCAGATGGGTCAGCAGACAAGGGCACTCTGATCTTAACATGCATGCCACACACACAACAAACAGCTTAGTTAAATGTAGAGGGTACACCGTCACAGTTTTTGAAATGTGATTTTGATCCCTTTTATTGTTGTAATGATTTTGATGTCTTTTTTTTTTTTTTTTGATTTTGTATGTTTGCTTTTTTGTTTTTGTTTTTTGTTTAGGATGGTTTTTGTGCTTAGAAAAGGCTATTTTCAGTCATGTGGATTTTTTTTTTTTTTTTAAATACTCAAGAACTGGAGAAACATCTCAGTCTTTAGGTGAGGCTGCCTAATGTTGGAGATGCCTCCCTTACAAGCACCTTTCCAAAAGGAGCCAAAGGAGACCAGAAAAAGGGTTTAGGAAGCTTTTAATGAAACTAGAGTTGGAGAAAGACAATAGACTTTGCAAGAAGAAACAAGGCCAGAGCAAACCAGAGAACAACAAAGGAATGCTGGTTCGGTATTTTGAGCTGCTTGTAACTTTTATTGAAGTAGGTATGAATACTGCACTCTCTTCAGGATGACTTAAACATTGGGCTAGGGTGAAACCATGCTTCTAATTCTTGGACCAACAGAGGAGGAAACAGTCACATTCTAGAACTGTTAGCTTTGACTGTGTAATCATTTAAGACTGATGTGTAGCCTGGCACTTGAATGTGTGTCTTAGATAGGAAATAGCTGACAGCATTTATTCTTGTCAGTTTATGTTATGGCCTTGGATCAGCTATGAGCTTCATTGGGCTGTTTGATCATTCACAGAAGTAGAAGTACTTGGAAAAGGTTACAAACAGATTAGGAAATTTTCCAGCACTTAAGGGAAAATGAACAGTTAGAAATTCTAACCTACCTCCTTGAGAATCTGCCTCTTTTCACAGGTCCTAACTCCCTGCCTACCTCAACATTAAAAAAAAAAAATAGTAGCCAGTATGTTAATGCTGAATTAAAGTATACCTTTTCTTAAACTTGATTGTTATATCTGTTTTTCTATTTATAAATCAAGTAACTTTTATATACAAAATGACAATTTCCATTTTTTTAATCAATTTAAATCACATTTAGATATTTGAATATATTTTATTTTCCTACTCCTTTGCTTTTTTTTTTTCTTTTAGGTTTTTTTTCTACTTTATTTACATTTCAAATGTTTCCCCCTTTCCAGATCTCCCCTTTGGAACCTCCCTATTCCCTCCCCCCTCCCCATGCCACTATGGGCGTATTCTCCCACCCACCCACCCACCCACCCACCCACTCTCGTCTTCCCTCCTTGGCATTCTCCTCTACTGGGGGATCTAATACCCTCAGGCCTAAGGGCCTCTGCTCCCCCTGATGTCTAACAAGACCCTCCTCTGCCGCATATGTGGCCAGCACCATGGGTCCCTCCATGTGTATTCTTTGTTTGGTGGATCATTCTCTTTTTCAACCCCTGATAATAGAGTCAAATCTTTAGTAAGCATTAAGTAAAGATCAGATGTGGGTTGCATTTCTGCACGCAGCTGACTCTTGAACAATTCAGGGTGGGTTGCCCATCTCCCTTATCCAAACACCTGCGTACCGTTTCAGACTCCTTGCAGTGGTACAGAGACCTCTCTGTGATACTATCACAGTGCTGAGGTAGCTACCACACTTAACATAAGGTCGCATACTACATGTCTACATTTATTCATCCTTCTTGCTCCTTCAAGTGGCACCATGTACAGTTTGCAAGTGTCTATGTGCAGAAGTTTTGATAGATTTTCATTTTTAAGATTAGATTTGCATAAAATTTGTCATGACAAATGGCAAATGAACTTCTATTTAGTGAGTTCATGCCTTTATGATGAACATTTTATGCATTTGTGATGCCATGGAAAAGCTAATTTTGTCTCAACTTAAAAAAATATTTCTATGCTACTTAGTGGGTCACAAATGAGAAACAGAAAGAAATCAAGAGGGATAGAGGCAGGGAGGGAGGGAGAGATGAGGGTATAGTGGGCCCTGCATAATTTGTGCCCGACTTTGCAAAGGGAATGGGAGGATGACTCTAAGTCTCATCAGTGTCCAATGCAGTTTCCACAATGTCACACGTCCTACACCCTTCAACTTACAAAGGGCTAAGTGCCAGATTTCCTAAGCCATTTTACAGACAGATTTTCACCAACTAAATGAAAGTATTACTATTCTGTGCTTACTTTAATCCATTTTGCTCTCTGGCTAATAGCTATATGTTTCCAAATTTGAAAAGTCACCAAGTGAAAGGAAGTTATTTTGCCTGTCAAGAAGCTAAGTCAATGTTTGGGGAAAGTGGCTATGGAGGTGGTGCAGCTGCTAGGGCACCTGCTGCTAAGCCTGACAGCCTGATACAATCCCTGGGACCCACTTGGTGCAAGGAAAGAACTCACCCTCAAATTGTCTTTCTGACCTTAAAATCTACATCTTGGCACGTGCTGACATACTTGTACACACACACACACACACAGAGAGAGAGAGAGAGAGAGAGAGAGAGAGAGAGAGACAGAGAGAGACGCACACGTGCACACATGCACATGCACGTTTACACTCACACAATTAAAGCTTTAGGAAAAGAATTATTGAGTTTGTATCAGGGACTGAGAGCTCTAGTAATTCACCAGGTGACAGACTCTCAATGCTGTTCGTTTTCAATGCCATTTTGATTTCTGGGGACTCGTACATTTATGCCTCTTGGTAAGACATTTAGTTGCCTGATCTGAGTTGGTTAGTGATGCTCATTACCCTAGTTATGACCAGCTTCTTTGCTCTGGTGATTGTAACATACTCATGCATTTGTTCATATCTTGGCAACAACTCTATAAATATATGTCATAACTGATGGAACTATTTATTTTTAAATTCTACTGAATTATTTTACAAATAATTTACACTTGTGGGAAAATTCTAAATGTGATCAACCAAAACAAAAATGCAAATTTTCTAATTTAATAAATGCATGTGGTTGGGTAGTTTTTGGTGGTTTTTTTTGGGGGGGGATTGTTTTTCAAACGGGTTTATTTAGTTCATAATACTGACTGGTCCAAGAACTAAGTGTTAGAACCTGTTAGCTTCTGGGTACATCACTGGGTTCTATGCATGCCAGGATGCAGAAAGTGTGGAAAGAATGTGTGTACAAGAGAGAAAGGCAGAAGGAAGGCTGGTGTGATTTATAACCATTGGCCAATTAGCTTCGAAAATAACCACTTTAGTTTCATAAGCTAAAAGACGTTAATACCTGCTGAAGACTGGTGGTTTCATAACCTAATCAACTCCAACATAGACCAGGTCCCACTCCCTCTCTGTTTTCTTACATGGTGAGATACCTGTAACTAGAGGAGAGCAAAGGAGTTTGAGACAAAGGCTGGGAGCTGGGATGGGAGGAGAGGAGGAAGGAGTCTGTCTCATTCTACCCCCTGAGATTGGATTTAAAGCACTGATCAGAAGTATGTTGGTTAATCTCATCAACTGGACAGGATTCAGAAACAAGGAGACAAGTGTCTGAGCACTGTCGATGGGAGTGTTTCCAAAGAGGTTTAACTGAGGCATGACTACCTATCCTAAAAGCAGATGGCACTAGCCCATAAGCTACAGTCCTAGATGGGAAAACAAAACAAAACAAACAGGCAAAAAAATCAAAGCCAAAACCCAAGAAAAATTATTAAGATTTCTGTGAGGAGGCTGCTAGCCATGCACTGTTCACAGGAAGCATATTCCATCCACCTGAGATGTGTCTCAGTTAACTCAGGCTGCCTTTGAACTTGCCATTTAAGGAAGAATAGTGTTGAACTCCTGGTTCCCCTATCTCTACTTCCCAATCACTGGGATTATAGGTGTTTACCACCATGTCCATCTCCTGTTTCTGTTGTCATGATTTGTTACAACACTGAGAATCTGGGATCTCCTCCAAATAACTACAGACTTCTTCTCTGAGGATTAATTTTCTGCAAAGGGGAGGGGTGGCTCAGAGGTCCTGTATTTGGACACACACAAAAAAATCTCCTAAATTACCCTGGTGTAACTTAAGATCTGTCAACAATATGATGGTGTGAAGATGTCAAAGAGATACACTAGATTTATATGTTGACTTTTTCCCAGGCTACTGATTTGTGGTAAGACTCTGAAGATTCATCATGGGTGAGCTGCAGCCCCAAGTCAGCCTTACAATCACAAGGGGAAACAACCAGTTAATACGATAAAGTACTGTAGCCAGCATTGTTGGCTACTGTTTTGTGTTTTTGTATCTCATTATAAAATCCCCATCTGTATATAAACAGATGACACAAACTCTTATAAGAGAGGCTTTGTGTTAGGTGACTTTCCTAATTGTAAAACAATGTGTTGTGAACACATGCAAAGTAAGACAGACCAAGTTACAATGTTCAGTATGTTGGAGTAGTTAAATGTATTTCAACTGATACTGTATTTACTCTGTGATGGGTATATCAGAACACAACCCCACATTGTAAGCCAGTGATTTGTAAATAAGCTATTTCACGTGTATTCATTTTCTAGTCTTTGTTGAATGCTATATTAGTCCCATACCAAGTTTTTTAAAATTACCCAAATTAAAAATAATTTAATTTGACACTGTCATGCTCCCACTTTGATGATAATGGACTGAATCTGTAAGCCAGCTGCAAGTAAATGTCCTTCCTTATAAACATTGCCTTGGTCATAGTGTCTGTTCACACAGTAAAACCCTAAGACAGTCTCCAAAGCCAACTTCACCCTTAGCCAACAGGAAGTAGTCTAAAGAACACAGTAACCCGGCTCCTGCCCTACCATCACCCGCTCCAACTTCCTCATTTTTAATTAACCAAAAAAGAATGTTAGCTTGCTAGCTACTCCCAGAGACCTAGCCTTGTCGTCACCGGCCTGATATTTCCTGCCACTGCCCGGTACAAGCGGCTTATAAAAGGACTGCTCACCATCCCAGTTCACTCTCTTTTCCTCTCTCTGTTCCCATAAGTTTCTGGCCAGTATCCCTTTTCCCCTTTCTGTCCTTCCTTCTGTCCTTCTCTGTCCCCACCTCCATGCCCTCATGGCTCTGCTCCATTCTGTCTGCCTCTACAAGTCCTCCAGGTCCTCATCCCCTCCTATTCCCCCACATAATCCTCCTTTATACCAGGTCTGTCACATGGCATGACTTATCAGGGATACAACGCAGCATGGGCCCACCTGGAACACCCCCCTTGCTGTATTATGTTTCACAACACTAGTAACTAATCAGAAAACTAAGGACATGCCTAGTAGAATTTTTCAAAACTAATGTGAACTGAAGTTCTCAGGGGAAAAGCCACATTTATGGTAAGGATCCTATGAGGTCGACTGACTAATCTGAACTTTGTGGAGAACTGGAATGTGGCACATCCAGGGATAGATTATCCTGGACGATTGTTAGTTCCCTCAACAGTCAGTCATTTCCAGCCTGGTGACAATCATATGCTTCTTTTGAAATGTATTAGCAAACCACTAGCTACCCCCTTTAGACATTTACAGGAGAGTCACCCCCTTTATTGTAATCTTACCCAATGTTTCCACCAATATATTTGAGAAGTGCCTTGTTTATGTGCTGGTTAGATTTGTCAACTTCAGAGAATCTAGGATCCTCTGGAATACTGACCTCTCGGGTATTCTTGTGGGGCTTGTCTTAACTGGGCTAATTGAGGAAGAAAGTTCTGCCCATCATGAGCAGAGATCCTGAACTACATAAAAAGTGAGCTGGACACAAGCATCCATCAAACTGTCTCTTCAGGAGACAGGCTGCCCAAGCGCCTGCTGTCAGAGGTTCCCCACCATGGTGGATTACAGTCCTTGAATTGTGTGCCAAAATAAACTGCTTCTTCTTTTACTTGTGTTTTGCTGGATTCTTCCCTGCTTCAACAGGGGTAGTAACCAAGACAATTTATGGCTTTCTTTTATATTGTAACTACATATTATAAAACCATTACCGTATTTAAAAACAGTATTTGGGCCCATGTAGTTTGGCCAGGTCACTGTAGCAAAATTTTCCCTGTCCAATTAATTTAAATATTAATACAACAAGAAGCCTGTGATTGAACAGGGAAAAGAGAGGTGGAGCTAAGAGTTGCAGAGACAGGGAGTGACACGGGAGAAGGTGAAGGAAGGAGAATGGAGGACAAACAGGACAATTCAGATTCCACGTGGCTTTAAATAGCCACAGGTAGCTATACTATCATATAGGGATAGAATAATTGGGGTAGCTTGTCTAATCTAGGTGGGCAGCTTGAATCACTGTCAGTTGGCTCTGAATTTATTGTGTGGGCATTTTGGGAATGGAGAATTTATTGGTACATAAATCTTACTGATTAACTGTAAGCTTCTAGAGTTCTGATTTCACCAGGTTCCTGAGAATTGTGACAGCTAATTGTGAGATGGCTGGTCGTTGCATGAGGCTGGTGTAGCAGCAACCAGCCAAGGGAATTTAGGAAGTCGGGTGGAGACTTTTTGGGAGCTCCAGGCCAGGGCCAGAGAGTCTGCCGAGATGAGAACTTCTGGCTGGTGCCATGCAGCCCACTGGTACTTGGCGTAGTGTGGGATATTGCCACTTTTAAAATATTTCCCACAACAGGTCATTCATGTTTATCTCCACGACAAACTTTCTCTTCTCCTTAAGTCAGAAATTGTCAACCTGTGGGTTGTAATCCCTCTAGGAGGCACATATCAGACATCCTGCATATCCAATATTTATATTATGATTCAAAATAGTAGCAAAATAATAGTTGTGAAGTAGTAACAAAACCACTTTTATGACTGGAGTCATCACAGCATGAGGAACTGTCTTAAAGGGTCAGAGTTGCAGCAATAGGAAGGTTTAGAACCACTGGTTTAAGATCTGATCTCTGTTTTTGTGTTGACACTATAAAACCTTTTCCCCTTGGTAACTATTATGTGGGGAAATTCAAAACAATCATAAAATAATGTTTATCTACTCCATTATGATTTAAGTCCTAAAAGTGTTGAGAATTAGGCTTGTTGTTTTGGGAAGGGAGGGAATGAAAATGTATCAAGAATGATTGCCAGAGGCTAGAAATGGGGGTAAATGGGCTGGCTACTTGTTGATAAAATGGTCCCCATTTTCAGATAGATATGAATAAACCTTGAGAGCTATTGCACAGCAGGGTGACTATGTAGATATGTATGATATGTTTAAAGTCAGAACAAATTGCAAGTGTTTCTCAAAAATTATTGGTACTTGAAACAAGTGAATAGTAATTAGCTTGATTGAGTCATCCCTTATGAAAACATTATATTTTAATGCATAAACATATATGGCTACAGTTTAATAATCAAAATGTTACTAATAAAAGACATCACAACTGTTTAAACAGTGCTACCTGCTGCCTTCATATAGACTATAATACATAAATTACCTTTCCTTTCCTGTAGTTTAGGGGATCAACATCAGGACCTTGTTTGTGCTATACAAGTAAGTGCTCTACCACAGAGCTACACCCAAGCCCTAAGTTTTCTTCCAATGAGAGTAATCTCTCCTGGGTCTCTGTGTATGGTGAGTGAGAGCAGTTATATTGGCCTGTGCCTATGCATGAGAAAGCCAGAAGAAGATGCTGAGTGTTCTGCTTTATCACTCTCTGCCCTATTCACTTGAGTCAGGCCTCTCACTGAGCCTGAAGCTTCAGTTTCTGCTTCTCTGGCTGGCCACAGAGCACCCACGATCCTCGTTTCTGCCTCCCATAACTGGAATTCCAGGCCCACATAGCCGTTTCTGACTTTTACATGGGTTCTAAGGATTCAAACTCAGGTCCTAATGCTTGCTCAGCAAGCACTCTTACACATCAAAACACCTCCCTAGCCCTATATTTCTTCTTACCAATTACTAAGAGACCCTATATTTTATTGCCTAATATACTTTTTGGTATTAACTTCCTCCCCCCGCCTGCCAAATCTATCTCATCAGTATGAAGTATTTGCTGATGAACATGCCTGCCTTTGTCAATTAACCTTTGGAATCTAGAGCATATGTGATAGCAGTAGATATTTTCTTTTGGATTAGTCAAGCAACGAGTTTCATCATGGAATAGTCATATATGAGTTTTATCATGGAATGGTTATACATACCATTTGCTTTGTTGTCATTCCTTCCCCCCATCACTGCTTTCTTTTGCCCTCTCCTATCTTCAGCTGGTTCCTTTCTTCCTGTTACCATCATGAGTAGAAACTTTCTTACTATGGATTATGTATTTCATTACCCTCTATTTCTCTCCTCCCTGAGGATTGCTTCCTTCTCTCTCATGACCGTCCTAGTTTCCTAGCCTTTAAACATGCATGTATGAATACATGCATGCGCGCGCACACACACACACACACACACACACACACACACACTAACACAGATGATTTTTTTTTTTTGGTTTTTCGAGACAGGGTTTCTTTGTGTAGCCCTGGCTGTCCTGGAACTCACTCTGTAGACCAGGCTGGCCTCAAACTCAGAAATCCACCTGCCTCTGCCTCCTGAGTGCTGGGATTAAAGGCGTGGGCCACCACTGCCCGGCCACACGGAGGATTTTAAACTTAGTTTCCACATGAGAAAAAGAGAACTTTTGTTTTGTGAATATGGTTATTAGCACAATTTAATGCAATATCCAATTGCAGATATGTATTCCTGAATACAGTTGCGTGTATATATCACACTGAGTTTACATTGACTTCTGAAGTGGTGAAACCAGTTTTGCTGGTAGTTGGAGGTTTACTTCCAGTCCCGTCAGAGTTAGCACTGATTTTCTCTGTAGCAAGTAATTTCAACACCAAGACCCGAGTGCCTATGAGGCTGACGAGCATTTTTAGTTTTAAATCTAAAATAGGAGTAGATGCCAGCTTCAAACACAAAGGAATTTATGTTAATATTGCACTTAAAACTAAGTGTTTGATGTGATCACTCACTTTCAATATGGCTTGGATGGTAGCTCTGTGCAAGTTACGTCTTGTCTTTCCTTGGCTGTTGACATTTTCAAATGTTTTAACTCTACCCAATTTTGCATTTGGCTTTATCACTTATCATTTCTTCTGCAAGTTCATCTTCGTTAACTAATGTTTTCTGTGGTTATCCATTTTGTGAAATATCATGAGAATTGATCACTGAACGATAAAGAGGCAACCGAGCCTACCTGTTCTGCCCATTGTGCTCCAACTAACAGGCTCACAACAACTTGTCACCAAGAGACTTTGAAAGGAGTGATGTGATTGGTCACTTCTCATAATAACTATGTTATCTGCATGGCCATTTGAGGACAATGGAGGAGTCACAAAGCTGGTATTGTGTGAAGTCACAGATAACTATGTTGGGTAACTGAAGCTGAACCACAGTTGGGGTTAGGTGCCACTATGTTGTGGCAACTGAAACTTGTACATCAGAACCGTGTAAGATGCAAACTGCTTGTACATAAGATCATATAATGTTCCCCCATCAATCCCTGCAATGAAGGCAGATTTGGGGATCATTACTTAAGAAAAAAAAAGAATGAGAGAGATGTATTGTAAAAAGTTTGTAAAGAAAGCTAGAAAGAACCATCAGTCTTAAGAGCACTTGTTCTTTCAGAAGACCTAGGTGTGGTTCCCAGCACTCACACGGCAGTTCACAATCATCTGTAACTACAGTTCCAGAGCATCTAATGCTCTCTTCTGGTCTCTGTGGGCACAGGACACACATGTGGTGCATATACATATATGCCAGCTAACACTTATACACACACAATAAAATCTTTAAAAAATAAGTTTGTAAAATAGAGATGATCATGCATTGTTTGGTATTGCGTGAAATAAATATTATATATATATTGTATATATATAATATATATATAAAATATTTGTATATATACTAAAATAGAAAATATGCTTTTAGATATTGTGACATAGAATTAAGTGTCTAAAGATAAGAATCTGATGTGATATAAGGGGAGAAGAAAAGCAAGTGAAGATAGGTTTAGCTTACTGCCCTGTGAACAAAACAATGGTAAAACAATGACATCATGTGCTGTATTGAGGTACACACCCAGATCTAAGAAAATCACACATGTAAAAAAAAAATCAAAGGCATGATGAACTCATGGTTAAAAGCCATGGTGGTTGAGAAGCAAGAGTGATGGTAGAAGGAGAGAGAACGTACAGGTCGTGGCGGAATCCCCACCTTCTGTCTTGGGAGCTTTGGACCCGGCCCCAGAGCTACATGTGTCTCACCCCTCAGTTGTTGCTACATTCATCTTCTGGAGAAGCTTCAACTAGACTGATCAACTTCACGATTTTAAGGGGAGCGATGGCTTTTAGCAGTGGCAATAGTGGTGGATTTACTATTAACTATTTAATAGTATTTAATATTATTGTTAAGCTATTTATCAAGATGAAGGTTGTACTATGTTGCCCAGGCTGATTTTGAACCTTTGCACCCAAGTAATTTTCTCTTGTTCCCACATCTGAAGTTCTAGGAGTACAGGTGTGTACCACTGAGCCTAGCCTTGTTGAATTTACTTATAAAATGATAAATAATGTAATTGGTTTAGAAGATAGAGTGAATGAGACATTAAATGGACAATACAAGTGGAGATAATTTGTGTAAGACCTAAATTAACAATATGTTTGCATACTATCTTTAAGTTATTTTGTGTAAAATGAACACGATACCTGTATTTCTTCAGTCTCTTTAACCCTTTCAACAACATGCTGTAACAACATTTCAGTGTCAAGAAATGCAGTTTCTTAATGATTTCAGTTGCTACATAAACATTTACTATGGACTTACCATAATTTCTTGACAATTATTTTAAGTAAATTTAAGATTTGTTTTATAAGTAAATAAATTATAAGATATATAATGCTGTAGTAAACATTTTTTTGTACAGCCATATTTAAACTAGAGTAGCATTATTTTGTTTTCTTTGGAACAATTGTCTTACACATTTTAAGCTATGAATACAAATTAGGAAGTTGGCATTTATTTACACGTTAGACACTCTTCATAAGAAAAACACCAGCAAGATGTTCACTACTTTTCCCATACTTTAGTACTTATCAGCTTGAAACTATGAATCTTTTTTGCTGTTAAGCTAAATGTCAAGGTCAGGAAAGAAGAGCAGAACCTGAAGAAATGCTCTTGATAAGCCACCACTCCAGCTCCAATGATGAAATATTGATACAAGCAATTGATTGGAGCTAACACATACTTAAATCTCTATATAATATTATATCAGGTTATTTGACGTCAGTTCTCCCTCATTGATCTTAGAATAATTTAAAAGGTATATAATGAAAAAAAATACAGGACAGTTTATACATAATTAAGTAACAATTTTTTTCACAAACTTAAATGTATAGAGCCCTCTTTAAAGGAAAGAAAACAAGGTTTTTGTTGATGTATTAAATTATTTTCATTATAGTGTTAAAATACAATAACATAAACTTGAGACATGCCTGCTCCTGTAGATATAAAAGTTAAGGCATACCCACAAATCATAGATAAATAAAGCTACAAAGCCAAATAACATTTAATATGATGCTTGACATTATTTTGCTGAAGGTCCTTCTGCACCATCGTGCAGAGAAAAACTCAAACATTCAATTCTATACAAGACATACAAGATCAATTCTATAACGAACATAAACAGTCCTCTGACTATTAGGAGAGTATAAAATGAGGTGGGGCTCCTGTAATCACCTATTAGCTACCTTGTTTTCACAAACACTGCTAAGACTCCCTTTCTTTCTTGAACAGATGTGCTGCTTGGCCTTCATGCGGGTCCCAAACAACTGGAGCAGGGCCTATTCCCCAAACTGTTGCCTGTGTGTGGGATATGTTCTTCTAGCTGAGCTGCCTTGTCTGGCCTCAGTAGGAGAGGATGTGCCTAGCCTCACAGGCATGATGTGCCAGGGTGTGGGGGTATCCAGGAGGGCCCTCAGCTGCTCAGAGGAAAGAGAAGGGGGATGGCGGAAAGGATTGTGGGAGGGGGTGACTGGTAGGGGGGCAGTGAGTGAGATGTAAAGCGAATAAGTAAAAAACGAAACAGAACAACAACAAAAACCTTGTCTTCTCTCTCCTCAGAGAGAAGGCCTGGCTCTAGCAGACACAGTTGTCTACAAGCATACAGTGAGCACTGAACATAGTTAAGCATAGTTGACCTGGTAATCTGGGGAGGAGCAAGCAAGGGTGTGGAGACAGAAGGGAGTGCTGAAGGGCTGTCAGGTAGGGAAAGCTAAGGAAGAGGGGTTGGACTTCTACAGAGCACTCTCAGGGGGAGATGGGCAGTGTTTCTTCTTCCTCCTCCTCCTCCTCCTCCTCCTCCTCCTCCTCCTCCTCCTCCTCCTCTTCATCTTCTCTGTTGTTGTTTTACTCAACACAGGGCTTCTGTGTGTAACAGCCCAGCTCAGCACTGTTTCTTAAACGTGCCCAGACAGGAATCATAACACAAAAGTAACAATTCCTACTTCCTAAGAGCTTTCTGCTGGCCATTCTGAGTCTAGGGTGGATCTGGTGGATTTCTATATGGCAGGCGACATCGTTTTAGGTACTGTACAATTTTCTAAAAAATAATAAGGAATTTTCAGAGTGATACAGAGGACACAAGCGAACTCAATGCAGACTGTGAGGAATGGTGTAACGGAGGAGACAGAATAACAGTGGTTCAGGAAAAACATTTGCAGAGACTAGGAAAAAAATCACGTAAAAGTCTGCGCAAATTTTCAATTTTGTTCTTTTGAGAGCATTACAGGCACCTTAAGTAGTTGTCCAGGTTTCTCAGTGTCTGAGTTGACCCAAGAAGCAGTTCCTTGCCACCTAGGCTGTAAAATAGGGACTAGCATGTTATGCTGCCATCTTGTGCCATTAATGAAGACATTTGAAGTTACACAGGGCTCTTCAACAAATACTAACTTGGAAAAGCTATTTGAAATTCATCCAACTTCTCACTTAAAAAAAAAAATCAAGCTAGGAATTGTGGCAAAGAACTTTGGAGGCTGATATGAAAAGACCATAGATTCAAGACCAACCTACACTATGTAGTTCAAGGTCAGCCTGAAGCACATGATGAAACACTCAATGGATAGTGACAGACAGACAGCTAGGCACGGTCACTCACATCTATGGTCCCAATATTCAGGAGGTTAACACACTAGTTTGATGTAAGCCTCATGGTGTTCGAGGTTACATAGTGAATTCTAGTCCATTCTAGAATGCACAGTGTGAGGCTCTGCATCAAAATCAATAATAAAAAAATCCCCCAATAAGTGAAAATATTACTATTTTATTAAATTATACTATTAAGAAAGAGATGAGACATTTATAAGTGGAGTCATATGAGATTAACATTTAAACTGGTGGTCTTAAGACTACCATTAAAGTAGTAACTAATCAACCAATCAGATGAAGTCCTTAATGTTAAGGAAAAAGAATGCCGGATATCTTTTCCTGTCTAATGGGCAAGGATTCTGCCACTGGACGCCAACTGCAGCCATTCCCCTGGTCTGCAAAATTTGAACTAACCAAACCCCATGACCTCATGAGCCAAATCCTCAAGCTGGTCTTTCCCTCCTCCATCTTCAAGTGTGCATGTTTGTGCACGTGAGTGTGTTTTCCTGTAGAAAGCCCTGACATGTGTAAAGGTGGCAGATGACTTACTCGGACTTTTGAAAAAACGATAACTTCATCAGTAGCTGGGGGTGGGGGAAGGGCACTCACAGGGCGAGAATGTAAAATTTCAAGAAAGGTTTGTTCTCCTCTCAGTATTTTGTCCAGCACTCTGAAGTTCAAGTTAGACATAACTTTGATCTGTTTCCATTTTTATGAGACTCTCTTAAGTATTCTAACCTCATTTTGCTGGCTTCATTCTTAAGAATTATGGAGGCTAGTTTCAGTCCTCACACAAGATGCATGGAAGAAAACAGATGAAAAGAAGAGATAGAGACAAGATAGGTAGCTCAGAACAAGGACTTGAAAGCAGAAATCCTCTGGCCAGGAGTGCCAGAAAGGAACTTGAGGGGTTTTTTTTGTTTTTGTTTTTGTTTTTTGTTTTTTTGTTTTTGTTTGTTTTGGTTTTATCTCTTCCTAAATGAGCACCTATGCTATACCCAAGGGTAGGAACTGAAACTCCTGTGCAGACAGTAATCCTTTTTGTCTAAAAGCTTTGGAACTGGCTCTCTATATTTTCATAATGAAATGGCTCTCCCTTTATCTATTCCCCAATATTAGACATTGCTTGCTATTCAGCTGTCTTATGGTAAACCGTGTGGTGTCAAAGCTTGTCAGAGTAGAGTGTTGTTGTCTTATATGATGATTTTCACAGGTGGGCCATGGAAACTTAAGGTTCTTTGGAGAGTTGGTTGGATGGTGTTTTGCTGGGGCAAACATGTGAAGGAACATTTCTCTGAAGCAGACACAGGAGAGAGGATGTTCTGCTAAAGCAAACATGTAAAAGGACACGTGATGAAAGATTCTTTGCTAACGACAAGCATGTATTGGTCCATATTACATTGCATAGTTGAGCTGCATTTGTACAGATGCCATAGAGAGTAATGCACCGAAACACTTCTGGTGGTGTACTGCAGGTTTTTGCTGCTTCTGTGGACTATGGCTGATTGGATGCATGTGTTGAGGCAAGACACATGCTCAGGCGAGGCACGTGGAGGACACATGATGTTTGGAGGTATATATAGGACTCCACAAAGTGATGGAGACAGAGCTTGACTTGCTGGTACAGCTAGCTGTTCAATACTTGTGTGTCTCTTGTCTTCACTGATCTTTGCTTCTGTGAGAGAGGCATAGCTGAGAACTTCTCCTGGTGTTCCCGCTGGTCCCTCCTGCTGATTGGAACCAAGGCTGTCACCGTTGTTGCTAACCCAACTTTACTGAACTGGACTGCTGGTGTATCCATGAGGTGTTTGCAAGTGGATAAAGCTGCCAGTGCCTGCTAACCTGTGAACTGAACTGCCAATTTCCAGACAACAAAGATGGGAATTGCTCCATAAAACCTTTCTAAACATGTCCACCCCCTCCCATCCTTTCTTTCCTACTACCTCTGGTAGGTGGTGGGTTACAAGGGAGGTTAAAGCATTTAAGAACTATCATTAAAAATAGGATTTTCAAAAATTAAAGTTACAGAAACAATTCTTCTCACTCCTCAGCTTCACCAAATGGGAATGTGAAATTCATTTACAGGCAATTTTCTCTGGGTCAGGTTAGGTACTGCAGTCCAAGGCACCAACAAAACAAGCTTTTCCACAGTTGACCTTCGTGTCTCATGCACAGGTAAGACTAATCAAGTACCAGGACACCAAATTCTTTCTGCTACCAGAAATTTCGGTGCAGATTAGGTTTTTCTCCAAACATGCTTACATGGATTGTTGCTTTTTTGTTTGTTTGTTGTTTTTTTGGTTTTTCAAGGCAGGGTTTCTCTGTGTAGCCCTGGCTGTCCTGGAACTCACTCTGAAGACCAGGCTGGCCTCAACTCACAAATCTGCCTGCCTCTGCCTCCCTAGTGCTGCCACCACTGCCCGGCGACAGCAGCCATTTTTACATCCCTATATCTTTATCCGATGTCATTGGGTAATTTGTCACAATTTTGGAAGCCGTACAGTTTTTCAAAGGCAGGTTAGATCGATTGCCTTTCTATCATTAAAATGCATTTAGTATAATTGAATAAGATGTAATGTTATTACTAACATTAAAAAAACAACAACGCCCAATTAATTTTAAACATTCTGGTACTGGGCTGGCATGATGTGGTAAAGGTGCTTGAAATCATGAGTTCAATCCTTGAGACCCAAGCCTTGGAAGTACAGCCCAGTTCCAAAAGTTGTCCTCTGAGCTTTACACGTGGGCATTCAAACACATATGAACACATTTTAAAAAATTATATCAAGACTGGTACTGAGATTAAGGACTAATTGATTCGTTCTTATCCACCACCACCCCGACCCCCTCTCCCTGCGCGCCTCTGGTCAGTATCTAAAGCAATAGTTTTCAAACCTGTGTTGAGAATCCATAGGGGGAAGATGGGATGGGATGAAGGTGTCTTTTAAATACCCTACAAGAGGCTAAAGTTCTCTAGTTGAGTGTAATTTGCAGGTAGTGCTAAATAGAATCCTCATTTATTCGTTTATTTTGGTCTTCCCAGATAAGAGTTTCTCTGTGTAGCATTTATTTATTTTGAGACAGGGTTTCTCTGCGTAGCATGTATGTATTTATTTACGTGCTTACTTATTTATTTTGGTTTCTCAAGACGGTTTTCCTGTGTAGCCCGGGCTGTCCTGGAACTCGCGTTGTAGACCAGGCTGGCCTTGAACTCTCAGCTATCTGCCTGCCTCCTGAGTTCTGGGATTAAAGGCGAGTGCTACCATCGCCTACTGGAATCCCCCTTAAGGAAACTATACAGAACTAGAAATCGGTCAAATCCTTTGAGTTTTATGCAGAACTTTTCACCCCTTTAAAAAGACCCTCACTCCCACACCTGGTATTGGTGCTTGCCCGTTCGGAGACTGACAGGACCATTAACCAATTAGCAGTTTCGACAAGAATAGACCTCCTACTCCCCAAACACACAACAAATAAAACGCTTTCCATCAGTAATAATAAAGGGCTTTTAAGGCACAGAGCAATACTTTTTTAAAAAACAAAAACATAAACAAACAAACAAAAAAAAACCCATCCCACATTCAGAGGCTGGTGACTTCGGCTCTGAACTCTGAAACAGTTCCGCCCCTCTCAAACAACACAGAGAATGCGCCCTCCTCACGCGTCACTTCCGCTTGGCAGTCTCCTCACGCGTCACTTCCGCCCTCTCCTCGCAGTGCAGCGGGCGAAATTGAAGCAGCTTCCTTTTCCTTTTCCCTACTTCCTCTCCCTGCCTCCGCCTCCGTGAAGCTCAGTCCCTCTCGCAACTGGTCCCAAGTGAGGGATTGGATTCCCTCACCGGCCTTGGTGAATAACTGCTGGGAGCCGCGCGCCCCGCGGCGGGAGTTGCCGGAGCCCAGGTTTGCTGTGTCGTCGGGTGCTCCCGGGCCGTGAGTGGCGAGGACTCTCGGGTCCCGTCTTCCCGGCCTGTAGCTAGCCACGCCGGAGGCTGCGGCCAGCGCTTTCCAGTTAAGTTGCGCTCCCTCCTCAGCTCCTGTCTCCTCTCTTTCCAGGCGAGGTCCAACTCAGATTGCTGCTTGCCGTAGATGCCTGAGTCCTGGAGTTTGACTCGGAAGCCGGCTGGGTGTGTAGACTCGTGATGGCCGTGTATCTCGCGGTTTAGCATCCATTCCGCCTCCTTTAAGCCTCGGAACCAGAGTCGGGTAAGAAATACCGAGAGTGTACCCCGTCTGAGCAGATAAAGAAACGGGAATTGTTGGCAAGTTTGGTCTCTCAAGGCAACCCGGCTCCCCAAAGGAAGCGCTGGGGCTCTCACCTAGGTTTGACATCTGTAGAACTGCTCATTGAGCGTTGTAAAGAGACAGCTTGTGTTTCTGGGTGCTTAGTGTTTATCTGACATTATGCTAAGTTGTTTCTATAATTAACTCATTGTTACAGTAAGTCTAGCAATCGTGTTGTTCTTGGTTTAGGGAACTGAGGTTCAGAGATAACGGACTTGTATAGGATTAAAGACTTAGCTAACATTTCCCACGTCTCTTTCAGCCCCGAGTCTCTGAATAGTTTACCTTAACCTCTGTCATAAAACTCTTCTTTTGATTTTTTTTTTTTGGTTTTGGCGTCCCAGGAAATGAGAACCCTGAGATTTATTCATAGCTTCTCTATTATTTGATTAATATTTTGTTATTAGCTTCTTATGTAGAACTCTATAATCCTGTCAATCCTGTTCCTCAACAGTTTTTTTTTTCTTCCCTCTCTGTCTCTCGTTTTAGGATTGGTGGGTTTTGCTGTGGAATTAGTGTATTTAGATTAAAGAGTTGGCCAGAAAAAAATTACTAGTTTTTATATATAATTCTCTATATTGTGGCTTGCCTGCTTATCTTGGTACAGTTTGTGTTTTTAATTTTTGTTTTGTTTTGTTTTGTTTTCTTCAGAAAAATAACTCATCTAATACCAAGATGTCAGGGATTGGAAATAAAAGAGCAGCTGGAGAGCCAGGCACATCTATGCCTCCAGAGAAGAAGACAGCTGTTGAAGATTCAGGGACCACAGTGGAAACAATTAAGCTAGGAGGTGTCTCTTCAACGGTACGAGAAAACCATGCTGGGAGAGTGTGCTTGGCTTCTGTCAGTTGTTTCCTGAAAGTAAAAATGTAGGGAAGCTTTTTGAATTAAGAGAGAAGCATTAGAAAAAATGAGGGGCGTAGATGAATTGATGTGGTGGTCAGCTTTTCAAGTGAGCCGCATTACTTAATGTTTGATCTGAATTTTCGAGGTGTGCTTCTGTGTTTTTGGAGTCTGCAGTAGTCTTTGCTATAGTTTTGTTTGTTTGTTTGTTTGTTTGTTTTTTCTTTTTCTTTTTTTTGAGACAGAGTTTCTCTGTGTAGCCCTGGCTGTCCTGGAACTCACTCTGTAGACCAGGCTGGCCTCAAACTCAGAAATCCGCCTGCCTCTGCCTCCCGAGCGCCGGTTTTAAAGGCGTGCACCACCACTGCCCAGCCCAGTCTTTGCTATAGTTAATTGGCACTTTTCCCTTACTGAAAATTTGGTGCCATGTTGGGAGAGACACTCTAGCAAAGCCTTTGAGAGTACCAGTGCTGAATGAGAGTTGGATCAGAGTGGTTAGGGGGTACTCTCAGCCATATTTCTTAGTCGCATGGTCTGTATTATATGCCCTGTGCCCATGTTTCTTTGTGAAATGGATCTGTGTACCTGTGTGTGACATTGGGTAATGATGGAGACAAATGGGAGTCCATGTAAAGAGTCAAAACATTGGGTTTTTAACGTAGTGTGCACTCATAAGAGTGGCTCGTAGTTGTTGTTGGGCTAGATAATGTGATAGACATTTTTTTTTTTTTTTTAGTAGATAGTAATATCCTTTAGACATGAGACGCTTAGAGGTTTGGATGTGGATAAAATTCTGTATTTGGAATTTGTTCAAGGAAATAGAATGTGCAGACACTTTCCAGTTGTGTTTCTTGCTTGTATTGAGGCTGAGGTTCAGAGAAATCAATTTTATTTTTCAGTCAGAATAAGATCCTGCTTGATAAATTGTTCCTGAAGTGTTATTTAGGGAGATGACCTGTCCATCTTGAGCCAGAAGGTGGTTTTGTCTTAGCAGTGTTTATTTTGTGCACCCTAAATGCATTTATGCAAATATAAGTATTTATTGAGTGTATTATTTGCTTGTTACTATGCTTTTACAGCCCTTACACTCTGGCTTCCAGTGTGGCGCTGACAAGAGAATAGGTTGATGAAAGGAGAGCAAAACACACACTCCAGCTGGACTCTAGCCAGAGGGACGAGGGGCTCCCAGACGCTCCTGTGGGAGGAAAAGATAATCACGAGCACTTATCAGAACTGCTCCTCTCATTTTCCTCCTCCCCTCCGTCTCCTGACAGCCTCGTATTTCCAAGGGCGAGGATCTGCTTCCTACCACTGTTGAAGGCACTTCTATGCACAAAGAAGAGTAATGTATAAGGGCTGAGGGTAGATCTCAGCGGTGGAGTATATGTCGAGTAGGTGTTAGGCCTTAGGTTTAATTCCTGGCACTGAATATAGTGTGTGTGTGTTCACATGCATGTGCGTGGGCAAACTGGAATCTCAGACTTTTCTTGCAAGGCTCCACATACAAGGAAAATAGTTGGTATGTGATCACATGTGTATCAGCACACAGCTGGTTAAATAGATATAAGATTTGGATCAAAAGGACCCAGTCACTGGGACTGTTGTCTTAACTATAACAAAGATGCCCAGGTCACTAATAAAGTATAGTCTAAAGGTTTGTGAAGGTGTCCAGATCATCTGCTACAGAGCTCTTGGTGTGAATGAGTGTAGGGAGTTGATGCAGCTGTGCTGGGAGCCTGGGTGGTGAGCAGGTATGATTCTGAGGCCTGCATGATACCTTGTCTGTTTGCTGTTAGCCATGAAGGTGAAGAACCTCCACTGACACACCTGCCATGGAGCCAAGCAGCCATAGATTAAACACTCCAAAATCATGAGTCAAAAGAAATCTCTCGGGGCTGGAACGATGGCTCAGCAGATAAGAGCACTGGCTGCTCTTCCAGAGGTTCTGAGTTCAGTTCTCAGCAACCACATGGTGGCTCACAACCATCTGTAATGGGATCTGATGCCCTCTTTTAGTTTTACAGTGAGCTAGCTGAGGTTTGGCAACATGAAAAATGAGAATCCAATGTACTCTTGAGTTGTGAATGCTGGCTGTATAGTTGTCCACTCCAGCTGTTCCAAACCTGGAAACAAGTCTGAGATAGGAGAAGCCAAATGAAGAATGTTTTAGTTGGAGTGAAGGGAAACATACATTTAGCAATAGGTACTTACTTCATTGGAGACTGAATACCTATGCTGGGTAGTGGTGGGGCTGATGGTAATGAGCTTAAGAACACAAGGGAAAGCTTTTCATTGTATTTTAAGATTGGAGACACCAAGCCTGTTTCTCTGTTGGTTGAAGTACATTGAGAGAAGATGTTGCTGATAAAGCAAACAGAAGAAACAGGTACTGCTGTGATGCACTTGAGTAGGAGAGGGGGTTGTAATGCAGTGAACAAAGGCTGCACAGGAGAGCAGTTGGCCTTAACCGGAGCAGGTACAGTTATCCATGTCAGCAGAAGAAAGGCCCAGGGTGTAGTCAGCTTGAGGTTGATCATTAGCAGCAGTTTGAAGAAGTAGCTATGTGCTTCTGGTTATGGAGAGTGAGCTTCTAGAGGACCTTTATCTAGAGGTACAGATAAAGCTGAGATAGTAACTGTGGAAACCGGTGACAGAGATAAAAAATAAGATCTTTGACCGAGAGGTGGTTAAGATATGGAATGATCACCTAAGGGAATTAAAACTTTAGGCAAATATAACGGGAAGTGGAACTGTAGCAAGTGACGGTAAGCAAGGTGCTAGATCTGGGAGATGGGACATGACTGAGCAATTTATAGGCAAGGCCAGCAACAATGGCAGGTGATATGAGCTAAAGTCCTAATCTGCTAAGGAGTTTTGAGCAAGGGAATAGAAATAAAAAACAAAGATAGCATCTGCATTTAGGCTGGGGCTTCAAGGAGTGTAGGAGGGAAGCTGTGGGGAAATGATTTTCTCATATAGGTTTTTGTTATAGCCAGAATGGGAAGGCAGCTTTCAGTCAGCAAAGAGCCTGGGTGAGTGGTTTAATGTTTGTTGATGCTCTAGTTGGTGTGAGTCTAGGAGAGCGAGGCTGAAAAATGAGGCCGCCTAAAGTCTCATACAGTAACCAACTTTATTCAGAGTAGCAGGCAGTTTATACTCTGAGGATTAAGAAGAATCACATGAGTAATATATGCAGTCACAAGGACAAGCTACATGTAGCAAGCACATGTTTTTCCATAAAGGCACATGAATAACAGCTGAAGTAAACTACTCCTAGTACTACACCTAGGAGGAACATGAAAACACATTCCAAGAACAGTTCTGAGTTTGAGGAAACTGAGGTGACAAGCCTCCTGTCTTATTTTGGAATTTTGCCATGAGCGCTCAGAATTTTCATATAACTCCATACTTAGACTGTGTTCTGACCATTTACTAATAGTGCACATAAGACAGAGCGGAGCTTCTAGTCCCTATCCTGACATACCGAGTGTTGTAACTAAAAGGGAAGAGGGGAAATAGAAGTCTGTTTAAGCAGTTCTCGCTTTAAAACTCAATTTCACCAATTTCTGCATAAAACAAGTCTTTCAGTTGACTTTTTGCAAAGCAGCCTGCTCACCCATCTGAGTTTACTCTGCTTCCCTTTGATAAACTTTAACTTCTGTATAAGGAAAAGAAAAACAACAATAAAACAAACAAAAATTCTGGCCTTTCCACCTGCTATTTCTTTGTGATATTTTCCTCTCACTGCCGTTCCCCCCCCCCCCCCCCCCCCCGATTCTCCAGGGGCAAAAACTAGAAAGAGTCTAAAGATAGGAGGGCCTGGGGGATTGATGATGGAAGAGAGGATTTTGTTTGCTTTGTGTTTGAGACAGGGTCTTTGTAGTCCAGGCTGTACAGAAGTAATTTAATCCAGCAACATGGCTGATCTGGCAAGGGATCACATCTAAAGAGCTAGGTCTGTATGATCTGGCCAGCATGTAGACACACCCTGGACTGCAGTGTGTAAGTTCTATTGTGGGGACATGAGATACCTGGAGAGACATGTTTTATTCAGGAAATGGGAAGCTGGATTGGAGCAGAGTTCCGGATGATTCCTTTAGTATGTATTTTGGAATAAAATTTATCTCTGAAGCCTAGTGATGAGGATAGTGATTCGGCATTAGAGTCCAAAATACTGACTGACGTACTAGATGCTCGCTCACTCGCGCACGTGCGCGCGCGCTCTCTCTCTCTCTCTCTCTCTCTCTCTCTGTGTTAAATGGTTCATCTAAACCTATGTTTAAGTCATCTGATAATGTGGGCAGCTATTGGAATACAGATCAACCCAGGTGCCAGGATCTGGAGTGACTAGAATGGTGCTTAGGAAGTAGGGGACAGTGTCGATGGGCTAGGGTGGGTGAGCTGGCAGTATGGTGGAGCCTCAGTGTGGGGTTAGGTTGTGAAGATTCCTGTTGGAGCAGTGAGATGGTGAGCTTGAGAGTCTACTATACCTGCTGCTTCCTACTATACATGGTTCCTTTATTTCTTCTGTTCCCACTTCTTACCTAACTATTTGTTGTAAGATTTCTTTGTGTATATGTGTGTGCATATGGAGGCCAAGTAGTGTTTCTCAGTTGCCCTCCACCTTGTTTTTTGAGACAGGGTCTCTTAAGTTGGCCTGGACCTCACCAATATTAGGCTAGGCTGGCTAGCCAGCCAGCTAGCTATCCTCAGGTATCCACCCACCTGTCTTTTTCTTCGCTGTGCTGAAGTGACAGCATCTGCCACCACACCTGACTTTCTTAGAAGCAGGTTCTGTTGATCAGACTTAGGTGCTCATGCTTGTGTGACAAGCCCTTAGCACCTGAGCTGTGTCCTCAGCTTCAGTTAAGATTTGTGTTTTATAGAAAACAACTAATGAACTAATGTGAACTTATTGAATTTAATAGCTCATTTGTTTTTGTTTTTTTTTTTTGGTGGAGACTAATGATTCTGGTTTTCTGAGGTAGGAGGAATTAGACATTCGAACACTGCAGTCCAAAAATCGTAAGCTAGCAGAAATGCTAGATCAGCGGCAGGCCATCGAAGATGAGCTTCGGGAACACATTGAAAAGCTGGAGCGACGCCAGGCCACCGATGACGCCTCACTGTTGATTGTGAACCGGTGCTGGAGCCAGGTAGCTACTTGTGTGTCCACCCGGGTCAGGGTTACATCAGCCTTCCCATCCTTAGCACTCCCTTAGCGCATCAGCCTTTGCCCTTCTTGTTTGTTCGTTTACTGCATGTTTTCTTCTATAGTTTGATGAAAATATCCGCATCATCCTTAAACGTTACGATCTGGACCAGAGTTTGGGAGACCTACTCACAGAAAGGAAAGCCTTGGTTGTGCCAGAACCAGAACCTGACTCTGATAGCAATCAGGAGCGCAAAGATGACCGTGAGAGAGGCAAGTGTTTGCAAGGAATTCTGTCACTGCATTAGCTACCTGGGTTTTGAGGTTGAGCTTTGCTGTGAGACTCTCCAGTTGAGGGGGACAGTGGATTTTGCTATTTCTAGCTTTAAAAGAAGCTTGGGGGCTCCTTTTTCTTTCCTTGTGTCTTTGGGAGGGATTCTGTAACTGCATTAGTTACTAGGTTTTTGAAGTTGAACTTTGCTTTGAGGCTCTCCATTTAAGGGAAAATTTGCTATTTCCAGATTTATAATTTGGGGGGCTTTTTTTCTCCCCATGTTCTCAGGGGATGGGCAAGAGCCAGCTTTCTCTTTCCTTGCTACTTTGGCTAGCAGTTCCAGTGAAGAGATGGAATCTCAGCTTCAGGAGCGTGTGGAGTCCTCTCGCCGTGCTGTGTCCCAGATTGTGACTGTCTATGATAAATTGCAAGAAAAAGTGGATCTTTTATCCCGGAAACTGAACAGTGGAGGTGAGGAGAGAATCAGGAGACCGGGAGCAGTGGGAAGGCAAGAACTCAGCTGCCTGAGTGAGGCTCAGGGTGCAGCTCAGTAGTGAAGGAGAATGTGGCTAGGTATGCGGCTTCTATGCCCAGCACCAAAATGAGGCAGAGAAGAGAACTCGGTTTAATGAAGTTCCTTGGAGTTTTAAACCTTGCGACTCTCAGTGTAATTACCATGACATGCTAACTATATACTTTCATAAGTAGCAGAATTAGACTGTTCTGACCTCAGATGGTGAGTTTTAATGAGTTCTTTTATCTTTGATGTGTTTAAAGAGAGTTAGATGAGGTAGTAGAGTAGTAGGGTGACTCCTGTGTTTGAAGAGATAGAATAGGAAACTCATGGATGAAAAAGCCTTAAAGTAAAATGACCATTTGGAATACTTACTGAGTTTTATTACTGAAATTATGTTCATACGGTATAGAAAGTATACTAAAATGACTAAAGATCTTTAGTCATTTGTCATAGATCTCTTTCTCAAATGCAGATAAAATATTTTTATTTCAGGCTTTCAACAGTAGCCATGGTCTAGTTACAGTACCTTTTAAGAAAAGATTTATTGCGTATGTGAGTGTATAATTACACACGTGAGTGCAGGTATTACTGAGGAGGCCGGAAGAGGGCATCAGGTCCCCTGGATCTGGACTTGTCGGCCACCTGACATGGAGTTTTGAGAACTAAACTGGGGTTCTCTGCAAGAGCAGTACATCCTCCTGTCCACTAGCCATCTCCCTAACCCTCTGTTGTACTATTTTAGCTGCCCTGATTATCATCAAGATATTTAGTGTTTTAGTCTGTTAAGCAAATTAGTTAAATATAATGTGCTTTATTTACTAGGTGAGCAAATAAGAATTGTATTATTCTAGAAGTTTATTTTTAAGGAAATTTTTAAAAGTTGCTTCCTTATAGTATGGTAATTAATATGCTTGTTTATTTATATTTTTAATTAGGATATGACAGTGGAAAGTGGATGGGTGTGACTACTCCTCCCTATTACTATAAAGCAAGCTGTGTGATACTTCTGTCTCCCATGGTTCTAATGGACTGTTTAGAGGATATTGTTAAAGCACACTAATGTGAGGAATGTACAATGGGCAGAGGTTATTTTGATGCTACATTTGATATTTTAAGTGAATATCAAGTACGTTATTTGCTATATTTGTAAAGGAATTAAACTGAATAGTATATAGAACAGTACTAAGAACTGTTTGGAATTCTGTGTCTACAATATTGCTCAGCATTGAAGGCTCTTGCACGCAAGCCTGGTAACAAGAGTTCAGTCTCTGGATCCCACAAGGTGGCAGGACACAGCCAGTTCTTGTGGGTTATCCTCTGACCTCCAAATTCACTTGCTTGTACACACAGGACAGACCCATGCACACACAGAGACAAAAATTATTTTTATAAGTGTGTTTTAAGATCAAGTTTAAGTTAAAAAAAACCATTTTATTATAAATTCTAAATAACTAAGCTGTTTGTGATCCAGAGGAAATCTATGTTGATAAAAAGGTAAAGATGTAGATGTTATGAATTATAATACTGAATATTAACTTTTGAAAGTTCATTTTCACCCATAGGTTTGGCTCTTGTTAGATTGATGGCTTGTTAGATTTATTAATTTACTAAGCACTCACTGGGTTTTAATTGAATTTTAGGACTTGGCTTCCAAACCTAGGATATTGAAAGAATGAAAATTTAGACACTAGTTTTTAACTCAGGTTGACTCAAGAGTCACCGTTTATTTATGTATTTATTTTGCCAAGGCTGTGGAGAGTCTTAACTAGTAGGTTTTGTATGAATCCCTGGGAATTGTCTGTCTTAAAAGTCTGACAAATGATTCAGGTAGGCAGTTCTGCATGGAAACTGGGAACCCATGACTTGACTGATCTGTTGTATGTTTCTGAGAGCAGTAGCAACAAGTAGTGTGGGAATACTTTTTCCTGGTAACTCTAAAGGATAATGTGTGTCTGGAGACTAATTGGTTTCATTTGTAGCACTTAGATTGAACTGGAATCGTCATGACTAATTTAAACACCTGAATTCAGCATAATAAATTATAAAGATGTAACTTATACATTTATAAATATTATGTACATTTTTGATTTTGAGCTTCAGGGTTATACTTAATATTGTGATAAGTGAGTTCTGTGTAGAAATGATGCTTCCTGTCTCTCTACCACAATAGATGCTTCATGTTGCTATTAGTTAATAATAGGAATTTGTGATTACCTATAAAATAAAATTGTATTGCTTTGATTTTGACACTGCTTGTCTGTTCCAAATCCTAAAGTGTCTATTTTTGGTGATGGTAGTTGTTTGTGAATAAAATGATACAGCTCAAGGCATTTGTCTTAACAGAGATGAGATTAGGTGATGGTTACAGGTTGACTCATTTACATAACCAGTTACCTATCATCTGATCTCTGGGTGCTTCCTGTGTCCTGTGAGATAACACACTAGGTTACTTTCTGACATTCTGAGGCCAGTGAGGTGAGCCAGCAGGTTGAGGCTTTGATGCAATGGATGATTGAAAAACTTAAGACTGTTGATACAAAACTAAAGCGCAGTTCTTCTTCCTCAGATAACCTGATAGTGGAGGAAGCAGTGCAGGAGCTGAACTCCTTCCTTGCGCAAGAGAATGTGAGGCTCCAGGAGCTGACAGACCTCCTTCAGGAGAAGCATCACACCATGTCTCAGGAGGTACTTGACCAGAAAGGAGTACCAGCCATTCTTAGTTGCTCTGGCTGACAAGACCAAGTCAGAATTGTGAAAACTTTGAGAGGCCACTTTTTAAAAAAGACTTACTTATACTGAAGAGAGTATGGGGCAGTAACAGTCAACTCTGAGAGATGGAGAGGTTAAAGAAGGAAATGACTGACTATTTCTCTGTGTGCCTCCATTTAATATTAGTTTAGGATCTTCATCATTGTGTAGAAATATCATAGCACAGCAAAACAAAATTACAAATCCTAAATGCTTCACTGCCCTAAATGTAATAGAGTGTGAGCAGTGGTACTGAGTGAATAGCTAAGTGAGAGTTGAGCGGAGTGTGGTGAGAGGCTCCTGCACTGGTGAGGCTGTAGGAACTTAGGAAATGAGAATATTCACCCCAGTGTAGGCCACAGATGGTGCTATGACTTCTGTCCCGTGTTAGAGTTAGGCGTCAATCTACGTAAAATGCTTGTGAGAAAGTGACGAAGCTATGGATGATTCCTCACATGCTTATTATTTTGTTAGCTCAAATGATTATCTGCTGAAACTGAACCTACTTTGGTTTGGCTACTAGACTTTCATGCTGATTAGTCACTTAGTCATTGTCAGTCACTTGGTACCCAGTTTTAAGCACTACATGAATATTAATACTAATCTACATGAAGTTGAATGCAGTAGTACTGATTTGTAATCTTAAAACTCCACTCCCTAAGGTGAGATGAGAGGCAGGGACTGGGCATACCTGGAAGTTTGAGGGCCTGACATAATGACAAGAAATTCTGGCTCAAACAAGTTGAAAGGCAAGGACTGATGCCTGAGATTGTCTGTTTATCTCCACATACAAGCTTTGGTGTGCGCACACGCTCGCAAACACACACACACCCACCCTGATTATAAACCTCTCTAGTCGGCTTAAATACAGAAGAAGTTTCTGTCTTGTTCTGTAAGGAGTATTATTTCTGGGTATGTGGCTAGAGTAAGTAATAAGAGATGCTTCTGTTTCAAATTCTTATTTTCTAGAGTATTTGATAAAGGATGTTTTCTTTTTTAAAAATCTTCACTATCTGATGGATTGTGGCCTATCTAGGGAAATGATGTTCCCACAGGTAGAGAGATTGTTAAACTGGTACTGTCCTTGTGAAGGTTCTTAGCAATTGCCTGTAACAATCTAAGAACTTTTACCTTTATATTTGGGTGTAGAATAATTTTTTTCTATAATGGTATATGAGCAAGGACTAATTTTATGGAATTTGGAACTCTTGACTGATCTTTTTTGTTATGTTTCTGAATGCTTGTCTTTGGGATGTAGTTCTGTAAGCTGCAGGGTAAAGTAGAGACAGCTGAGTCACGCGTGTCCGTCTTAGAGTCCATGATTGATGACCTGCAGTGGGATATTGACAAAATTCGGAAAAGGGAACAGCGTCTCAACCGGCATTTGGCTGAAGTCCTAGAGCGGGTCAGTACTGTTTATATTGGCTTTTAAAACGACTTATGAGTGTATTTTTTATATATGAGTGTATTCATGCATATGTGTGTGTGAGAGAGAGGGGATATATGCCATTATGTGTGCAGATGCCTATGAAGGCCAGAAGAGGGCATTAGATCCCCTCTTAGGGTTTAGTAGCCAAGTGTGAGTACAGGGAGCTTCCAGCTAGGCTCCTCCGCAAGAGCAGCAAGTATTTTTAACTGCTAAGCCATCTTCTATCTCTCCAGCCTATACCCCACCCCCAATATAATATTCTTTCTTTTTGTCTTTGAGACTTTCATAAATGTATACCATGTATTTTAATCCTATTGATCTTCCATTCAATTCTTCCAGAACCCCTCTCCATATGTTCTCCTCTCAACTTAATGTCTTTTTTTTTAGAAAAAAATAATCCACTGACTCCTATTTGGGTTTCTATATATATATATGAGTGGGCAACATACCAAAGGTCACAACCCCAAATAAAAAATGACTTTCTTTCCCTTCGTAGTTATCATCTGCTAAGTCAGGGGAAGGTAAACTCTTCTCCTTTCCATGCTAGTATGTTGATTAATTTGATCTTGTGTAGACAGCCACAGCTGCTGTGAGTTCATAAGCACAGCAATCATGTCATATCCAGGAGACACTGTTTAACAGCAATTCTCCCCACCCTCTAGCCCTTAACAGACTTCCCTGAGCTCTGTGTGTGTGTGTGTGTTCGTGTTCGTGTTCTCCCATTTTTGGCTGAGCGCTTGATTGTCACTTGTTCTCAGTACTTCAACCGTTTAGCCGGTTGTGTGTCTAGGGTAACTAACATCCACTACAAACAAAAGCTTCTTTTTAAGGAGTCATCTTCCTCAGAAAGAATCAGCCAGATGCTGCTGTTTGAGGAAGAAACATCCTTTGAATGACCCTGGTCATACAACTGAAGTCTTCCAGCCTCTCTTACTAAACAGTCATTGTCTTCTCTGTAGGTGAATTCAAAAGGCTATAAAGTATATGGAGCGGGGAGCAGTCTCTATGGAGGCACAATCACCATCAATGCCCGGAAGGTAACGTCTGCCCCACTTGGGACGTGGTGTTTCACTGGGAACAGACCTTGTGTCTCAGGACCTGCATTGGTTCCCAGGTGACACAGCGGCATTTGCAGGAGTTGAACAGTAAATATGGGAAGCATGAAGTGGGATGCTACAGTTTTTTCTCTTCATTCTCACCTGCTGTTTTCCTGATCCTCTCTAGTTTGAGGAAATGAATGCAGAGCTTGAGGAGAACAAAGAGTTGGCTCAGAACCGACATTGTGAGCTGGAGAAACTTCGTCAAGACTTTGAAGAGGTCACTACACAGAATGAAAAGTTGAAGGTAGGTAGGAGGCACAGCTCTGAAGAACAAATGGTTTGTTCGTCAACCTGTGAACCTGAATACTTTATGCGGAACAAGAAAAAGTATGGCCAAATTTAGCCTCTTCTTTTCATTTTAACAAATTAGGTGTAGAGAATTGTACCTTAACACAGCAGAGGCTATTTGTGACCTGCCCATTGCTACCATGCTAGGTAAGAGTTGTAAGATTTAGGATGTCTACTCTTGCCTTTCTGGTCAGTATCATACAGAAACTCAATCAGAAGGAACAGGCAAGAATGAGTGAGAAAAGGGCTCCAGATTCGAACTATTGGAGAGGAAGAAGTAAAGATGTCTCTGTTTGCAGGTGCCATGATCTTACATATAGGGATTCCTGAGAGAGCTAGAAATGAGTTCTGTAAAGTTGAAGATTGTAAAGTCGCCAACAATACTTGATGGAGTGATCTCATGTTATACAGCATTAAAAACAGTACATTTACATTTAACCAAAGATCAGTGTATAACGAAACTGTGTAGGTGTACCGTGGAATGTTATTCAGCTTTGAAAATTTAGTCATTTGGGGCAGCATTGGTAAACCTGGGGGGCATTGTGCTAAGTGAAATAAGGCAGTATAGTGCTTGAAATATACGGGTGCTAAGAAAGTGGATCTCGTAGAAGCTGAGAATAGACTTGAAAGGAAACATACTGGCTCAGGACCAAGTTCTCAACACAAAGAATATTTATTTGCCTAAGAGGAACAAAGGGCAAGGAATAAGAGACAAAGACAGGAGATAGAGAATGAGGGAGAAGGGGAAGAGAGCAAGAAAGAGGGAATAATGGTATTTGTTCCAGAGAACAAAGAACTGCCTCTGGATGGAGAAGAGATCCTGGGACATAGAAAAGTGACAATTTGAAAAAGTAAACAGGGAACCCTCATATTGGGATGATGTTTTCATTTTAATTGCATGTTAATTAGATGAGCCAAAGGGGGCTTTTGATTGTTGGACTTCAGTACTTTGATAGCAGTCAGCCTTAGGAGGAAGACATGGCTAAATAAGGGCATAGGCTTTGGTGGCTAGCTTTAGGAATGCTATCTACTGAAGCGGAGGGAATGGGGGAGAAGGGCACGGGCTGCCAGAGTCCCTTCATTCTAACCTCTTTGTTTTATTATTGGTTCCTTGGGTGTTGGATAAGTGGGCGGTTTTTTTTCTGGATGCTTTCTGCTGACACTGAGGCATTATTGGTAGAGGACATAAGTAAGTTGGGTTGCTGGTTAAGGTTGGAAAGAGCAAGCTATATCAGTTGATGACTAGGTTCTGCAGTGTAGCTGGAAATGTTTTAAAAAGCAATCCACGCTATCACCAGCAAGGCACCGGCCTGTTCTCATCTCATGGAGACTCTCTGACCTGGACCTCTGAAATCTCTCCACCCAGTTCACTAAGTTCCCACTGGCGGGTCGATACCACGCCAGCCCTATGCTTCCAAATTCCCACGGCCTTTTGGGGTACACTTTTTGCAAATCCATGCTTTGCTGCCGTACCTTTCTCTCTGGAACCCAGTTGAGTGACACATGAAGGAAAACATCACACAAACTTAGTTCAGAATCAACAGGTAACTCAGTCGCTGGGTATAGCAACTGCATCCTAATTTGTAAGACATTCTAAGTTAAATCCTTTGATAGCGGATCCCAAAGGATCCTCCACCTGAACCAAGGGTCCCCACTACCTACATTTTGACCTCCACCTGTCCCCTGTCCAAAAAGCCTTTTTTCCTTCCCCTCTTCCTCTCTCTCCGACCTAGAAGTCCCGCCTATTCCTCACCCCGTGGTTGGTCCCCTGAAATCTTTATTCATTAGGTGAAGGTTCTGTCACATTTCACCTTTTCTGTCCAATTAAGAAACTTTTCTCTCAAATATAAACTGAGTATAACTATTACCATTCTATAATTTACAAAGTACAAGATAGACCTAATACCCAGTCTATTGTTTTTATAATTAAATAGAACACTCTGTTATCTATCCTAACTTAAAAAGGCTTATAAATCCATATCTGTTATGTCCTTGTTTTAGCTTGTATACTATCGAAAATTATCTTCTTAGATATATTCTCTCGATGCTAAATAACTTGGGTTGGCTGTGAGACTATAAGTAGTCTTTCAACCCCATCAGAAATCCAAGAGTGACCAATACTATCTGAAAATATAGGAGGACTAACACAGCTTCCAGAACTGAGACAAATTGTAGAGATAACTGCCTACCTATACAGCCCCAGTGTGTCAGGGAGTTGGAGTTTCAGTCTTTAGGCTTCTGGCCCAGGATAATTGGACAGACCTTGAAAAACAGGAATTATTAAGGACTAACTTATTCTGTCTCAGCTGAACTAAGCTGTCCTAACCTGTAACTTGTGTCCTCTCAAGGATGGTACAGGTCTGCAGGAGATATAAACAATTTCTGCCCAGTGGCCACCTAGCCACAAAATACAGCCTCACCTGGACAGATGCTTCTTTGAATCCATGAATGCGGAGCTGTTAGGGCAGATTTGTCTCAACCGCAAGTGAATAAATAACATTAATTGTCACATTCTGTGGATTCTGTTTTTGAAAACCAACTATCTTTGTAAAGTAATCTGGACTGTTGTCTGTTAGCTATCCTCAGCTATTTATAATTAATATATCTGAAAACATCCTAACAATAAACTCAGCACAGGCTTAATCATCTCATATCAGTTTGTAATGGCATTTATAGAAGGACTGGGTCCAAGTCTTTTACTTTTAAAATTTTTGTATCAATAGAAGAAATTCATACCAATGAAAACATTGATTCTGCATCAAAATAAATTCTGTACCAATATAAGAAATTATGACTTCAGCTTAGTAACTATTGTGAAGATTTCTACCAAATGAGATTATGGCTACACAATCAATTCTAGCTATTTCCTGCCTGTTCCAGTTCTGACCATCTCTAAATTTCCCCAGAAAGACAACTTAGAATAACCACCTCCAGACCCCCAAGTCCAGGGAACCGAGGTGACTACTTCAGCTGAATATGGGTGTTGAGTTATCTTTGAAGGGGGGGGAGTAGGGAAAATGGGGGAATTGGTTGGCTTAAAGAAGGCCACAACAATAATTGTTATAGACTCTGGTGATGTCTGTGTCCTGACTGGATCTGGCTGAAAGTCCCTGAGATCAGGAGTTCAAGCAGGTCAGTTCAGCATGTCTGACAATGAGATTCACCAAGGCTGTAATATGCAAATCTCAAAACAAAACTTTAGTATTATTAAGATAACTTTTTGTTTGATTCTTGGAATCTAGTCTTCAGGGGATCTCCCTTCATATCTGATCCATATAACTCTGGAAGGTGTATCGACACTAATCACCTATTCTAAAAACACAAAGACAAAACCTTTGTCCCAAATCAGCATATCCTTGAGCCTGTAACCAGAAAAACTTTTAGCTTGACCTCTCTCCTAGAGGAATATTCTAACCACAAAACTCAACACACATTTTGAAAATTAAAACAATCCAAAACAAATGAAGTAAACTAAAATACTGTATGAGCCTATTCTTAGGCTTTTTCTGTTCTGTCATGTCAGGAAATCAACCCAAAATTCCCATGGAGCCCATGTTCAAAGAATATGAGTTTCTGTAGACTTTAATATACCATCTATCTGTTATGCTCTCTACCTGGATCCACAGACTTCTATCAGTACCTGTTCATAGCAGGCAATTATCACTGCTGTCCTTGGAGTCAGTGACTAATTTTCCCAATCCTGGTTCTGAACCGTGGGTGAAATTCCCCACGTGATTCTGAAAAAATCTATATATAAATCTATCCTAAAAGCAAATAATCCCAATTTTATAAATTTATAGTTCAATCAATATCTGTCAAAAAGTAGGCAACTTCCATTCTCCAGCTCTCTGACTCAGAGCAGCTATCTTGTCTCTTCACAGCAGGAGACCTCAGAGCTCTCTTTATTTCAAGGTTCCTGCACTTGAGTCATGTGACTTGACTCCACTCTGCTCGCCAAACCTCCAAATTTTTAGTAAATTTCTAATAGGATAAGAATCTTAAATTTCTAGTGGATTCTTGCCTGCCATGTTGGACGTCATCTGCCATGTTGGACGGGAAATACTAAAAAAGCAAGCCACACTGCAGCACTGTCTGAATTGTTGTTTGTAAGGCTGGACCAGGATGTAGATTCCAAAGAAACATCTGGGGCTGGCACTAGAGTTTCTGGAGTAGTCTGTAGTTGATTTGTAATCTATTGTAGAGGCTGATGCTCCTGAATCTGAACTTTGACTCCTCCCCACCAGGCCAAGCTAGACTGATAGTGCATCCTGGGCTGGTGTTCATTTCTGCCTATTAGAATTGTCCTTTGCAGAATCTTAGGGGAACAAAGAAAAATCTATAAGTCTTCCTCATCTTTCTTTGATTCAAAGACTATCATTTGTAATTTATTTGTAGATTAATAAATAACAAAGATATGTGAACTAAAAGGAAAAACTTCATTAAGATTCTTGGGAAATTAGATCAAATGGTTGCTTAGGAAAAACATGACTATTTTTGTTGCCAGTCAGAATCATTTTCTCTGTGACAGTTAATAAAGAACAGCTAGTTACTGGGGTCTTCATCTATGATTTAGAACAAATGTCCTGGTCAGGTCAGTTTCACTCAGCTCTTCAAGCTTCTTTGGATTAGAGTTGAAACAATGTAAAATACATATCAAAATAGTCCTGGGTGACCTGGTTTACTCAGGAACTGAGTTTTACCCCAGAAGTAGTCATGTAGACTTCATAATTTTCTGAGTAATGGTTTCAAGTGTGTGGAACATCGGTGAGGTATTTCCCACGGCTCTGACCTGTGAGTTATGCATGCTTCACTCTGATTCTGGCTTGCCTTTTCATTGGGCTTCCTAAGGTGGAATTGCGGAGTGCAGTGGAGGAAGTGGTTAAGGAAACCCCAGAGTATCGCTGCATGCAGTCACAGTTCTCTGTCCTATATAACGAGAGTCTACAGTTGAAAGCCCACTTGGATGAAGCTCGAACCCTGCTTCATGGCACCCGGGGAACTCACCAGCGCCAGGTTGAACTCATTGAGGTAACAACAAAGTTTTCTTTGTTTCACTGGTGGGTATGGGACCCAGCACTCTGGCACAAAGCCAGCCATTTCCTCTCCTTCATTGTCTTCTTTATATGACTGCCCGACTAATAGATTTTGTGATTTTACTTTCATGCATAGTTAATGTCCTATTCATCCAGTGGGTATAAGACAACAGAATCCTTGCCCTCATGGATCTTACAGTCTCCTGGGAGAATACTGCTCATTAGGATGCTGCATGATTCAGTGGTAGTTGTCCAAAGATGTGATGGAGAGATAGAGCATCTGATTTGTCTGTGACATGTTCCTGATGAGGAAGGGGTGGGTGGGTGGAAAGTGAAAAGTTTGTTGATAGTTAGAAGGTGACATGTGCTCCAGCGCTGACAGCCTTCATGAAGCTGTGCCTATGGCTCTTACATGTGGGGAGATCAGGTAGATACTGTGCCATTGTGACAGTCAATGCTCATTTAGGCAAATTATTTTGAAGGTACAACTTTTATTTTGGTATTTGTGTTCATTCACTTTTGTGTTTTCTATACTCCTTGAGTAGTGTTTAAAGTAGTTGGAGGTTTTATGCATGTTGGCTAAATAAATTGATGCTAGTTTATGTTTACATCTGGACAGTTTATGGTTAGTTCTCCAACTGAATTGTAATCTCAGAGCTAGGGGCTGGTTTTTTTTTTTTTTTTTTTTTGTTTTGTTCAATATTCTGCCAGGTTATGAAGTCATGTTTCTAAATCACATCTGGTGTTCTTTAAGTAGCAAAGTGGAAAATTTCAGAGTAAGCCTTTTCTTCTTAGCAGTGTTTTTATCTTTTTAGATTGAATTTAGAGATAGAATAAAGTTGTATGAATGTTCTATTGGTTCTTTGTCTGCAGCGAGATGAGGTTAGTCTGCATAAGAAGCTGAGAACTGAAGTAATTCAGCTGGAGGATACCTTGGCCCAGGTCCGCAAGGAGTATGAGATGTTGAGAATAGAGTTTGAGCAGACCCTGGCGGCCAATGAACAAGCAGGTAGAAGCATTCTTGCCTTACTCTGTGTTCTGTCTGTTGTAAATTCCTTCTTTGACATAAAACTTGACTATTGAGCTTTGTTAACTCTAACTTAAACTTAGAAGACACGAAGTAATACCTGGAATGGGATCCTGTAATTGATTCTGAGCCACAGCCTGGGTGTTTGTTTTAACTCACTCAAGTGGTTTGATTTTCATGCTCTGAGAAGGAACATTCCTTTCAGTACTCCTCCTTCTATTCAGAAGTTTCCTCATGTGCTCTGAGCTTTCTCTCCTTGAGCCTTTGCCCCTTTTAAGGCTCCTAATATTGCTGCTGTTGTTTTTCAGGCCCCATAAACCGGGAGATGCGGCATCTCATCAGCAGCCTCCAGAATCATAACCACCAGCTGAAGGGGGAGGTCTTGAGGTATAAACGGAAACTGAGAGAGGCACAGTCCGACCTGAACAAGGTGACCTGGAGCAGTGGAATAAGCATTGCTTGCCATGGTGATGGTAAGGGCGGCATGAGTGAGGGAAGCATGCTCCATACAGGTGATGTGCGTCTTTCCTGTCTTTGTCTCCTAGACGCGTCTGCGCAGTGGCAGTGCCCTCCTGCAGTCTCAGTCTAGTACTGAGGACCCCAAGGATGAACCCACAGAGCTGAAGCAAGACTCCGAAGACCTAGCCACTCATTCCTCAGCATTGAAGGCATCTCAGGAAGATGAAGTTAAGTCTAAACGGGATGAAGAAGAGAGAGAACGAGAAAGGAGGGAGAAAGAGAGAGAGCGAGAACGAGAGCGAGAAAAGGAAAAGGAGAGAGAACGAGAGAAGCAGAAACTGAAAGAGTCAGAAAAAGAGAGAGATTCTGTTAAGGATAAAGAGAAAGGGAAGCATGATGACGGAAGGAAGAAGGAAGCAGAAATTATCAAGCAGCTAAAGATTGAACTCAAGTAAGTGAGGTTTGTAGTGATTCAGAGCCTGATAAGGGTGAACTGTCTGCTTTATGGTATGGCTCACCCAAGCATTACACAGGATTTTAGTTGTAGCTGAATGTACAATTAATGTGGTCTCAACTTTCCATCTGGTGTGTAGCTGAGTGGCCCGCCTGGCTATTGCACAGTGATGCTTAGTGGTTAGGTGCCAGTCAGCCGCTGGTTGGGGCATTTACTTCTCATGAGTCCATATTAAGAGAACAGATAACACATTGAAGTAGCACACCCAAGAATTATTGGAAATTGACTACTGCTTTTAATTTAAGTAAATTACAATATCACTTGTATTTTAAACTATCCTACGTCTCTAATCTTAATGGTGTCTAGTAATTTATTTGTAGTTGACTGGTGTGGTTGTATGCTAGCCCAAAACCAAGAATTTCTTAGGCAGTTTCCTCCTGCAGAATTTAGACGAAGGATACACTTAAGTAAATGCAGCATTACTTTGTCCCAACATAACACATTTTCCTGTTTGCTCCTTCTTAACCAATAATGTCTCTGGTGAAACTAGCTCTTCTGACTATTTGTTTTATGGTTTATACTGTGTGATGTTGAATTGAAGAGTTTGCTGTAGTTAACATGCCTGAGCTCAGGTGTAGTAAGAGGTGAAATGGTAGTGATCAGCTGATGTTTACAACTGCCATTGTCAATCCTAGCATGGGGAGTTTAGTTTAAACTTCCAAATTTTCCTTCTCTTTGATTCTTTTTTTAAAGGTAAACTCATTTGCCCTTATAAAAATCATCTGAATGATTTGACTAAGTACATCCCAACTCTGTTTCTGAGACTAGGTAGAACACTCAGTCTACCAACTCTGTTTCTGAGTGTTAGAATGTGCCTACGGCATGCGTGTCACAGTTACTTTACAACTTTATGTTGCAGAATTAAACAGAGGAATGATTCATACATACGGCTTTCTTTCCTAAGTCTATTGGTAATCTATGCAAAATGTGTCTTTCCTTTATAACATGGAGTAAAGAGAATGTTGGAATATTGTGTTCCATCCTAAATGGTCTTGCTCTGATTGCCTTTGTTTTCTCAGTCTATTGGTTCGTTTCCTCTACCACCCATCATAGGAAAGCACAAGAGAGCCAGAAGGAGATGAAACTGCTGCTAGATATGTATCGCTCTGCCCCCAAGGAGCAGAGAGACAAAGTGCAGCTAATGGCAGCTGAGAAGAAGTCAAAGGCAGAGGTAACCAAGCCTTCTTCTGTTACTTGTCATCCTGGTGAAAATCTTCATTTGTGAGGTTGTCCTTTGTATTTTTCATACATAATGTTCAATTTTTGAAAAGTCTTTGAAAGAGGAGGGCCCCTGACTCTGAAATCAGTCTTTTAAAATTCTTTGCAAGGTAGTAAAATATCTCAGAATTACAAGAACATGGAGTAGGTTTTTTAAATTTTTTCATTCCTTAATTGGTCCTGAGAAATTATTACCACTTTATATTTATTATTACTGTAGTATTTTTTTTTTCTGGTTGCATTTGGGAAGGATATTTTTTTAATTAATTTTTGTTATTTTGTGTGTAAGGATGTTTTCCTTGCCATTATATCTGTGCATCACATGTGTGCCTGGTACCCATGGAGGCCAGAAGTACCTGGTGCCTTTGGAGTCCAGGAGAGGACCCCTAGAACTGGAGTTAGAGATGGTTGTGAGCTACCATGTGGGTGCTAGAAATTGAACCCAGGTCCTCAAGAAGAGCAACCAGTATTCTTGACCGCTCAGCCATCCCATCATCCCAGAGAGGAATGGCGTTTTGTTTTGTTTTGTTTTGTTTTGTTTTGTTTGGCTTTGTCTATGTAGCCCTGGCTGTTCTAGAATTCACTATATAGGCCAGGCTACCCCAAACTCTCTCGGATCCACCTACCTCTGCCTCTTAAGTGCTGGGATTAAAGGTGTGCAGCACTATGCATGTCTTGAAAAGAATGTTTTTATCCTTGAAAATTTAAGGCCTAAGGAGAAGACAGTTTGAGCATTCCCAAAGAGGACTGTGTAATGGGCAAAACCTCTGCCTATAGGTGCATGAAGTGCAGGGCTGATAAATGTGTTGCTCTCAGTTTGTCATTTATCCTGTTCCACAGTTCTTTGATGTTTGTTTATGTTGATTGATGTTTGGAAGTGCTTGATGACTTAGTTTTTTACATGATCCCTTTTCTCCTGTAGTTGGAGGATCTCAGACAAAGACTCAAGGATCTGGAAGATAAGGAGAAGAAAGAGAACAAGAAAATGGCTGATGAGGATGCCTTGAGGAAGATCCGGGCAGTGGAGGAACAGATTGAATACCTGCAGAAGAAGCTGGCCATGGCCAAGCAGGTGGGCACTCCTCTTTATTAACACTTTAAAGTCTGCAGGGTAAGTGACTGTCAGTGCAGGTTGACTTTAGTCCTACTGCTTCTTGTTGTCATAATGTTTATCCTTTGTTATTACGTTGAAATGCTTGTCTGCCATCCTTCTCTTATTTTATTCTGTGCATTTGGGTGGCAGACTTTACTTTGAGTGGAATAGCTGCTGTTTCAGATATTGTTTACTGAGGGACCTCTTCTTTTCTCTGCTGACTGGGACTGATGCATATACTGATTAGAAAATGAAATTTTTTATACTCTCTGATTATAGACATGTGAAACTAATGCAGGCTATCAGAAGGAAGGTCTAGTTTCCTCTGCTCATCCTTTGGCATTGGCAGATTTGCTAATTGATCCTCATGTTAGGAGGAAGAAGCTCTCCTGTCTGAGATGGATGTCACAGGACAGGCCTTTGAGGACATGCAGGAGCAGAACATCCGTTTGATGCAGCAGTTGCGGGAGAAGGATGATGCAAACTTCAAGCTCATGTCAGAGCGAATCAAGTCTAATCAGATCCATAAGTTGCTTAAAGAGGAAAAGGAAGAGTTAGCTGACCAGGTTTTGACACTGAAGACTCAGGTAATTGGATGAGTGAAATTCTCCATTCTGTTGAAGTGAGGAACTTCTGCATGAAGGCACCCACAGTACTGATCATTGTGGCTCCTTTTCTTTGTGTGATAGAAATGCTGCAAACCAAGTGTATGTTAGAGTCTGGGTAAATACATTGCACATGCCTACACACTTACCTCAAAGACATGGGTTTTCTTTAACCTGGTTTCCTCTGGATATTGGGATGAGAGTTTGTGAGTGAGAGGTCAGAAGTGGATGTGTGATTTTACTTCTTACCCCTTAGTATTGTTTGATTCTATTTTGTGGATTAATTTTAAGAAAAAGTCTTCTTTAGAACCTCCAGCTGTTCTGGAAACAATGGAGGTAAAGTTTGGATTAAGTCACGTGTTTAAGTTCTGGCTGGAGCGGCCTTGTTTTGAGGATTGGTATAGCTGCAGGCGATGAGTACCGAAGAATACTTTCTATTCTTGGCAGTTTGGAAACAGGTCTTTTTGGTAGGTTCCTTAACTCTGAATGTCCATGAATTATTTTATGTGAAAAATTGAAGCCTTCAGTAATTGTAATCTTAGATATATTTTTAAAAAGGTTCATGGAAGTCAGCAATAGCTTGATTTTGACATTTTGTAATTTTTGAGGATGTATAGGTAAGTGGAACATAACTGATTTTATTTTCCTATCTCCTTACATTAAAATCGGATTTTTCTCCTACACAGGTAGATGCCCAGTTACAGGTAGTAAGAAAACTGGAAGAGAAGGAACACCTGCTTCAGAGTAACATTGGCACAGGGGAGAAGGAGCTGGGTCTTAGGACTCAAGCCTTGGAGATGAATAAACGCAAGGTATGCTGGTCTCTGTAACAACATAGTTGGGCAGGCTCCAAAACCTGCCTGGAGTGTTTTAAGTTCACCTAATACCTGATCTTAGGTTATCATCCCCCTCCCTAGAAGAAGAGATGATAAGGTAATGTTTCTGCATTCTACTTAGGCAATGGAGGCAGCTCAGCTTGCAGATGACCTTAAAGCACAGCTGGAACTGGCTCAGAAAAAGCTCCATGATTTTCAGGATGAAATCGTGGAGAACAGTGTCACCAAAGAAAAGGACTTGTTCAACTTCAAACGAGCACAGGCAAGAGCAGTTGTGTTTGATTATATTTACCGTTGTTGTATTTGCTTTGTGAGGGCTTTGGTGAGAGTGGTATACAGCTATACCGAAGGACCATGTGGGGAGTGACTGACATTGTCTACTTCATGCCATGTTCCCTATTTGTGAAACAAATACTGACAAAATGTGCAAACTGGCAAACTGGTAAGTAGTAATAAGTAGTAGGAGGGAGGGTTAAAATCTCACTCACTCTCATTTTTCTCATTCTTCTCTTTTCATGACAGCTTCTGTTCTTTTCCATAGGACAATAGATTATTTAATCCAGGTCTACCCTCACTATAAATTAGTACACAGTCAAGCAGTCTGCCCTCTCTCTGAGTTTCCAGGCTCTGTTTTCATTGGACTGAAAGTACTCTCACTGATGCAGTTTTAATTTGGGGATAAAATTAGGGTTGCCCGTTCTGAAACGAAAGTATTTTGTAGCCAGGTATTTGTAAGTACTTACATTCCTAATAGGGAATTGGACATGTAAGGACAGAGGGTCTTGGTTTTTACAGGACACAAGGTTAAGTTGGAGAAATTAAAAGTGTTTTGTAAGCAGGTATTTGTAAGTACTTACATCCTAATAGGGGATTGGACATGTAAGGACAGAGGGTCTTGGTTTTTACAGGACACAAGGTTAAGTTGGAGAAATTCGTTTGTCAGAAATGACAGGTCTGGGAAGTGTGTGTAGCTATATCTACTCTCTTGCTGCAGGAAGACATCTCTAGGCTCCGAAGAAAGCTGGAGACCACCAAGAAGCCAGACAATGTGCCCAAGTGTGATGAAATTCTGATGGAGGAGATAAAGGACTACAAGGTGAGAAAAACTGACTCAGTGGCATCTTTGTGTTTGTCAGGGCCAGAGTGGGCCACTAATGCTTTGAGACAGTAGGCACTAACCTTTACCTCAAGGCAGAAGTGGTCTACTGAAGGGCTGAGAGTAGACACTGACCTTCACCTGAAGTCAAGCAGAGAATGGGTTATTTTTCAGGGGAAAATGGTACTCTTCCTAGAGCATTGCAGTTGTCTTGCTTATTTGCTTCTGTATCATAGCTGCTTGGGTCATGAGCTTTATTTATAGTTCCTCAGACTCTGATTTTTTTCTTTCTATTTCCAGGCACGGCTGACCTGCCCTTGCTGTAACATGCGTAAAAAGGATGCAGTACTTACCAAGTGTTTTCACGTTTTCTGCTTTGAGTGTGTGAAAACGCGCTATGACACTCGCCAGCGCAAGTGTCCCAAGTGTAATGCTGCTTTTGGTGCCAATGATTTCCATCGCATCTACATTGGCTGATTGCAGTCAAGAAAGAGGACTGGCTAGGCAAGCACTTACTCATTAATCATCAGGCCTCTACCTCTTCTCTCCTTGACAGCTGGCCGTCTCCCTTGCTCCTCAGACTTTGTCCAGGTTCTCTTCGCCAGTGGCTAGAGAACATTAGTGAAAAAGACTGCAAGTCTTGGAGTTTAGAATGAACTAGGAACTACTAGTGTTTGTCTTTCCTACCAGCTTTCTTTGTGTCCTTCTTTCAGAGTTTTTCAGCGTTTTCTTCTTGGGCCTAACCTATAAACTTGGATTTGCCCATTTCTCCTGAAGAAGTCAGGTTGATAGTTTGGACACTGAGAAGGGAGTGTGGGTAGAGTGAACATATACTGTGGTGGAGGAGTTAACTTTTAGAAATAAGCTATCTATGGGCCCAAAATTCTTGATTTGGGTAATTAACCTTTCTAAATTAGGTTATAAAACGGTGTAATTGTGCTAGTCTCTCCTGGAAGGTTTGAAGCCTTAATGAAATTATATCCAGGATAATTCTATTTCCCACTTCTAGGAAACTGACTTTTTGGGTCAGTTGGACTTCTTGCTAAACTTATTTATGTTTTAAGTATTCAAATATTAATAGTTTTTTAATTTCTTAAGGCCAGAATAATTTCAAGCATGATAGTTCCTATGGTGTTTTGTTTTGTTTTGTTTTTTCCTGAAATCAGAATTAGTACTTAAGAAGTAGCAGGACTGGATTGTGAAGAGATCTAGGTAGACTGAGGATGAGACCCAGGGAGGTGCTGGTGAATTATGAATTACTGTCATCCTCCTCTCCAGAGGGATTCTTTGTTCTCTCTTTTCCAGAAGATTCTCAGTAATGTTTCTGTAGGATTTTAATACTCCATTTACTTCAATTAAAGCAGGATTCAGGTTGCTCTTGTGTTTGTGGTTTTCTTTTTTATGACTTCCAAAATTGAATTTTTAAGACAAGGTTGTTTGCTTTTTAGCCCAGGCTGTCCTTGAATTACCACAGTCCTCCTTTCTCAGCCTTACTGGAGCTAAGATTGTGGGTGTGTGCCGCCAGGCCCAGTAAAGCGGGCTCTAAACAGAATCAAAATTAAGATGCTGTCTTCATTGACAGTATTTAGGTTTTTAATATGAATTACAGTAGTTTTCTCCCTTCTTCCTAGTTGTTTTGAGTCCATACTGAGGAGAGACTACTACTCCTCTGTAGCTTACTATGGAGGTAAGAGATTGTCTCCTGGTGGCTTTGGATGAGAACTTTTATAGAAACTAGCACAGCAGAAGTTTTCTCTGCCTGATAAAAGGTTTGTATCAAGTGAATCCCTCCTGATAATGGTCAAGGACATGTTCCCTGTGTGTCCTCAGCAGGCTTTGTGATGAATCCCACCATTCTGTGATAGGAATTTAAGAATGAAATCTAGTTGTTTGGGGTTCACTTGGTTATCAAGAGAGGCCATTGGTCTATTGATCCTGCTGCCAAGAATATACACAGATGTGTTTATGCACACACAGCCATGTTGACATTAGGCCCTACTCTCAGACATGACCATTACATTCGCTACCAGGATATACTCTCCTTGCTGCTGGCACTCAGAAGGTAAGCTTGAGCATAACAAGGGACCAACTAGACTGCTTGGGCAGCAGGTGGTTTATGACAGTAGCAGTTCATGTCAATTGGCCTAAAAAGCCAGCTGCCTAGTACTAGGATAGCATTGGCCTGTGGTATGATGTAGAGGGAAGCATTCATTCCCTGGAAAGCTGGAGTAAGAGGAAGCTCCTTTAAGTTAGAAATTGAGGTCCAGGTAACACAGGGTGAGTTCTCAAGTCATTTTCAGGAAATGTTCAAAAATGGTGATTGATTCATCCTTCCTTCCTTCCTTCCTTCCTTCCTTCCTTCCTTCCTTTTCTTTCTTCCTTTCTTCGCACTGGATTTTCTTTGCCTACATGGGAGGTTGTGAATGGATTTCAGAAACGTCACATTTTGTTTTGGTTTAAATACATGACTTAACAACTCTTCAGATCCTGAGAGGAATTTCAAAACTTGACATTCTCCTAAAGTTAGAAATAGCAGCTCTACATCCATAGGAAAATTACAAGGTAATATGGGAAAGTTTCTCAAAGTAGAAAGTGTTATATATTGTAGAGAAATTCTTTATCTCCTTCCCTCTTCTCTCTTCTGCCCCTTTCCTTCCCCCTGCTTTCTCTTAGAAACATTTAAGTAATATTGACCAAAGTCAGGGATGCTCAATCTGAGGCATATGTCTTCTATAAGCTTTATCTCTTGATTTACTCTCAGGGATCCCTTTCAAAGGTATTAAGCTGTTTCTGATGCTAGCTATTACATTCTTCATGGATATCTCTTGGATACTTTGTTTTTTCTTATTCTCTGTTCAGATTACTAGCTATCTTTGTCCTCCAAGGATAGGGTATTGCTATACTTACAGAATAATGTGCATATCACTGAAATGATACATGATTTGATAGTGTCAAGACAATAAAGTGATTGTCTTTCAGACCTGCTGGGATGGTGGTATTTATACAGAGACACAGTCTTCATGCCTGCTATCATTTGTTGGCTGGAATTCCTTTACATTTTGTTCTTAAAGGTTTTTTTTTTTTTGGTGGGGGTGTTTTTGTTTGCTTGCTTGCTTTTGTCTGAGGACAACCAGTTGATTGATAAACCCAAGTCTCAGTGCATCTAAAGAAATACTTTGACTTATGTAGTATTTGAAAGAGAATGACTCTCACAGGCTGGTATATTTGAGTTCCCAGATGGTGGAACTGTTTGGGAAAGATTCAGAGGTGTGACCTTATTGGAGGAGCAGTGTTACTGGAGGAGAAGGAGGTGAGCTTTGAGGTTTCAAAGTCCCATAATGTTTCTAGTAAGCTCTCTGCCATGCTTGTGGATTGAGAAGTGAGCTCTCGGCTACTACTCCAATACCATGCTTGCCTGCTGCCATGCTCCTCCGTGTGATAGTTATAGAGTCTAACCCTCTGGAACTGAGTCCCAAATTTAAAAAAATAATATAAGACATTGTAGGGAAAAACAGCCCTCTTCACTGGGTCTCCAAAAACTCTGCGCTAATTACACTCCTTTAATAATTCAACAACAACAGCCTGTCATTCATATATATATATATATATATATATATATATATATATATATTGTCTTGATCATGTTTTATCACAGCAATAGAAAAGTAACTAAGGCAACTAGTTACTATCATTACTTTTTCAGGATTTCTGCTCAATTTTGGTTCCCTCCTGACATTAGCTGTTAAGGTCTTATAACCTGTTTCACAATTCCTAAGATTTGGATTTGGAAGGGGCAATGTCTTAACATTGTACTCCCCAACATGTGGCAGAGGCAAATAATACTCAGTAAAGCTGTCTGTATAATTGGGCTCGCTTTCTTCTGCCAACTCTTCAGAAGTCTGTCTTACTGTACCTGTGTGTGAATTCAACCCTTTTCTCTTTCAAAATGCTTTTCTTGATAGAGTAACTCTTTACATTTAAAATATTTATGACTGAATGTTTAATTTATGGTAGTAGCTAAAAGAATTGTTGGGAATTTTGAAGTTAATGTATCTATAAAGACAGCCTGCAACAGTTGGAGCTTCTCTTAGTACAGACTAGCCTTTCTTTGAATGACAGTGTAGACAGGATTAGAGCCATAGAATTGATAGATATAGTAACGATGTGCCTAGAGGATTGTAAGTTATTGACATCAGTGAAATGAGGTGATTTGAAAGGTCAGCTGAAAGAACTGAAAAGGAGCCCAGCTGTTCTTTAGAGATGAGGTAGCAGGCTGTGGGCCACTCAATTGGCATGCGACTCTCAGACTTTGCTTCTCTTTAATTCTCATTGGAGGGGGAGAGGGGGAAGGGGGGAGGGAGGCAGGGAATATGAGAATGAAAACTTATGAGCTTATGATTCTTTCATGTATGGGCCCTGTCAACCTAGGAATATATGCAATGTATCAGGGCGATCTTGGTTCTGTTTTTCTCTTCTTACTCCGTAAAGCTTGTACTTTATTTGTCATTGACGTAGTTGAAGTCCTCCAGGTCCCTAATTGCTATGGCTTCCCCATTCTGGACCTGTGCACATTTTTAGAATGCTTGTCACCCTCCAGCTATGTCTCCATACTACCAGCACATGCACATTTGTACACACACGGAGAGCAGGGTGTCATCTTTGCTGCTGTAGGAGTTAATGTACATTAATAAAATCTTCTTATATGGGTAAACATGTGTATAAAGAGCACATGTGTGTGTGTATGTGTGTGTTTGGCGTGTGTGTGAAGGTTAGAGGACTCGGGTGTCAGTTCTTGCTTTCCAACTTGTTTGAAACAGGTTTCTTTTTTTCTGTGTTTCAAAGCTAGTTGACCTATTCGCTTCCAGAGATTTTCCTGTTTCTGCCTCCCATACTGCCATATTGTGCTGGGTTTATACACACATGCTATTACACCTGACTGTTACATGAGTTCTGGAGGTAAGAACTCAGGTTCTCATGTATGCACTGCAGTCACTTTACCTACTAAGTCATCTCCTTGGCTTTGATGTGCATTCCTTTATCAGCATACACACCACATTATATTGCTAGATTGTATATCTCATACATAACTACATTGAGCCTTATGAGTCCCAGAGATCAGACTCTAATACCTTACGATCTCACCAGCAACTTGTCTTAATACCTGGACCTCCGGAATGAATGATGCTAAATGTCTTGGGGAAGTTGGCAGTTTTATTAGGTTATAGCAAGCTCATACTTTTATGAGATTTGACTTGGTTATATTTCAAAAGAACGTGTAGAGAATATGTCAGGCTAGGAGATTCATGAAGGGAAGTTTGCAAGCTGCTGACATGGCTTGGATTGTCAGAAACTGCCTGCATACCTGTAGGCTGTTTATACCAGTGCTTGGCAGGACTTGGAAAGCAGAACAAGTGCAGATACAGTTATTTCTGTGATGCTTGGGTGCTGGGGTATGAGTCGGGTCTGAGTGACCAGTACAAGTGCAGTTATTTTAGCTGCCCTGTCAGCTGTAGAGCTGATTGGTCAAAGTTGAGGCTTGGGTCAGAATAAGACAGATTAGAGATATTGGAGGAGGAGCAAGAGGCAGGCGTTGAACAAAATGCTGACAGTACTGTCTTATGGTTATGCTCTGTGCACACTAATCTCTACTACTGTTAGCTGTGTGACCTTGGACAGGTCACAAAATCTCTCTGACATGTTTCTTCCACCTGTAATCTCTCTGACTTTTGTTTTTTCTACCTGTAAACTATTTGTGTTTGATTATTGTAGACCACATCTGATGTATTTAGTATCACTTTGTTGTAATATAATCGCATGATTAAATGAGACTTCATTATATTATAATAAATGCCCATAAGTGTTGGTTATTACAGTATGTTTATAAGTCCTGGAAAGATCAAATTGAGAGAAGGTCTGGCAAGCTAAGACCATACCTGCTGTTTCCACTGTTGTGGTTTAGCTGTCGGTGTGTAAATGGGAACTAGGCTGTTGTTGAATTACTAAAGGAGTGTAATTAGTGCAGAGTTTTGGAGACCCAGTGAAGAGGGCTGTTTTTCCCTACACTGTCTTTCTCATAGAAAGATGCTCTTGCTTCCTAATACCCAGGCTGTGCGTTCTCTCAGCGTATGTTGTGCTGCAGCGGATTAGACAAAGGAACATGCGTAAGTCACCTTAGTCATGCATCAGCCGGTCCCTGTGAGGAAGGGCTAGGGTCTCAGAAGTGTTCTAATCCCCAGTGAATGCCAGTAACACAACAGAAAGTGAAGTTTCTATCTGAACATTTATTCCACAGTCATAGAAACCGAAGACGGAAAAGACCTGAGGACATCTAGGCCATCCTCATAGTTGTACAAGAAAGGTGGCTGGAGGAAAACAGCCTGTTCACGTCATGCTCACAAGACAGCATTTCAGTTCTTGGAGCGGAGCAGTTGCACACACACCGAAATGAAGATGCAGGGCAAATACTCTTTACAGACCTTAAGGAAATACTTAGAAGCACTTCATTTTCATTAAATGACTGGCAGCTAAACGAAGAGAGTGAGGAATCCCTAGACCGATGTGTTTGGTGGTAGGAGTGGGGGGGTCAGAGAGAAAGGCATGACAGAACCGTGTGGGTAGTGCAGCAGTTTTAATGTCTCAAAAAGTGATTTCTGCCGAAGACTCAGTGGATTTTCTGGCTTGCCTTTTCAAAGACTCCAAAGTAGTTTTTTCTCTTCTTGATCCACACAAAGCAGTCGTCAACTTTGCCCCAAGACTGTAATGGACCCAACACCGAGGAGTTACCTCAATGATAAACAGTTGTGTTCTGAGTGACTCCATGTACATTTCAGGGACAGGGGTGGTGGAGGAAGGGAAGCAGCCATTCCTATATAGGGCTTGTGCAAATCTTAGGAATAATAGGAAATCCAGGCACATTACAGACCCCAACTTCTTAGGTCTGTATGGCTGCCTCTGGTATCCGCCTGTTCTAACTTGCTTTTAATTCGTTAGAGGAACACTCTTGTGGCAAATAACTCTGTGGAGCCCTTACTTTCTTATTCAAACAAACCAGCATACCCAGTCTTGCTTTTAAGTGTTTCCTGTGCTAGGCCCCCTTGGAGAATGGGCTTGGAATGTGGGACAGTTTGTCACATTCCATGGTTCCCTGGTTGGTAAATGGAGGCTTTCCTGATCCAGTGAAATAGCGCAGGAGGCAAAGCAGTATCGCTTAGCTCATTCTAAAACAGCCCTGTCCCTGGAGCTTTCCACTTTGAGCCTAAGGATAGGTGAGGGAGCTGAGGTGGAGCAGAACAAAGGTTTGGAAGGACTCTCCCTTTCGTGAAATCTTTGTACAAAACACAGCACACTGTTTCACAAATTGCAAAACACTGTTCAGTTACTACCATTTTTTTTTTTTTTTTGCTATTTATCATGAAACTGCTTCACAAGCAATTATGTTTTTTCTTTACCTAGGACATGAAAGCATTTTAAGCAGTGTTGACAGCAGTAAGCCTGCTTTATTCCTGCTGCTGCTTGCTGCTTGCTGCATCCTGGCCAGTTTGGCCAAGTAGTTGCGTGCACTGGTTCTCTGCTCTGTGGGTAAGCAGGATACTCTGCCGTATGATCACCACTACTCAGAATGCCTCTGTAGAGAAGCTTAAGATAAACCAGATATACAAAAATCCAAATTTACAAAACAGATACCTTAAGGGATAATTGGTTTGCATTAAAAAAGGATTCTTTACAAAAGAATTCGCCTCTGTGTTCCCTTAAATAGCTAGCCTCTCAAGTACAATGGAAGTATGAGTCTTGAACGAATGTCCCTGTACTACAGGAGCATGGCTGTCATGTGAATTGAGGTACACTATACATCAGCCTTGCAGGCTGAATGGGTATCCAGGGATGCTAAAAGCAGAGCCCCCAGGACATTGTTACAAATGGGTGGGGATGGCTAAGGGATGGAACCTGCTGAAGGCAGCTGAAGCCCGCTGGGGTGAGAATGTAATAGGATATGAGGACACTGCAAAGTACTTTGTCCTCTGTCTTCAGGGTGTCTTCCCCTCACTGCAGCAATGTTTAGTCTGTAAAGCTGAAGTCTGTTTTTAAAGTCCCCCTGCCTCCTTTTGAATGTCTCTTGAGCTCACTTGCACTCCCAGGTTTACTCCTCCATTTAACTCATTGCTCAAGTATTCTGATGACGTCTTAGGGCACTATCTTTATGTGGGAATCTGTATAGCTCTTGGGGTGCAGACTCTGTGTCCCAAAGTGGGAGCAGTTGTGCCACTGACACCCCTTTTAATGATGTGAGCACTGGTGTGTACTCATTGTAGACATTACAGTGCCTGGAGAAGTGAGAACCTAGAAGATGAAGCAGCACTAACTGATCAACAAGAAGGTCTACTTCCAGTGGAACCCTGGCTTGGGTGGGGATGTGCCAACCAGTCAGTAGTTGGGTGCTAAAGTAAAAGAAAAGGCAGCAGACTCTCCTGCCTTCTCACATGCCTAGAAGGAGCCAAACTTCCAGAGTAGTGCTTCTCTGAGAGTAACTTTAGGACTGTGTGGTGTGTCCTAGGGTAGCATTAGGATTCCGAGTCCGCCTTTAGCCTCCCCCAACATTGCTTTTGGTTAAGAGTCTTGGCAATCTGCACTATGATGGTGGCCTTAGATGATTATCTAGCCAACATTTGTGAATATACAAGAAGTCTAGAGGGCTCATGTTTCTTTTCTTTCTTCATAACAAGCAATTGTATCACTAGAAAGTAATGCCTAAACAGAGGGGAAGCTAGGCTAATTACATCCATCTCTGAGGTCATTAAATGGAACCAGGAGGGTAATCAAACTAGAACTTACCATAACTTATCAGAGACAAGTAAGTGTAAGGATGGGAGATGGTGAGGCAGGGAAGACTCCAGTATTTGACATTTGTGATGTTGTTCTCTGATTGCTTCTGGGATTCCTCAGACTTAAGAGAGGTGGCCACTGATCTGGAAACAGCCTCCCCTGTGGTATGCAGAACATTTCCCTTAATACAGTGTTAGCTCACAGACCCTGTTACAGGCATTAACTAGGTGGGTAGCAAAGGTTCCTGCTAAGGCCATGGCCTGGCTTTGCTTCTCTTTCCTTTATAGAAGGCACGCACTATGGTGGAGATGCTTAGTTCCATTAGAAGTGTAGTGCAATACATTCTTTAGCCAAATTGCCTTTCTGGCCAAGGGCTTTATTTTAAAAGCACCCTGTGCACTGTCGGTACCCCATCTGCCTGTCCTGTGCTCTCACTCTGCATCCCTTTCCCATTCTTAGTGGTGTATCGGCATGCTCCTACTAGAGGTTAGTCAGGATAGGCTCAGAGATCCAGAGCTGCTCATGCACATGGTGCCAGTTTAGCCAGTCAACCCTTGCCTGTGGAAATTCTGAGTTCCGTTCTTTTTTTATATATCCAGTCCCAGTTTTTCTGACTTCTACCCTGCTCATTCAGAATGTTAGATCAAATCTAGTTTGGGGAGTTGAATCAAATCTGTAACACTGGATAATTCTGTTTTGTAATAATATTAAAAACCAACCCAGTAAGACACAGGTATGAGCAACAGTTTTTATCTCTTGTTGAAGTGCAGAGAAAGGGCTAAAAACCAGAAATATTTTTGTGGCACCAGGTGAAAAGGTTGACAGGAGCCAGAGTTGTCTGGCAGCTCACCGATCCCTTTAGAATTTACTCCCGACCAACTCTAGGTTCCTACCATTGGAAAGATTCCTACCCTGGAGACCTGGGGGCGAATGTGGGAAGAGCTGCTGCTGCATCTTAGGCTGAGAACAGCACACTTCATTGCCAGACCCCACACCTTTGTCAGTGAATATAAAAGAGCTTTACAAAGGGCCTCAAGGGCCTTAGAGTACCAGGGGCTGAGAAAGGGGAGCAGAGACACAGCCTAGGAGTCACAAGTCCGGTTTGTCCTTTGATACTCCTCCAGCTCTGTCTTCCTGCTTACAGCCAACTGCAGCTCCTGGCGTATCACTTGGATCTGCTTCTCCAACTCGGAGAGTTCCTGCATCACTGAGTTCCGAGCTACATTGAGGGAGTCTGCTTTCCCATTGGTGGTCAGTGAGGCAGGGAGCTCTCTTCTCCTTGGAGGGAGAGGGATATCCTGGTGGGCCTGGGTACCCAGCTGGTTTTGTCCTTCCTCGTCATTAAAGATGTATTTCCGTTGGTTGTCATGACTCAGATTGGAAGTATTCCATACCATGAGCTGCTGGGGTCCCATGTTGGACCTAGGAAACAGAGACAATTCAGAGTCCCCTTCTGTCTTGCAGGTCCATCTTCTCCATCTGCTATGTGAACAGCAGAGAACTGGTTATGTTTGTAGAAATGAAATCACCAAGTCATGAATGGACTGCCTGCTTAGAATGTCATGGGGACAGTAGGAGCCATGAATTGAATGAAAGGTCTTACCAAGCCTTATGCTTCTTTGACACTAGAATTGGATATCTTCTGATGAAATGGGAAATGTTACATTGTCTTAGAAATAATTTAAAGTATCTCTCTCTCTCTCTCTCTCTCTCTGTGTGTGTGTGTGTGTGTGTGTGTGTGTGAGAAAGGAAGAAAGAGAAAGAATAGACAGGACACACATGTTGAGGGCATAGCATGACATCCTGTGTTTTCCTCTATTACCTTTTATCTTAATAAAAGACAGGGGCCACAAAGTCACCTTTTAGCTAGCCAGTAAGCTCCCAGGATCTGCCTTACCCCATTCCCCAATGCTGGAGTTACAGGCAGATATAGTCATGTTGGACTTTAACTTGGGGGCTCAGGATTCAACTCAGTTCTCATGCTATAGAGCAGGCACACCTGCTGAGCCGCCTTTTCCATACCTAGGTACATTTTAATACCTTACCTATAGGCTGTGTTCAGAAAGCAGTGCTGCCTGGAGACATCCTATGACTATAGAGATTAAACCCTAAGACTGAAAGATCTTTGTTCAGAGGTAGTGCTTAAGCACTGGTTGGTTGGTTGGTTGGTTGTAGGTTGGTAATACTTTATGGCTGACCTTTAGCCCTTCTGGCCATACTGGGCTTCAGGGGAGAATAAAGACATTAACAAAGGTTTTAGCAAAGTGTTTCTCATTACAGAGGTGACTTTATGTAGGTTGGGAATGACCAGTCAAGTTTGATGCCTGCAAACAAGAGCATCTTTGATTCCTGCTGAGGTCATAATGACTAGAAGTAGATTTACAATTCCTTCAGGTTTGCATATACCACTTGCCACTATTATGGAGACACGGCTATACAAAGTTAGTGACTATGGGAGGGAGGGAGCCAGGCAAGTTTCTAAATACACCTTGACAGTTGGATGCAATGGGAAGTTTCCCACTGTGAGAACAGCTTAATCTAAGCACTGTGACTGCTGATTGCTCCCACCCTGGAAGAGGAAGAGGAAGAAGATTATGACCACTTTTGCAGTTTACCACATGGTGCAGCACAGTAGGAAACCCCTATTAAGTCCCTGTGTTTTGTTCCCATAAAACTGAATCAGCTTTATTTCTGGACTCCTAATTGCCTGAGAGTGGAAGTGGAGGCCTGGGAGTGTGAAAGACAAGGGGAGGGGAAATGAATAACAAAACACAAGACTTAGAATGATCCTATGTTGCTTTGCCCAGAAGTGGATTGTCTTCCAAGTCTTTGTTCCTTTTTAATCCATGGCCTCTTTCCTTGGTCTATGAGGAACATTGTTCATAACATTGTTTGAGACTAGGTTTCACTCTCTAGCCCAGGCTGGCCTAGAACTCATTATATAGTTTAGATTAGTCTCCAACTGATAGCAATTCTTTTGTTTCTGTCTCCCAAGTGTTGGGATTTACAGCCAAGAGCCACCACCCTTGGCTTTGGTCTCATTCTTTGTTTTGGGCAATAGGAAGATTGAGAAGTCCAAGCCTAAGCTTTAAGGACCCCGCACCAATTCTCAAATCTCTGCAGGTACAGTGCAAGCCCTCGTTGACCTATTGATGGGTGGCAGACCTGGAGAAAGTCTACAGGGTTCCTGGTTGGCCCAGCAGAGGAAAATTGATCAGACTGCTCCTAGCTGCTTTCCCTTTTCCCCAACCTGGCTACAGATTTATGCATGAGCCCAGTTGATCCAGAGATCAGTAAGCAACTCATTTTTGTTATTAAGTATTTGGGTGACTTCTCACACAGCAGAAGCTGACTGAAACCTACCCAGGGCATTAACACAAACACACTCCAGACCTCCTGGTCATTCCACACTGTTGCCCTTGCTGAAATCTCATAGATAGATATAGAGGGCACCAGAGCTCACTTCAACTCTGTCATGATCTGGGGGGGAATTCTATAATGATTCTACCTACAGCTGCTTCCTGCGCCTTAGAATCAGAGGTGATGAGGTTAGAAGTTCTCTACTAGCCTCTAACTTTTCACACTGAGTAAATCAAGGATTATATATAAAAATACTCTTGCAACATCCATTCATGTGCATTAAACGTGTGTTAGATGTGCATTAAGGTTGTCTTGGTCCCAGGGCCTAGAATTTTTCTAAGCCACCAGTCTCACGTCAATCTTCCATTCATCTATCCTTCCAAACTCATTCGGTAAATGTGGAGAATAGGGGAAGAGGACGTTTGCATTTTATTCTCAGAGAAGAGAGAAAGGCAGCAAACCTGACTCTAGTGCTATAGAATGGTTAACTGTTGGACAACACTAAGAGAGTTGTCTGCCCATTTTATTAGCCTACAGGTACCATAGTGATCTGATACCTAGAGGCAGGCAGTCTGGTCATCCAAACCTTGGAGCATCTATGTGGAAATATAATAATAATAATAATAATAATAATAATAATAATAATAATAATAATAATAAAGACCTGGACTTCTTTGTAACATACTCCAGTTGTTGGCATCACTGTGCTCTGGTAATCAATGTGTGGCTTGGAACTACCAGTGAGTACAGGATAGTTGATGCTTAAACAGATGATAAGGTATCTAATTAGAAGAAATGAGTATTTCATAACAAAATGAGCAAAACAGGCTTAACTGGAACAGTTATGTAAGATTGAAGCGACTTCAAACACAGTGAGTTTGGAAGGTTGCAGGCTCTGAGCTGTAGGGAGATTGCCACAGGTAACAGCCATTCACAATATTTTCATCATCTGCAGGCCCTGTGCTACAGTCCCATCTCTCCAGAGGAGCATAGCCAGTTTATCAGAATCATTTCCATAGTTTTCTGAAGTCTCTCCAGTCACAGAGCACTCCCTACAGCCCTGCTCAGTCTGTGGTGCTCTATGTGCTGTCACAAGTCTATTAGTGACAGGTTGAGGATTAATTGGGTGACAGTGATAAAGACATTCTGTCTTAGCTCCTTGTCGGAGTAAGGAAGGGGATCTGCAAGAAGAGTATGTGGGATGAAAAGACACATTTGGCTTTCGGCATAGGTGAGGTAGGTATCTAACAGTCCCATTAAAGGGACTTCTTGTTTCTATTCCTGGAAAAAAATGTTCTGCAATTTTAAGACAGCATTTTACAGCTATGTCTTCTTATGTTCCTCTGGTTAAAGAATTATAAAACAATTTCTCTAGGGTAACAGAATAGCTGTGACCTGACTGGTCTGTGGTTTGTCACTAGCAGACTTGCACTGTGACAAGGGGATACCATACTGACAGCCAGGTGACAAGTCATTCTGTGACTGTAATGGAGCCTTAAGAAATTACAAATGATTCTGACAAGCTAGATGTAATCCAGAAAGAAGGGACTAGAGCAGCCACAGAGGAGATAGAAGCCAGACAAGAATCCTGTTAGGAGTGAGAGGTGTTAGTGTCAGATTTTAAAACTCCCCAGAAATCCCAGCTTTGAGTTGAAGATGTGCCACTAAACGTCAGAGCCAATGCCCTATCTGAGGTCTCTGGGCCTGTGAAAGATCCAGGAGAACAGCCTGGGGAAGCTGTAGCAGACACCAACAAGCACCAGACCCAAAGTGCTTCTGACATCTTCAGTCACCTTGGATGAGGACAGAGCCATCCACAGGCTGGCTATGATGAAGGTGTGGACCTGTGAAGCATTAATTCTTCCTATTAATGATGACCTTTTCTAGGGAGCTGTAAGAGCTGGACTTGCAGGACATTGCTAGCACGTCTCACGTATTCTTAGGAATGCTGGAGAGGTGGGGAGTTGAAGGATGCCTAGAAGGCAATTCCAGGTGAAGACGATTTCCCGCTGCACCCACCAGTGAAGGCTCTGTGCACTGGGTACACGACACTTGCTAGTGTTTATTAGGCTTTTGCTTTACTTTTAGGGCTTTTAGCTGACTATCTCATTTATGACTTACAACAACTCTCAGAAGTGGATACTGTTTTTACCTATTTTCACAAATGAGGAGTCTGAGGCACAGATGTTAAGCAGCACATGCTGTTAAATGTTGGAAACAGTACTGGCCCCAGATGCCATGCTAGGCTCTGAAGCCCATATCTGCCCTTTTGCCTACATTGCATCCCAGTGCACACATGTATATATGCGTGGATGTGTTTATTTTCTGTTTTACTTCATTGTAACTGAAAATCCATGTATTTGTATTGATTTTGTTTATCAACAGATGGCTCAAATTTGATCAGAATACTTATTTAGAGGTAAGTTCCTCGTTGAATAAGGGGTAGTGTCACAAGTCTAAACTCTTTTAAAAAGGGCAAAGACAGGTTTGACTTCTTACCTCTTTTCCACACGTTTTGTCTTGGAACGTGGCTGCTTTTCTTCTACAAATGATGTGTTTAATGCTCTGTGAAACCTCTGGTGGGAAGAACAGATTCATAGAGATCATGTGTTTCAGGGGGCAAAACACTGCTTGGGATTTCACAGATTATCTAGTAGTTACAAACCTTGGTTTCTTTAACAGAAATTTCAGGCATGCATGAAACTAGGTCAATATTCAGCCACATCTTGCAAGGTAACAAGGATTCTAAATTATAGCTAATTATTTCTAGAGGAACAAATGCTTTGGGTGGTGAAATGGTATCTAATAGAAAGAAGTGACAGCCAGCACTTCCTGCTTGGTACAAAGCCTTGTACAGTTGTCAGAGTTCAGACTAACACAACCAAAACAAGAAAGGAAAGCTGGTTTCATGAGAATGTAATTATATTAGCATAGAACAGAGAGTATAACTTGTCTGCAGATTTCAAGGAAAGCAATGACTCTTCCAGAAAGTATGAGGAACAGGGTTCCACTGTGAGAAAATGGGTTATCTGTCTAGAAAACAACAAAAGCAAAAGCAAAACAAACAACAAAAACACAGAGCAAGGAAATGGGTAAGAGAATGGGTGAATGCCAAAAGCAGAAACATATCCAGCCTCGCCTTCAAGAGGTGAGGCGAGGCATGGAGTATCAGGAGGCAGAAGAGACCCCACACTGAGGAGATGGGTGGCTCATCCATCTTACATGATCAGATGAAACCATGCAATTCGCTAAAGTTCAGAATATCCATGATACAGCCTGCAGACCCAAAGAAGTTAAATATGATGGGAGGCCCAAGCGAGGATTCTTCGATGCCACTTAGAAGGGGGAACAGAATAATCATGGGAGGCAGAAGAATGGACCTGGTGGGAGAGGGGAGGGGAGAGGGGAGTGGGGGGGCAGGATCAGGTATGGGGGGAAACAGGAGAAAAACCCAGAGGGATAGGAGAATGAATGGAAATATATAGTGGGGTTTAGGGTGGGGAGTAGGGGGAAATCCCCAGGAAGTCCCAGAGACCCAGGATGAGGGAGGCTCCCAGGAGTCAGTGCTAGTGACCTTAGCCGAAATGCCCAACAGCGAGGATATGGAACCTGAAGAGACCACCTCTAGTAGCCAGACAGGACTCCCAGTGGAGGGATGGGGACATCAATCCACCTACAAAACTTTTGACCCAAAGTTGGTCCCGTCTAAAAGAAATTCAGGGACAAAGATAGAGCAGAGACTGAAGGAATAGCCAACTAGTGACCACCCCCTTCTGAGACCCATCCATGGACAGACACCAATCCCTCACATTATTAATGATGCTATGTTGTGCTTACAGATAGGAGCCTAGTGTAGCAGCTCTCTGAGAGCCACTACCCAGCAGCTGACTGAGACAGACGCAGATACCTACAGACAAACATTGGATGAAGGTTGAGGACCCCTATGGAAGAGTTAGGGGAAGGATTGGAGGAACTGAATGGGATGACGACCTTATAGGAAGACCCAACATATCAACTAACCTGGACCCCTGAGAGCTCCCAGAGACTGAGCCACCAACCAGAGGGCATACATGGGCTAGTCTGAGGCCCTCAGCACATATGTAGCAGAGGACTGTCTTGTCTGGCTTCAGTGGGAGAGGATGTGCCTAATCCTGCAGAGACATGATGCACCAGGATGGGGAGATGGTTGGGAGGGGGACTACCCTCTCAGAGTCAAAGGGGAGGAGAGGACAAACTCTGCAAGGGCTGACTGAGAGGGGAGGGCAGCATTTGGGGTGTAAATAAATAAATAAATGAATAATAATAAAAAGAAATGTGTCCAAATATCTGTGTCAACAGTTTTAATTATCTCTGTAAATTAGGTGTTGATGTCTGTCTTATAAAAGAAAACCTTGCTTCTCCAAGACATGGCCTCCGGCAAGAGGCCTCAGGACTCCTGGCAGGGAAACAAAGACCAGAGAAACAGGACCACCTAAAAGCAAATGGGAACTTGAGACTCTTACTTACTGGCTTTCACTTTGACATGGAAAAATCTGTGGGGCATTTTCACATCATCTCTTCAGATGATTTTTGTTAAGTAAAACTGGGTTCAAAATAGTTATATTGTCTTCTATGGGCAGCAGTAGTGTTCCAGGAAAGGAAGGGATACAATGAGTCCTCAGTTCCTGGGGAAATGTGGAATAAAGAGAGTTCCACCCAAGTGCTTGACCACTCCTCTCTTGATCTCTTGCTATTTTCCCGGTTGACTAACTGCTTTGGGAATTCTTAAGTATGTGAACACTGGCACAAAGTCCCACAGAACTCACCTGACTGGTGTGCAGCCAGTACTGCAGCTTGGATTTGTTTTTGATTCGTGGTAGCAGCAGTCTGTACACTATGTGTTCACCAATGGTTGTCAAGATGGAGAGACCAAATCCTATGCACAGCAGCACGAAGAGTCCAGAGAAATGCTTGATGCCCATTTGCAAAGTCTGCAAGACAGGAGAGGCCTTGAGTGCCATGGCCCATGCTCGTTTGCTCTTTTGGTTCACACTGTAGTCCTTAGCTGACCCTTCCTCCCTGAGTGGATTCCACTATGCTCCACTCCCTCCCCATGAAAGACACACCCAGGATCAATGAGGGCTGCTGCTGAGCACTTTAGTGCTGCTTACACATGAGTCTCACTGTGTGTCATCCCTGGAGTTGTACAAACTCTGAGTCTGGACTATGCCTCCATTTCGCAGAAGCAGAGAATAAAGAAGTTGACAGTTGGCTATGTGAAGCAGTTGAATAGCTATGAAAGAGTCTCTTTCAGGAGCAGAGAAGGACTAGATTTAAGGAGAAAAGACCGTAAGCTGAATAATCATGGAAGTTAAACCTAGCAGGGAATGTCAGGACCCTTTAGTTAAAGGACTTAATAGCTGCTAGCTGTTGAAATATACCAGTGATATACAGAAAGTTGAACTAGGTGGCAAAATGAGGCAGCTGGGGAGAAGAAGGAACAGGAGCATTGTCTGCTGGCTCCGTGAGCAGTTTTACAGCTTATAGCGTTAAGGAAACATACTACGTAAAGTTCTTGTATGGCACAGTAATAAGCCTGTGTGTGGTGTCATTACCGTTAATAATTAGTGTTCAGTATATTATTGCTACAGATACAGATACAATACAGATACATATTATTGCTATCTTTAGGTTTGAATTATCAGCAAAACTTTTTTTTTTAAAATAAGGGACTGTCAGGATGGGGAAAAATGTAACTCACACTGGGTCACCTTACCAATAACCACACAGGCCTTCTGTTTTCTTGTCTATAACAAAATCTCATTTTTCTCATATTATCCTAATAGTTTATAAGTTGTCTTGGGCTCTTTATTAAATTTTTTTATACCTATACATTCTTAGGCTAACAAAAAGGTTTTGTTTTATGTATGTGGGTATTCTGCCTGCATGAATGTTAGTACACATATGCAAGTGTCCACAGTCAGCAGAAGAGGGTGTTGGATCCCCCGGAATGGAGTTAAAGATAGTTGTTAACTTCCACATAGTTGCTGAGAATTGAACCCTGGTCCTCTGGCAGAGCAACAAGTGCCCTTAACCACTAAGACAGCTTTCCAGATCCATTTGTTTATTATTTATTTTCTGGCTTTTCGGGACAGGGTTTTACTGTATAGTCCTGGCTGTCCTGTTTATTGTTTACGAGGCATTTCACAGGCATGCCAGAGTCTGTCTATGTCTATTCATATTGTGATCTTACAACACTCCTTTAAATATTGATTATTTCCTTTTCATGTATGAGGAGCCTAGCAATTATTATGTTTCCACAAACCCAGCACACTAATATGTGGGGAAGCTGGGTGCAGGTATAGGTTGGCATCTGTGCTTTCTGTCAAGCGAACCTCTCCTGCAGGAATCCTTTGCTATCTGGTGTCTTGCTACGTATTCTCTATAACAAGTTGCCAAATATTTTTATTCAAAAATTCAGCATCCGAGTTGAAAGTCCTCTATACTCTGTCTGTGGGCATCAACCCAAATGCTTGTGTGGGAGTCTGGGGAATAAGGGAGAAAGCTGAAGCTGCAATTCAGCTTTTTTCTCTTTGGTCCTTGTGCTTGATCGCTTTTTTTGTCAACTTGATATAGAGTAGAAGTACTTGATGGCATCTCAACTGGGGACTTGCTTCCACCAGATTGGCCTGTGGGAAAGTCTGTGAAGGGATTTTCTCATGTAAAGATTGGTGGTGGTGGTGCCGCCGCTGGGCAGGTGGTCTTGGGTTGTGTATGAAAGCAGGCTGAGCAAGCCGTGAAGAGCAGACCTGAAAGCAGCTCTGCTCATGGTTCCTGCCTCTGCTCCTGCTTGATTGAGCTCCTGCTTTGACTTCCCTCACTTGTATGAAATAAACCCTCTGCCTCCCCCCCATTTGCTTTTAGACATTGTTTTATCACAGCAGTGAAAAGTAAACTGGATTAGTCGTGTTCTCTTAGATATGCTGCGCACTTGTTTTAGTAGAGTACTTGCCTAGGGCACATAGCTCCTCCAGCTCGATCTTTAGCACAATAAATAAATAATAATAAATGTCTCAGGTTAAATGCTTCAGATTAGGCAGTCATCCTTGGGTAGATTTTGATATCACAGTCCACACATTGTACATTAGGAATATACATACATAGATGTCTAAATAAGAGAATTAAGTGGGGATGTAATTTGTGTTTTCCCGTGAGAATAATGGAAAATGCTGCCACCATCTGCAAACACTGGTCATCACAATTTTAAGAACAAACTAGATCCAGATAAAGGGAGATGCCTGTAATTATCAAATGTATGGTTTCTGCCTAGACCATGGATGCTTTCAGGAAAATGTGGAGACCAAGACTACCACTTTTTTTTTTTTTTTTTTTTTTTTTTTTTTGGTGCCCAAACTCGGTTTTGTATCTTGTTCATATGTGGACACTTGGAACAGCCAATCCCAAGCTTCCAGCAAGGAATGCCAAGAGAGTATTTCAATCTTCATTTGAACCCTACACGTTGATGATGTTTCCATGCAACTACTTCTTCCTCCCATCCCCAAGCTGTCCATAACACACAGCAAGCACCCTGTCTCACTCCTGGTTCTCTAGACAGCTGTCTGTGTTCATTGCCCCCAGTTATTCTCCTCTCATTATGATGTGGACCCCCTGTAGTCAGGTTGCTGTCCAGCTTCCTCATTGTGACTCACCTTATTCATTATATAGTTTTGGGGGTACTTCTCTCTCTTGGTTCTACTTTAGTCCCCATTGCCAGTCCTCGTTGCTCTGACTGTAATGGATGACATGATTTCAATTCCTTGCTATGTTTATTTTTTAATCCAGATTTATGACTTTAAATGCCAGGGATGTGCGAATGATTTCCAAGAATTAATGACTTGATTCTTCAATTTTCTACTCAAACTACTTGGGCTTCCCCAAATATATCACATTTAACACATTAAAAGCAAACTTCTTTGAATGGAGGTGTCCTACATGGGTGGGTAATGCTGCTACTAGAAGCTATAAGTTAGTAAGTAAAAATCCTAGTGAATGGGTTATATCCCTCTGAGTTGTTGGTAAAGGAAACCCCAGAGGCCTTCCAAAGAATACAGGCTCTTGCCACTGCTCTTGGTTGCTCACCAGAACTAGATGGCCTAATATTAAATATACTACACACTTTGGTTTCTGGGCATAGAGAAAACCAATTGAAGCTGAGCAAAAGCTTACTCCCTGCTGAGTAGTTGATAGTTCTGCCAGGTGCTATTCAAGCCACTGAAAGCGAATGGGCTGGAGCTTGGATGCTATAATACCAATCTACTAGGCAAGATGTGCCCATTGGTGCAATAATGGCATGACCATTATGCGAGTGATATTTTTCTAATTGGATTTGAGGCCTTCTGTGTGAGAAGAAATATGTCTGGGACTGGAAACCTGGTCTAAGCCCACGAGCATCTAAGGAAGGGGTCAAAGCCTAAGAGGGTAGCTACTGCTATTATTTTACTAAAGGACATGTTGTTAAACTATCTTCTTAATATTTATGGTTTTTTGACTTTCAGCCTTGGTCGAGGAAGTTTGTGCTTGTAGTGGGTGCTGGTTAATGCAGACACAAAACTGGTCAGAGTGCTGGGAACACTCTTGAGTGTTCAGCCCTAACTGGGATACCTATAGCATCCTCTCCACAACTCTGGAAACACAACAAAAGGGGGAACGGAAAAGCTGTGAGGGCCTGAGTGAGGAGGAGTGCTGTGCAACTCTGTACATGCACAGCAGAGATGGTTACCTGTGTAAGACTGAGCCCATCAGCATTCTATCATGGACAACTGGAGAAGGCTCCACCTCCTTCTGAGGAGCTATGAGCAGTCTGAGATTACTTCCCTTTTTAATATAAAGTAAGTATTTTCTTTTGAGACAGAGTCTCATATTGTAGCTTAGGCTGTCTTGGAACTCACTATGTAGGTCAAACTGTCAGTTAACTCAAGGAAATCCTCCTGCCTCCATCTCCTGAGTGTTGGGATTACAGGCATGAGCTACCATGCTTGGCCCCACACAATTGCTTTAAAATCCTCTCTTTTCCCCTCTGAACTAAGATAATTTATATATATATATATAATATTTTTTTAGAGTGGTAAGCAAGTACACACTATTTTTTGAACAACTCTCTTAAAAATGATCCTTTTAATTGTAAAAAATTAGTCATCTATTAACTTCAGTGGATTAATTCTATTTCTTTTAACCTGATTTATTACTACCAAACTGCGATGATTATACATTATATATGATAAATATTGCTGCAGTAAAAAATGTCTATACCAATGTAAATGTATTATATTAGTTTAGATCATTGAGATATGTACTGTCATGAGTGTGATTATCAGGACAATAGTTACAACTATTTTGGTAATCAACAATATCTGAAATGACCCTAAAAGATGGCAGAAACCAGTCTCGGTGCTGCCCAAGGTACAAGATGCTGCAAAGCTCCAGATCCTCATAACCTCACCAACCTTGTTTCATAATTAGTTTTTCTTGTCCCCCCCACCATCCTTTCTGGTGCAAACATCAAACCCACGACTACATGTGTGCTGTGCAAGCCCTCTGCCACTGGCTATAGCCCTAGTCCGATTTGATTTAAATGTTGTAATTTGTATTAATCTGATAGTTGAATATTTTCCCACGCTTATTTTTTCTGCCTTTTGTGCAGATCATGTTTGCACTTTCCACATTTATGAATTTCAGACATAAGACTTAATTTAAACGGCTATTATCTTTTCCTTTCTATGGTTTTCCTCTTCAGATTTTACTACAGGGTCTTTTGTTGGATTTTATTCCAAAAAAGTTTGTAATTGCACATGTGTGTCTATTTTGTCTTTTCCACAAGCTTCTATTGTTTCAACTGTTTAAAAAAATGTTTTGTGTTCAGTGGTGATTTGGAGGAATGCTAATCTCTTCAGTCTATCTTGAGTTTTCATGCTAGGGAGCAGAGTTATGTTTTCTTTAGGACTTTCAATTTTGTCCCAATACTTCAGAGGTTATACCCTAAAGGATCACTTACATCTTAGAAAAGCCTGCATCCCTTTTAGCTAAATTTTCAATTTTATTTAAAATCCTTGTGTGTGTGGGCGTGTGTGTGTACATGCCCACGTGTTTCTTCACAGGCTGGGATTAAAGGCATGTACTATCATGCCAGGCTAACAAAAGCTGGCAAAACCATATTCTAAAGCTGCTATTATCAGCAACAAGAGTGCATATTTATGGATTAGATTAAGCTTGTCGGAGAATGACCTCTCACTACACAGCTTTCCTGATATGCTTGTGCACTGCTATTTTTCACTATAAATGATGTAAAAGTACTGTGACTTAGTTTATAAGTCATAGTCATTGGTATAGGTAATCCTGAAAAGGATTCCAGATTCTGGGAATACAGCCTAGCATGCGTGACGCCTGGGTCCTATGCCTAGCATCCCACCTTCTCACCCCACTCCCAAATATCTAATCAAATTCTCAGACCAGCAGCTACGTTTCTATTTCTTGATGCCAGTTCTAAAGCATGATTGACTTGGACTACAAACCGACTGTGCAGAGGCTACTATTTTCCCTCTGTTTCAAAAAGAGCTATCTAGTGGCTTGGGAATTGTAACATATGGTAGAGAACAGACACAATCCATAAACAAAGAATCATAACAATATGTTGTTACTAATCTACATACCTTTGGAGCATATTGCTGTTATCAGTTTAATTTAAATATAATCACTTGTTCCTCAAGCTAAGATAAACATGGAAGGTAGTTTAAAACTATGTCGAGGGGCTGGAGTGATACCCTGGTGATTGACCTGAGTTCAATTGTTGGATCTCAGGTAAAAGAACTGGGTGTGGTGGTGCAATGCTCATAATCCCAGAGTGGAGAAGATGGAGACAGGAGAGTCTCTGGAGCTCATCAAACAGCCAGCCTAATCTCAATAGCGACCCGCAGTTCCTGGTGAGATGCTTTCTCTTAAAATACAAGGTAGATAGTCTCTGAGGAGCAACACTCAGGGCAGACCACTCATTCTCACATACACGTACACACTTGTACACTTGTTCATGCGCGTGAGCATGCACACACACACATGCATGCATACACACACCACACACATGCATGCATACATGCATGCACACACAATATACACATACACACTTTTTAAATACATGTTTCTTTGCAATACATGATACTGAAGAGATCTGGACCTCTTGCTCCTTGTCAGTTAATTTGTTAGTTCTTGGTTTTGCCTCTTATGAAAATTGGATTGAGACCAGATTACATCAATAAGATTATTCTTAATAATTTGAGACACATGAGTATAGGAACCATAAAAATAAGAATTTAATATGATAGAAAGCAAGCTCAGTCTTTGTGGTCTTAAATCTTTCCATTCTTCTTACCAGGTTCATGTCCACAGGCAAGACTGTCTCTGTCATTTGTAAAGCTGAGATGAGGGCACCACCTTGGTGTTGATCAGATCACATCACACGAGTTATGACAAAAGTTAGGAGCTGACTGCCCTGCCCACACCAATTCTTATTGTCACTTTAAGAAGTTGTATAGAACTATTGGTTAGTGAGAAATTGAAAGTTAATTGAAAGAAAAAAAAGCATTCTAACTTGGAAGTAATATAATCCATTTCCCCAAATACCTAACCAGATTGTTTTTGTTCTAAAACCAGAAACAAGTACTCAGTCCAAAGTTATTGCTACAACGCTTTATATAGCTACAATATGGTTGAGCAATTAACTTATTTCAGGTACTCCAAAAGAGTTTCCTTGTTAAATATAAACAGTTAACCAAATGTCCTTCAAATCCTTAGTCATAATTTTAAATTTTTCTACTGGAAAGTGTATGTGTCCAGAGCTATAATGTCTGTCCTCAGGAGATCTGTTTGGTTTATGTTCACCTTTCTCACTAAAATTTCCTCTCAAAGTCAGATATGTCAGGCTAGGATGAAAGGTTCTCTTTCGAGCGTTCTTTATGTCTCAGGTTGAGAAGTCTGTGGTGTGCTCTGCACATGTGAGGAGGGACTTGGTATCTGTGCTTATCACTCCCTTTTTTGGCCAGGAATCCATAGATGTCCAGTTAATTTCAGAGCGGTGGTGGCTGGATGTCAAGAAGTGAGGATGTAAGGACCTCAGTGTCCTTTTCACACTGGTCTCACAGATGCTGGGGGGGGGGGCAAGAAAGTTGGTAGAGTGAACCCTTTACACATTTCATCTCTTTGGAGCCTCAGAATAAGTCTAGATGGAAAGACACACAGGCTGAGGTGCTCATATTCACCTAACTAATGAGTGGTATGGTTATGCTGTTCTCTCTGAACCCAAACTGTCTTAACTATTGTGAAATGGGTTTGACTCCACTGTTACAGGGATGACATTATTTGCACAACCCAAATAGGTATTTTAGGATGGAAAAGGAAGTATAGAGTCAGGGATTCCTATTCCTGGTGGATCTCAAGTAAAGTATAGTATAAAAAGTTTTGCAGTATGCCTTCGGATAGATGGGCACCTTGCCAATAATGAAATCTGTGAATTCCTGCTCCCGAAGACTAGTTGGCAGCTTCTTTAAAATAACACAATAAACTAGGAATAGTTAAGTGATGTTCCTTGACTGGGTAAGTATTTCGTTGTTCCGGCATTTGGAGTCTCAGGCAGCTCATTACAGGGAGCAATCTGTGAAGTGGTAGATGTTAGCACACGGGCATAAGGTGCTCTAAGGATATCTTATACTCTATGAATTGACAGTAGTCCAAGGGGCTTCAGAGAGCCAGTGACACTTATGGGGATCAACAGTAGTGGTAAACTGACTCCAAAACAGAACAGAAAACGTTCCTTTCCATGCTGTACTATCTAACATTGCCCAGCTCAGGCTACCAACAAGAATTAAATGACTTGGTGAGAGACTTGTTTAACATTGCTTGTCTAAAATCAACAAGTTCCAGCACTTCCTAGGCTACTAGTTTAATGATTCAGGCATGAGGAACTCTGAGTTGGATGTTACAGTGGGGGAACCTTCCTAGGATAAGACAGCCCTTGGCTTCTGATTCTCAAAAGCAAACCAAACTGATGTCACTAAGTTTCATTTTGCTTGGAATTTGGATTTCTCATCATCCATAACAGTAGCATTGCAGCATCTTGGGAAAGGGCACATCAGCCTGTATCTGCTCATTCCACCCTGTGGGATTCTCTCCAACTGGGTATGGGATGAGAGGAGTCTTTCTGGGGAGGATGTTGCTCCATCTGATCAACACTCTGCTTTTTCTGAACCTGAAATGCTGCAAACCTGTTGTATCAAGCCTGTTGGGCTGGCCATCTGGTCCAGATTTAGCTGTTTTCACATGAACACTGAGGCTACTTTCTGGTGGGCTGAAGCATTGGACAGAATCTCCGATTCAGACTTCTATCCCTCAAACATACTCAGGGATTTCTGGGTGCATCTTAGAGAGTCAGGGTCCATCTTGCTATGGAGTTATTTGTGCCCAGAGAGAGATTAAAGGATACTAAGCAAAGATAAATATATTTTTTGCTAGTTGTTACAGCAGGAAGTTAACAATCTGTTAAAAGTCTGAACTCCACGGATAAATGAAAAGAGTTTCTAATACTCCATGAGAATTATTGTCTTCTCCCGTATACACAACCTTGAGAGAGGCAAAGATGTACGTTTTCTTAGTTTTAAGCATTTATTTTTCTTGACTGTGTTCTCTAAAACAAAGAAAAAAAAGCATTTATAAGAATCATTTCAATTTCTGATTTCCCTCCCTGCTCCCCACTTTGTCTGTAGTCATTGAGAGTTGAATTAATAATACTTCATGGATGATAACGGCAGAGAGAAACACTTCCGGGTTAGTCGGATAGACAGCTGGATATAGATCTTGAAAGAGAGAAGAACGCTAAATATGTTGGGGGGAGGGGGTTAAACAAAACAAAATGACAAGCAAACAAACACAAAACTCACACAAACACAACCAATTTCTTGTGGATCTCCATTGTTTTGACCACATCACTGAACTCTTCAAAGGATATCCGGCCATCACCATCCTTATCCAGAACCAAGATGCTTTTGTCCACCAGTTGCTGCAGCTGCCAGTCCTTGAGGTTGTTTCCCACCATCATCTTAAGCACATGGAAGAGCTCCCCATTGGATATGAAGCCATCATTATCAATGTCGTAGATTCTGAAGGCGAACCTTAGCTTCTGCTCTTCATCACCCTTGACGCTGAACTGGGAGGTACCGATGATGAACTCATGGAAGTCCACTTCCCCGTTGCGGTCCGTGTCAAAGATGTCGATCACTCGGCCCACCAGCGGATTCTGCTGCAGCTCTGGCAGCGACATGAATTCTTCTACGCTCAGGGAACCCGATTTGTCTAAGTCCATCTTCCTGAAGCTTTTGCACAGCCTTCTGATCTCTTCGTGATCGAAGCTGTTGCACATCTCAGACTGGTAGCTGGCCTCATTTCCCATGGCGAGGCAGTAGGGCTGGCAAAGGCAGCAGAGGGAAGCGATGGCAGGATAGACAGTGCTACCGTTGGCCTGTGCAGCACGCGAGAGCACGTGGGAGGCAGAGGTGGGCAGCAGGGAGGGAAGGTGAAACTCAGCGAGAACAGCAAGGCAGGAAGTAGATGCTGAGGGTATCGGAGGATAAACTGGGGCTACTCAGGCCAGGGATGCTACAACGGGCTGTCTTCCCCTCTAACGCGGTTTCCCATGTAATTTCTACCTCTCTTGGAAATTATTTTCTCTTTCGTCTCCGTTTCCCAAGAAATGTGAGCCCCAAGGGAATTAGGGACATATCTAGATAATTCACATAGCTTGACAGACATTATATACATAACAGACATATGTTAAATGACTGAAGGTAGCACCAGACTGCTGCTTTTTTTGCGGGCCTGATGTAATTGCCAGATAAAATGATAGTCTAAGCACTGATATGAGGTGTATTGCTCATAATTCTCCCCAGGAGAAGCCAGATTGGCATCTACCTGGACCTTTTTCAGAATCTGAGGTTCAGGAGATTCTTAAGAAAACAGAATTTCTTACTCCGGTATACAGACATCAATATACTCTTGAGAAATTAGAAAAGAAAACCTTATTAATTCAGAGCACTTTAAAAAAAATAAAAATCAGGGTTCCCTAGAACATGGCTTCTGTTGCTCTGTGATTTATCTCCCTGACTGTGGTCTATCTGGTGCTTCAGGCTGGCTGTCCCACAGAGCATGTAGACATCTTCTGTAGAGTATCCTGGGAAGGTCTGTGTGTGCAGCTTACATTATTCACATCCTCCTCTTTAATCTTGCTTTTCTTTGGAGTAGCAACTCCAATTCTCAAAAATGTATAAAAAATACATGTCCAAGAACAATCCAGTTTGAAGGGACTTGGAAGAACTTCAGGGGGCTAAATCAAAATCAGGGAGGCAAACACCCACTCACTTCCAAAAAAATCAAGGACATTTCATGTCTTATGGTCTTTAGTTTAAATGAAGATCAGCTGGGAGGTTACCATGTGAAATTGCTGCAACTGAGCCACTGGACAGTTTACCATTGGTTTAGGTCATTTGAAATTTTCTCTGTGAAAAGGTGATTGTGGTGGTTTGAATCAGGGTGTTGAGCTCCCCCATCTCCTAGGTTTTGGCATTTGGACTTGATCCCTAGTTGGTAGCATTGTTTAGGGAGGCTTGGGAGGTGTGGCCTTGCTGGAGGAAGTTCCTCCAGCAGAGTTTTAAAGACTTGTACCATCTCAGTTTGCTCTCTGCTTCCGGTTTGTTGCTCAGCTTTCAGCTTCCAGCTCCAGTGTCTGTAACTACACACTATTACACTGTGATGCTGATGGACTCTTATTCCTCTGAAAACAAAATTCCCATATAAGTACCTCCTTCTCTAAGTTGCCTTTGTCATGGTTTTAATCACAGCAATAGAAAATTAACTAGGCATTAGTTCATTTTTAAGACTTAAAAAAACCCTTTTAATCATGTGTATGCCTCTGTGGAGGTATGTGCATGTGAGCGAACATGTCTATGGACACTAGAAGAGAGCATTGAGTCCTCTGGAGCTGGAGTTACAGGGAATGGTGAACCAGCTGATGTGGGTGCTGGGAACTGAACTCGGGTCCTCTGAACGAGCAGAGTTTACACTAAGGGTTGAACTGTCTCTTGAGTGCTTGCATTGGCTTTAAACAAATAAAATGAAATACCCTTTACCCAACCTGAACTGTGATATTTTACTGGAGACGCATTTTGTCTTATTTGTGTGTTTTCTAGTTGCTCAGAAAAATTAAAAGGCATAGTTTATGTAAAAAGTTTTTGAACTTGTAACATTCAAGGGAATCGCTAAGCTGCCGAAGTTCTGTATAATCTTGGCACCTGGGAGACTGAGTCAGGATTAGGAGTTCTAACTTGTGAGCCACATGGTGTGACCATTTCGAGAAGGGCGTTGGTAGAAATCACCTTAAATTATAAGGTGTTGAAATCATTGCTGATCTCTAAATGCTACTCTCCCAGCACTCTGCTCAACCCCCCCTTCTAGAGCACCAAGATATTTCTATATTTGTTGGGGATGGTGGGGTGGGGATAGGCAAGCCCTGAAAGGACTTGATGTTAGTTTTATCCTATGAAAAGAAAATTGGGTTAATAGTACTTGGTGTAGGTTCATGTGGATTGGGGCTGAGGTTGGCCAGTATGTTCACTGCTGTTTTTATTAATCATTTTATTTTTATATACTCTGCTACTACAGGCAATGTCTAAAATTGAGAGTATCTGGAAACCCTGGGCATGTTATCATACATGAACAATGAACAAACATTTGTTAGAAAAGAGCTATACAGATGCTAAGTCACCTGCACAGGCTTTAGTGGATAACCTGGTGCATCTTCTGGTGTAGGCCATAGAATTATAGTGAGAACAACCTCTGACTTCAACATCAGGGGCAGCACAAACCTTTGTCCAGAAGGTTCCAGTAAGAAGGCTGGGCCCACAGAGATGACCCTGTATCAGTGGACAGACCCCTACCAGAGAATTGCAGACCAGTTTCTTGAGACCTCAGTCAAGGAAACAGCCCTATGACCACCCTACTTGCTCTGCTCTCAGTTCCTGTGCCACACCAAAGTCAGGTGTGAGTCCCTGAGGGGGGTCTTAGGAAAGGGTATAGATCTGGTGGCCAAGACACAGAGGTAACGTTAAAAGCTGGGAGATAGTTGAGCTATACCTAGAGCTAGTAGCCTCTCAGAACACATGGCTACATGGGCCTGCATCTCTTATCTAAGCCAACTTCTGTACCTAGGGGTAGGGAGAGCAAGAGTGTTGGACATTGAGGGATGCAGGATAGGAAGGCCTTCTGATGGTAAGGAAGCAGAATCTAAGGCAAAAGCTATCCCATTTTCAGTTCCAGATCCTGGAGGGGGGGAAGCTACAAATGAAGACATCAGTTCTGCCGAGTACCACCTGTGTCCTCTCACTTGGCCAGAAAGGATGGAGAATCATATTGTCTGCTCAGGACCAGGCAGCTGATTGAGAATCGTGATGAGACACAAGGCAGATCAGACATGGTCTTCCCTGAGGGACCTGGACAAGTCTGGTAGTCTGAATGAGAATGGCTCCCAAAGGTCCGTATGTTTGAATACTTGGCCTGGCCTCCTATAGACATATATGTTTAAATTCTTGGTCCCCAGTTTGGTGGAACTGTTTGATTAGGAGGAGTGGCCTTGTTGGAAGAGGCGTCACTGGGAGCAAGCTTGAGGTTTCAAAAGTCTCGTGCCATTTGCAGTGTGCTGTCTGTCTCCTGCTTGTGGATCAAGATGGGAGTTCTCAACTGGTCTTGCTGCCCGTGATCTTGGCTCCATCATGAACTCTATCCTTGATAATGTAAGTCCAATTCAATGTGTTCTTTTATAAATTGCCTTGGGCATGGTGTTTTGTTACATCAATAGAAAAGTAACTAAGATAACAGGGTAGGGACTTTCAGTCACTAACAGTGGCAAACAACTGACTCTTATCACTCTTTGGGTATGGTTCTCTAGCTTACTCAGGACAGAGTAAGGAGTCCAGGACAGACGATACCTCTGCCAAGCAAGACAGTCCTAAGGAGTCATGATAGTTTCATTTTGTTAAAAAAATGATTGTATTTCATTATCAAAAGCTGGGTGTGAACTAGAATAAGTTGAAACAAACAAACAAACAAAAGACAGAGAAGGAGGAATGGGTGGACTTCGTGGACATTGGCTATATCCTGCTGCCACCCACTGCTCTAAGGACTTGTCATCATTAGCTTTGGCCCTTCAGTTCAGCCTCCGAGGACTCTCATTTCAGGCTGTGGACCTCAAAAATGGTCATCAGGCACTCATAGGTTCCTTACAGCCCTTTCCTGCATAGTTCTTTGATGTTTATTGCTGTAAAGGAGCCACCAGTCAGCTGTAATCTGTGTCGGTTACCAGGAGGTAGAAACAGTGCCTGTAATCCCAGAGCCAAGACGGCAGAGACAAGAGGGTTCCTGAGGTCTGCTTGCCAGCCAGCCTTACCTACTAGGTAAGTTCCAGGCCAGTGATAGACACTGTGCCAGAAAACTAAGGTGAATAGATGCCTGAGAAATGACACCCCAGGTTGACTTCTGGCCTCCAGCCATAAGCATACATGTATCCATCCACTTGACCACTCAGACACATGAACATACCCACTGCATGTGATTATTGTGATGGGAAGATTAGGAGTCATACAGGGAAATGTTTTGTGAGGAGAAATGTAATCACAATAATTAGCTGATTAAATGATTAGACAGACACTGTTGGGGAGATGGGGCCACCTCATTTAAATGCACCCAGTATACAGAAGAATTCCTTTTGGTCTCTACATTGTAGAGAATTCAACACCATGTTGAAAGCTGGGGTAGTCAGTCAATGTGAGGTTGGGTTCCCTGTTGCTCTACATTTCATTAACTTTGTAGTTTGGCACCATAATGGGACTCCAGCCATGGCTTCCATTTTCTCTAGCCATTCGTCATTCCTAGTCATTTCCATGGAAAGCACCACTTGGTCCTTGTTCTACATATCACGGAGGAGTTTGTGGACTGTAGTAAATTAAAAGACTTGATTGATTGATTTGGAAGAAACCAGAAACCCGATGGCACTTCTGTTTCAACAAGGCATTTCTCCTTAGTTTCATTTCTCCTCAAGGACTTTCAGACTAAGAGCCATGAGATTGTCACATGCATAAATAACTGACAAAAAAAATTGGAAGCAATGAGGCATGCCCTTTGTCTTCCACACCCTTCTGCATGTCAGTCAGGACAACAGGCATCCAAGCAAGATGACACATGCTAACAGATTCCTAGACACTTTGCAGGGAGTCCTGAGCCTCTGTCATAGAAGCGCTTCTTCTGGTGCTATCTGGAGCCACACTTAGCAGATTACTATTAGTGCTGTGAGCCACAGTGTTGTGTGTGAGAAACTGCAGCTTAAGTTGTAGCTCAGGCCATAAGCTCAGACTGTTTCTAAGTATCAGGTTCTCATCAGCAAAGCAGGAAAGAAACAGTGAAGCCAGAGCTTTGTTGAAGGTCATTGGTATATAAAGGATACCTTCCAAAAGGAAATTATTTAAAACACATCTAAAATGGCTGTAGCACACCATGGGCACTTGGCGTATTTGTCTATTTGGTCTGTTTCTTTCTTTCTTTTTTTTTAATTAAAAATTTCCTTCATTCCTTCGTTCCTTCGTTCCTTCCTTCGTTCGTTCCTTCCTTCCTTTCTTTCTTTCCTTCATGCTTTCTTTTTTCTATTGTAATGTGGGTGCTGGGAACGGGACCTGGGTCCTCTGGAAGAGCAGCTAGTGCTCCTAACCACTAAGACATCTCTCTACCCTTATTTACTTATTTATTTATTTGTTTATTTATTTGCTCTGACAAATGCCTTTAATTTTATTTGAATGTCAAGCTTAAATCCATTCAACAGATTATACTGAACACATCCTACATGCTGGCTGTGTGCTACATAATGGGCTTTCTTTCTTTTTTTTTTTGGTTTTTCGAGACAGGGTTTCTCATTTCTCTGTGTAGCCCTGACTGTCCTGGAACTCACTCTGTAGTTCCAGAGTGTAGTTCAGGCTGGCCTCAAACTCAGAAATCCGCCTGCCTCTGCCTCCCGAGTGCTGGGATTAAAGGCACGCGCCACCACTGCTCGGCCATAATGGGCTTTCTGTAGTTAAGATGGCACAGGCCTTGGAGTAACTTAGTACTGCCACTGAGAAATCTAGTTTAATGAGCATGATTTAAGGGTATAAGACTATTTACTTAGTTGTTTATATTTATCTTGTATATTTGTCAGGAGCCATCTAGGAAGTGCTAAGACTAGTAGGTGACCTTTTTGGAGGTGGCCCAATTCTTTTGCATGGCCTCAGATGAGTGAGCTCTGAGAGGTAAGGTCCAAAAAGACTTCAACTCAGGATTGCTTCTTGCAGCTGATATGCCTTTCCTGTCACTATCACATAGAATAGCAATTCCTGGGCATCAGTCCACGCTACTGGGCAGATTTCCTACAGATCAACATAAAGATGAACTTTCATGAATTCATGATGTTTAGATGAATTAATGATTTTATAGGGTTCCTGATTTGATTCAAATAATCCTAGGAAGAAAGTTTAAGGAGTGGTTTTGGTTGTTTTGCTAGAAGGATGTAATAAAGTTAGAATCAAGAACAGAATGTGCCCACTCCTCATAAATAGTAAGTAAAGGCTGCATAATAAGAAATACACGGAGCTTTCATAGGTACACTAAAAAGAGAAATAGGCTTGGGACAAATATGTGATCAAGGAAAAACATTCATTCTAGGTCAGATCCAAGGATGAAGTCACAGGGAAAGTCATAGGAGCATTCTATGATAAGACAAAGCCATATGAAACTATTGCTTTGAACTTATAATGAGCATACAGAATAAAACACTACTTTGAACATAATATCAACATGTTTTTGTAACTCCCATTTTTGTGTAACATTTTATCTATGAGGTAGTTTTCTAAGAACTTTTGTATATAAAAAGGCTACAGAAAAGAAACAAAGATGATTGGCTTTGGGGCTTTGATGATGGCTTGGGGGAACTCTGCTCCATCCTTCCTTCCAAATGTATGTATGTCTGTTTATATGTACATGGGTAGGTATAAGTGTATGTACGTAAGCATGCATGAATATTTAAGGAGTTTATTGAGACAGGTGGCAGGGCCTGGCTAAAGTATGCATATGTGTGAATGTGTGTGTGTGTATGCATGCTTGCCCATGTAAAGGATTTTAATTCTTTTTCTTTCCTTCCTCTCTGGTTCACAAAGAGTTAACCAGCCTGGTCAATGAGGGGCTCTGGGCTATCTGATCAGACAGGGGAGCAGTAAATCCTTTACCTACCTTCCCATTGTTAAGCAACTGGTGTTAAAAGCATGAAGCCTTAGGCTTCTGGCCCCAGAATGATGAAGAATCAAGGAGAGTAAATATTATTAATACTAAACAACTTTTACTTTTGCAAAACCAAATTTGCCCTCCCCACCCCCCACACACACCTCACCCCCTCAGCTGCTTTCCAGAGAGACCTGCTCAGGCAGGCTCCCAGGAATATATTCAAGAGGATTAGAAATCATATGCTTGGATTTCTTTTGTCATTCTGGGAAAATTTTTAATATAAGTTCTGAAGTGTATAGTTTTAAATGAAAGGTTTTGCTTTTTAACAATTCTGCGACTTCTAGCAGAATTAAGTATCTGATTCATGGTTCCTTTGGAAAGTGAGAAGATGATTGCTGACTCATAGACTCATTCCCCAGATTAACGAAGAGAGGACATGAAGAGCAGGCTCAATGCCTAGCACTGGTAGAAGTGATCATTTCTGCCTACAGTAGACTTGCCTGAATATTCTAATAGACTGTCAGAAAACTGATGACTAGTTGAATACATGTGTGTTTCTATGGATGCAAGCATTTCCTGAGCAGCTAATGGGTGAAACAAATGAAACAGTTGCCTAAAGCAGGTGGAAGGTGGATAACAAGCAAATGATCACATTCTGAGATACAAAGGAGCCTCTATGCTATGTATTATAGATGAGAGATACCTAGTACCCAAAGAGTCCATTCAAAAGGAAACTTAGATTGGGAAAGTGATGCTAGAGCAGAAATCTCAAGGAGTAGAAGAGGTTAAGTAGATATTCTTGGAATAGGTGGGCATTCCAAACAGAAGAAATCCCACATGCAAAGGCATTGGAGCAAGGGGAACAAGCAGATAGTGGGGACCTAAAGAAGACCTGTATGTCTAGAGCAGGGAAGTGATGGGACAGCAATGACATCAGGGGGTCTGGAAAGAAGCCCCACCATGCCCCAGGCATTGAAGAAAAAGAAATGCTTATTCAGTTATTTCTTAAAGGCACATCTGTCATGTTTCAATTTACAAAGCACTGAATGGCATCCAGAGGCCATTCCTGTTCAGAGAGATTATAGACCCCTAAATGAACTAAAATATAAGAGAGTTGTAGCAAATTGAAAGAGAAAATATCAAATGAAAGATACTATTAAATGAGTGTTCTTTTTTCTGGTAATAAACAGCCATTTTTTCTTTTTTCTTTTTCTTTCTTCTTTTTTTTTTTTTTTTGCAAGATATGTTCAATCCTGCTAGACACAAGGTCGACAAATGTCACAGCTATAGACATGGGAAACTGAATGTCATCCAGGTGCCTTCTGGTGGGTTGACTTTCAGTGCTGGAGCTGGAGTCCCAAATAAAGAAGTTGTCAGGACCATGCTCCCTCTGAAACCTGCAGGGCCATTCTTCTCTGGGCTGTTCTACTTCAGAGACCCAACTATTGAGACACAGTAGAAACTTCCAGAGGTAGGGTCCAGTGTGAGGTCTGCTCACTGGGGACAGGGCTCTTAAAAGGGGACAGAGAGATCTCACTTTATCTTACTTGTATCTCAGCGTGAAGCAAACAGACACATTCCCCATTGTAATGTGCCACCTTACGATAGACCCCCAAAGCAATAGGGATAACCTATGATGGACTAACCCCCCAACCCCCAACTTCAAGTTCAAGTAAAGTTTTTCCTTTAACAAGGTTACCTCAGGTGTCTTGTTACAGCCATGCAAAGCTGACAAACTGACAAGTGGACTGGGCTGGCAGCTGCTTGAACCCAATCTCACCTCCTCCCAGTCCATGCTTCCTGTTGGTATCTATTTTACATGGTAATTGTCTTCTGATAAGGTGTTTGGGGCTTACCTCACTATACTGTAACTAAATATCAAAGACCACATCCCACATGGGTTTGTACCCTATGAGCAAACCAGACCACATTCTGAGGTACTGTGGTTAGGCCCTCAGGAATACAGCATCCTTTTAGAGAAAACTGTACACTCCGCAGCTCTAAGCCTGAATCCCACTTGTCTGGAAGGGCAGAAGTAGGAGTAGCAGTGATGATGCTCCGAATGGGACTGCCCTGCCTCTTTGGCCGATGGCTCTATTCTTAGATGTTGCAGGGAGACATCCTTGTTAAGGGCTTCAAGGCTCCTCCAAAACGCTGTTTCTTGTCTAGTATATCCCTCAAATTCCACTTACTCACACTGCTCACACGGGGAAGAAGTTCCGTAAGGACCCTAACAGGCTGATCCATTTTGCCGCTAGTCCATGCAGATCCTGCATTTCTGAGAGGCAAAACCACGTATTTTTCTGATATTTTGTAACACCTAACTCTAGCCACTAGATGGCATTCGTTCCCCACCTCCACGCTTCTCTTTCTTCAAGCTGGAATCTCCAGAACCTGGAGGCCAGGGCTGTCTGTACAGAAAGTAGATGAGGGAGGAGTCCTTACACGAGATGCCCCACAGGCTTCAGTGCATGGAAATCTGAAAAAATGGAAGGAAGGCTGTCTCTCACAACACCTTTAATCAGTTTAAGCACTGTTCAGATCTGCTAGCTGCATAGTAAATGACATTTCATAAATATTCATTAGTTCAAGGAATTTAGGAGAAAAGCAGGAACTACTAACAGTATGTGGTCTTGGGTGTAATTTATGTCTGAGCCTCTCTGGAATGCAAAAGAGGAGACCCTTATTCCACGAGGTCTGTTTATTCGCTCATTAGTGAGGTGAAGACGACATTTGCTGGATTGCCTTTCCTTGTACCAGAATCCACAGACTCCAAACTATACTAACCAGAAAGCATCAGGGGAGCAGCCCTGTCTTTCTGCTGATGTGGGGTGAGGGGAAGAAAACCCTGAACTGTGGGCTGAAGGCTTTCCCCCAGAGCAGTGTAGGTGATAGCTGTTATTGTTTTTCTAGAAGCGTAGAAAGCACCATAGTGTAAAAGTTTCTTCAGGCAGCACACAGCCAGGTGGAATGTTCAGAATCAGGGATTTCGCTCCCCACCATTAAAAGACTTCAGTTTCACATGGAAGCAATAGGTAGTCGGCTCTGGGAATGTAAGACGTTGGTGACCTGTGCTTGTTCCTATTTGGAGACCCGAGGATGACTCCTAGGGTTAGGCTAAGACAAATGCAGCGTCTTATGGAAAGTGTTCTGTTGTTTACCAAGCTGCTGCTGCTGCTGCTGCTGCTGCTGCTGCTGATTATTATTATTATTATTATTATTATTATTATTATTATTATTATTATTATTATTTGTAGACGGGCTCTTTCTGTGTAGCCTAGACTGGCTTCAAACTCACGATGCCCCGACTCAGTTCCTGATTCCGAGGATTATAGGCCTCTCCTACCATCATGCTTGGCTTGGGTATAGATCTTACTCTGGGAAAGAAGAACATTGATAAGGCCACACATTTCCACAAACAATTCCATTAAATAGACTGCACATGTCGAGGCAAGCCCTGTTATATCCCTGGCTTTGAGGGGGAGAGTCTGAGCTTTAAGTTTTAATTGAATTCATTGCTTAGATTTATTTATCTATCTGTGGTCGTGCATGTGGAATGCACACATGCAGAAGCATACACGTGGAGGTCAGAGGACAACCCATGGGAGTCTGTTCTCTCCCTCCGCCACGCTGCACGCAGTCCAGGGGTGGAACTGGGGTCATCAGGCTTGGCAGCTGTCAGGGACAAATGGCTATCTGTGGTGCCAGTTAGCATAGCAAAGTGCATGCTGGCCTCAGGCTTAGTCTTACAACTGCCTTTGGCTCTTCTCAGCCCTGCTCACCCCTGCTCCAAACCTCTCCATCTCTTTGACTTCATTCCTCTCCGAGCTTCTTATTCCTATATAACTCTGCCATTTGGCCATGTACTCTCTTTTGTCTTCCTCTCTTAGATCCTTCTTTCTTGCTTCTCTCTCTTGGTCCTATCTATCTATCTATCTATCTATCTATCTATCTATCTATCTACCTATCTATCTATCTCTCTATCTATCTATATCTCTATCTATCCATGTCCTCTCATGGCCCAGCACAGTCTGCTGGCCATGTTTACTTTGCTGCTTCCTCTCTCTGATCTGGACTCTTGCAGATGTCTCTGGCTGTATTCTGTCTTATAGCTACAATAAAAACCTTCCCCTCAACATACCTTGGAGCAGTTGTGTCGTCAGTTTCTATATCTGGTGCCCAAACACCCAGTTCATACAGCAGCAAGTGCTGTATCACACTGAGCAATCATGATGGCTCCTAGACCTGACATTTTATAAGTTGTCTGGCTTACTTAAGCACACAGTGGTAAGCTGGGAGTCCACCCTGATGTAGTAGTCCCTTTTAGAGCTGAAATTCTCTGTTATTCCACAGTGTGCACAGTGTGAAGCCTACAACAATGGACGTTCCTGCCTTAAAGAGGTAACAAGGAATCCACAAAGCAGAATATAGGAAAAGTTAAAGCCCTGTAATTTTCCTGTGAGTTTAGCTGTGTCTATCTACCATGCGGACTGGGGAAAGTGTCCCCCTGTGGTTTTAGAATCCCTAAGACATGCCTAACTGTGTGATATATTTTGGGGGTAGGTGTACTTTAATTTGTTCCTCCAATGTCTCACTTCTACTTTGTCTGGGTAGTTTTTTATCCCTGTAGGTATCACCTCCTCTGAGAAGGCAGCTTTGATCCTTTCTTGATCTTCTGTGACTTGTGACCTTATTTTTGTCACGGTGTCACTGTTCCCACATGTCTTCCTCAGCCCCTGTGGCCATGCAGGAGACAGAATTTGTTCATTCTCTCCTTTTCTCCCCCTCTCTCTTGCTCTTTCACTCTCTTTGAACCCTGTACTCATTTCTATTCTGTACTGGCTGCACCCACAGAGCCCGGCACACAGGGGTTCAACATGTGTGTGCTGATGGACAGACAGACTAGTGGATGCATGAGTGAATGTCTGGGTTTGTTTCAGAAGCTGAGCAGGTGAAGGTGAAGCTTTTCTCAGACTGCTTTCTTTCCACAGGGTTCAACTCTTATTATGAAAGGACACAAGTACAGCTTTGTGCTTCTTTAGGATCCCAGAAAGTGCTACCTGGCTAGGTTCCACCTGACCTTATGCTTGGCTTAAATATTAAACCTAATTACTTAGGCTATTACAAAGGACGTACTTAGCTGGCAAGGTGGCTCCCTACATGCTCAGGTTTTCAATTTACAGTAATCTGCAGTCATTAGCTCTCTGCCTCACTATAGCTTTCAACAGGTTGAATGGCAGACAGATATTTTAAATTGAAATGGGAAAGGGGAGAGATGAGAGAGGCAGAAGGGTGGTGAAATGTGACCTCCTTGTCAAGAACAGAAGACACCGCCCTAAAATCCACATCTCCCACCGGTGTCTCAGCCAGCCACTGCATGTGAAACATTAGCTGACAAGGACGCTTTGAGATGTGACTTGTGGCATCTCCTTTAATTTTCAATGTACAGTTGGCTGTGTTGGTTCCTTTTCTCCTTGCTGTGGTCAAGTGACTGGCAAGAAGCAACTTAATGCAGAAAGGGTTTATTCTGCCTCACAGGTGGAGGGATGCAGTCTGGACAGTGGAGAAGGCCTGGTGGCAGAGGGCAGAGACAGCTGTCCCACATGTGCAGTCAGGAAACAGAGGCAGTCAGAAAATGGAGCCAGAGACAGAATCTCAAGGCCTGCTCCTAGTAGCTTGTTTCTTCCAGGAAAATGCTACCTGTTCAGGGTTTTATAACTTTCCAAAATAGTATGACCAGCTAGAGATCCAGTGAACAAATACAAGAGCTCACAGGGGACACTCCCCATTCAAACTGTAACATCGACTAACTCTTGTCTTTCCAAAAGCTGACAGAAGGACAATGGATCTGTTGTGGGGAAACCAGTCCTTTGCAAGTAGTAATATGTTAGTGGTTATTAGCATAAACAAATGCACAGCTTGTGGCTTTGAGAAGTTAGTCTGGCTCATGGGCAGAAAGGCTGGAGGTTAGCCATCTTAGTACTGTCCCTGGGTTCCTGCTTCTTCAGTCTTTAGCTGGTTAGGCCAGAATTTCTCTAACAATTCTCATAGGAAACTATTGCTTTCTTCTGTTTTTGTTTTTTGTTTTTTTCTTTTTGATACACTATATGGATCTTTTATTTAAGATGAGGAAACCAGTTCAGAGAAGTTGCCAATGTCACATAACTGGCTCGTGGCAGAATCCAGACAAGTCTATAAGTACTGTCCATATTTGGCAACTTCTTCATGTCATGATGTTCATGTGCATCGCCTCTTTCTTCCAGCTGGAGACACAAAATAACATCTGTATTTTCAGAGGAAAGCAACTCAGGGAGGTTAAGTAATTTGTGACATCTTAAGGCACCTTTTTTTTTTTTTTTTGATATGGCTATTTCAATACCATGGTTATTTTTACTTTTGTTCACAGCCCTACTGTGATCTTAAATAGAAAGCTTCAGGTTTTAAAATTCCCTCCTAGCAAACATAACAGACTGTCACTTCATCCCTTCCTTGAAGACCCATCCCACAGGGACATCATCTGAGGCTTGGGAGGGTCAAGGCCAGGGAAGGATGAAAGGCTGAAAAGCCAGGTTGGGGCTAGTGGTCAGGAAGCTGTGCCCTGACAGGTGGCAGAAGCTCAGGCAGGCAGAGATTCCAACTGAAGACTTTGCTTGATAACAGGAAGTTAGAAGGGTGGGGAGGTGGGGGTCGGGAAGATGGAAGGCATAATCAAAATACATAAGCAATTTTAAAGAATAAAAGAAAAACAAATGGATGAAATGAAAACAGAAACACTGAGAAGTTTAGTAACTTACTTTTGTAATATTTTATAATATACATATTTCCCCCAACCCCAGGATAGAACTCTTTTCTCTACAATGTTGAGACTCTTGCTTGCTAAATTCTGTTTCCTTTAGTCCTCAGTAGCAATCCTTGAATTGAGTCAGATGCCCTTGTAGCAACAAGATTAACATCAACCTGAAGCGTGGGATAGGTCAAGAATATTTCCCAAGCATTAAGGGCTGCCTCCTCACAGTAATAGTAGAACTAGGATGATCTTCAGTGAATTTGGTTTGTACTTCTCTCTCCTTCCTGAGTAAGGATGGTTGGATCTCTTAGCTGACAAGCTGAACCTGTCTGAAGGTCTGCACTGCTGATGTTCAGATGGCCAGGCCATGTATGTTTCACTGGCCTCCGCCCTTTTGTTTCTGCCACAAAGGGGTGTGCTAGATGACCTTCTCTCTTCCAGATTCATTTACATCTTTTTTTTTTTTTTTTTTTTCATCCTGATTTGTGTCCTGAGAATTGACTTCCAGGGACCATGTAGATGGATTCCTTACCCTAAGACAGAGGTAGACGATCTGAGAGTTGGGAGGCGTACAGGGAGACAGAGAAAGGGGTGTTTGTTCTCCAGCTCTCTTATAGTGAGGCTAAGGGGATGGGTGATCCCCCAACTAATGACCATCTCCTCCTTCTTATTTGTGGTACTGGGGGATTGGCCCTAGGGACTTGTGCATTTTAGCAAGGTCTCCACTAAATTGATATCAAATGCCTCCAAGTAAATGTCTAATTTCTTAGATGGCCTTGCTAGGTTCTGAGAATGACTATCCCCATTTTCTCCCTACAGCCAGCAATGGTAATGGTGGCCTCCCTGTATCTAATCTTAGAATTGTGCTGACTTCTTTAAATAATGTGGTCTTAAACAATTTTCATAAAACTCCTCTTTGTCTCTGAGGATGCTTTCTGCTCTCTGCCAAGACCACTATTTCCTCTTCCTTTCAGCCTCTTATAGTTAAAAGGTGCAATTATTCAAAGCATTATTTAGAGGAGACTTGCAAAGAGGGGTCTCATCATCCATCTTAATAATGCCTTGGTGAATTTGGGGAGCTTGTTAAACTGTAATCTGCTGCCTTCCTTTCCTGGTTTGTAAAAGAAGTTTCATAGGAGTTCTTAAATTCACTCAGGGACTTAAAAAATTGTACTGTTCTCTGCTGAGCCAAAGGAAAATGAAGGGAGTTTATACCCTGCCATATGTTTTCCCCAGTAGAACTGATAGGCAATGAGTCCACTGTGGGACAGAACACGGTTGAGCTGTGAGGATTGTCGGGACACATCTGAGATGAATTTAAAATTGTTCTCTGAAAGTTGTCAAAGTCTGACCTGGAGAGCCAGACTTGCAACATCCTGGGTGACTCTAGGGAGGAGATAAAGCCTTGCATTTTTTAAAAAATGAATTTATCTTCCAGAGAAATTCTAGCTCACCAGCTCTGGGTTTATGAAGAGACGAGAGGTGAAAGGATCAAGGTTTCCACTCAAGGTCAAATGTGAATATCCAACTGCCAGAAATGGAGGACCAAAAGGATCTTTCATGGTTTCGTACCAGGTGACCACATAAATCATTGTCCAAAGGCAGAGAGTTTTCAGATCGAAAGAATATATCTAATTACTTTGAGGGAAGAGACATTGACTGAGACTGTACTTGGAACAATAGAGTGTGAGGCCAGAAATCAACTGAGGAATGTTTTCCTTCAAAGTCAAAAGCACTTTTAGAAAAGTGCATATCTACTCTGTGATGTTGTGTCCTGTGCTCCATCCTGGGATGCTGCTGGGAGAGGTGGAAGGGAAAGGTCCATGTTCCTTAAACTCTTCTTCCATTATGACTCACTAGAACCACCTGGGAGTGGAAGCTGAGCTGATGTGGACGAAGTGACTTTTCTATAATCCTGTTTCTCTGCATAAACACACTGTTGCCGTGCAGGGCATTCAGTACAAAGAGAGTAGATCCAAAAAGTACTAATAGCCAATTTTCTTCTACTGATATTTTTCTGGGAAAACATTGCAAAACAGGACAAAGGAGCAAACACAAGAGTCTGAGAACCCTGTGTAGGTGAAGTGAGCAAAGGGAAATCAAGCAAGCCAGGGGCTTTTACAGAGGAGATCTAGTGGAGCCAAAGAGCAGAGGCCTGCTTGTGCTTGGTAACATAGTATCTGTGCGTTGTGCAAGGGTGATGATCCTAACAGTCTGTTTTAGGTTCCTCAAGATGAATATGCTAGTTTGTGCCCAAGGGTGGAATGCATTGCTATTTAAATGCACATGGTGAACATCTTATAGAACCATTTGTAATTGCATAGACAAAGATATTTCATAGTGTAGACTATCATCCATTAGAACAGTGCTTCTCAACCTTCCTAATGCTGAAACCTTTAATGCAGTTCCTCATGCTATAGTGACCCCAGCCATAAAATTATTTTTGTTCCTACTTCATAATTAATTTTGCTACTGTTATGAACTGTAATGTAAATATCTGTGTTTTCCTATGGCCTTAGGTGACCTCTGTGAAAGGGTCATTTAATACCCAGATGGGTTTCGGCCGACAAAATGAGAACCACTGCTTTAGAAGGAATGACAGTGCTATGTGTATGCATAATGTTCTTAGACACTAGTGTTGCCTTCTTTCTTTAAATATGATGTTACCAGAATTATCTTTTACCCTATGTCTGAAGTCCCAGTAAAGGGGATATCTGTCCCCCATTCTTTTCATTTCAACTTCCTTCTCCATTCCAAATTCAGTCAACCTGGGAAGTGAGCCCACACTGTCTTAACAAACACAACTTGATCTGAGAATAGCTGCTACTCCAACACTTCCAACTGACTACATCAAAGATTTCTAAAGACCTTTTCTCCAATATGGCTTGTTTTATATCTTGATTAAAGGCTGTTGAGATGGCTTAGTAGGCAAAAAGTGCTGCTCTCACTATTGACAACCTGTGCTAAGTTACTGGAGCCCATACGGTGGAATTTGAGAACAGACTGTAGCAAGTTGTCTTTTGACCTCCATACATACACCCTGCCATACATGATGAATGTGCATGTATGCAAACACACACACACACACACACACACACACACACTCACACACACCCTGAAGTAAAGAAACAATTATAGAAAAACTCCCAAAATATTGTTAAAGAAGTATTGGTGTATTTTGCATGTATTTATTACTTCTGTTTATTTTATGAAGTCTAACTTTGTATATACTATTACTTTGACTTTGTTTAAAAATGTTGATAAATCTATATAGACATGGAACACTTATGGTAAAAACTCATAATTTTTATTATAATGTCTGGATATATTCTTAGTATTTTTTTTTAGATTTATTTATTTTACCCACATGGGTATTTGCCTGCATGTGTGTTTGTGCACAACATGCATGTATGGTGTCTTAGGAGGTAAGAAGAGAGCATCAGATACCCTAGAATTAGAGCTGGATGGTTGTAAGACACTGTGAGGGTTCTGGGAACTGAACCCAGATCCTCTGGAAGAACAGCAAGTGCTCCTAACCACTGAGCCCTCTCTCCATCACCTGATCAATACTTTAGAGTCTTTACTTGACTTTATTTTTACCATAATCTATGAAGCATGCATTACTTTCAGTCAGTTTACAAAAGAAGAGGAAGCTCAGAGTGGTCAAGGACCATGCCCTGTATTTCACAGCTGGTAGAAGTAGAATTCAAATCTAGGATGCCTCTAAAGATGATGCTCTCAGCTACTTATGCTATGCAGAATATTAAACATTCATATTGCAGGAGGATGTTGACAGAAGCTGAGGTCACTGTGGCAGGGCCCTTGCAGAAGAAAAATCTTTACTACTACTACTGTTGTTGTTGTTGTTGTTGTTGTTGTTGTTGTTGTTGTATAAATGGCTGGAGCTGGGTGAGATGAGAGAAGTAACTTTCCAGAGTCTCCAGGGTATGTGTAGAGGAGTCTGTTGGTTGTCAGCTCTATGTTCGCTCAGCTGCTCTACTGTCTCCTGGCAATCCCTTGTTCAGGTCTTCACCCTCCTCTATGTACCTGTGTGCTGTAAGGTAAGTTGTTTCATTACTGACCCCAGAGTTCTGATTGGCCTAATCCATTACGCTGTTCACACCAGTGATTGGTTTAGACACAGACACATACGATTTTCATCAACAAACTATGAAGAAATTGCGGCTCTCTCCAAATGGTTTTCTATGAGTAATAGGATGTTCCCTCTCATTAGAGGAAGAACAGGATTTCCGTTACTCGCCACTTACTGTATCAGGTTTCTTGGTAGGTGCTTCCACAAATGATCTTTTACTCTCAGGAAAAAGAAATGACCATTTTTTTGCCAAACCCTTTTTCAGACAGAGAAACTCAGATTCAGGAGCAGTTAACCAGCTCTGCTTGACAGATTCAGCATCCAAACCCAGAAATACATACTGTCAGACATATCGTGCTTTGTGCTAGGTGTCTTCACAGCAGAATGTATTTAGCAGATTGTTTTGTGACTATATATTTGTCTCAGTCTTTGAAACTGTGTTCAAGTGGGCCTAGGCTGTGGGCCTGCAGAGCCACGTGTATCATGAGGCTTGATTTGTCTGATAGCCCTCTGAGGGGTTCCTTTTGGTAATGTCTTACTGCCAAATTTGAATAATTTGGAGATTTTAATTTAACTCAGTGGCAGACAAAAGAAACAGAGAACTCCAAATGATTATTATTTAGCTCAATTTAAGCAACTACTTGCTTTCTTTCTTGGCTTCATTAGCTGACCAGTATAAGCCCAGGCTTATTTCCTTTAGGAAAAGTTACATTAATACTCATCAATTGTCAAAGGCCATCAATTGTCCAGAGGAGAGATAGATTTTCATGTACAAAACACTACTAACTCTGATCTTTTGAAAAGAAGAATTATTTAAAAAATGTAAAGTCAGACTTCCCTGTTCTGATTATAAAACTTCCCAACGCTGCCACCTCTTCAATCTCCCTCCCCCAGGCAAAGTCTTCCTATGTGTCTCAAACTGGTCTTGAGCTGGTAATCCTCCTGCCTCAAGTTCCCAGCTCTGTGATTACAGCTATGTACCCTCATGTCTGGCTTCAGCCATTTTTGTTCATTTTCATCATAGGCCCAAGGAAGATCCTAAGTGAATTAATCATTGAAGGCTTGACTGTTTTAGCTTAGCCTCTAGTTGGAGCTGTTCTTTTTAAATCATTTTGTCCTTCTTTTCAGTCATTTACCTAATATCATACCTACCACTGATCTCTTCTTTGTCTCATCTCATTTACCACCTGCCTATATCAGTGCTTCAGGAATGCTGTAAAGATGAACGCAAGTTGGATGACTTAAAGCAACAGGAATGTATCTTGTAGTTTAGGAATCATTCCCCCAAGTAAACAGAAAAAAAAGCGAAACAAACAAACAAAAAATTGAAATGCAGGTACCATTGGGATTGCCTCTGAGAAACAAGTAAACAAACAAACAAACAAACAAAACAGAAGAGTCAATAAGAGAATAAACTCACAGCTAGTATCTATCATTTCAAATCCCAACAGAGACTGACCAATATAAATCAGCCTGTTGGCTTGTGTCCATATCCCCCAACCTCTCCCCCTTCCAGAAGGTAGACCTTCCCTGTGAGCCTGGTCACTTGGCCTCCTTATAGTGACACCAATCACTGGGTTTAGAGCCCAGTGTGGCCTCATCTTAATTACTCTTTCGAAGACTCTTTTTGCAAATGTGGTCAAAGCCTTAGGCTCTAAGTAAACATGAATTTGTGGGACACTGTTCAACGCAGTGCACTGTGAGTATCAGCCCTGCTTTAGACTCTGACCTTTGCCCATGCTTAGTCTCTAGATTCTTGAAAATATTTTTTTTTTCATACAGTACTTTCTGATCATGGTTTCTCCTTCCCTAACACGTCCCAGATCCTCCCCACCTCCCCACCCAACCGACTCCATGCATTGTCTCTCGCTCTCTTTAGAAAACAAATAGGTAAAAAACCACCATCACCACCACGAGTGGTGACAGCGATGATGATGACGACGATGACAACAACAACAACAACATAGAGGAAACACACACTGATACATCCTAAAAACATAAAACCGCAAATCATTATATACAAGCAAAAGAACAGTAAGATAAAAATGCACAAACAAAGCAATATGAGACAAGGTCTACAAAATTATCATTAAGTTTGTTAAGTATTTCCCATCTACTTCTGGTCATGGGACCTACCATTAAGTATGGTTTATATACCCAGTGAGGCTCAATTGGAGGGAAATAATTTTTTCTTTGCAAGTTGTTGTCCATCAGAGATAGCTTATTGGTTAGGGATGGGAGCTCGTGTCCACACCCCTCTCAGCACTGGGACCTCATCTGGCTTCCTGTGCAGGCACTGTGCATGCTGCCACAGTCTCTGTGAGTCCTATTGACCCATATTTCTTTTCAGATACGTTGTTCAGTTTTTCTGATTTATCTACTTGACTTCTTGAGTGTCTGCTTTATTTGGAGGCACTTAAAATATAAGACAGGGTTTTTCCCCCTCCTAGAGCTCTTATGGTTTAATGAAGAGATACATTAAAAATACTCTGATTAAAATTATGCTTAAGGCAGTAATGTTTATATTATTACTGAGTGCTATTAAATAATATGAGATATGTGAGATCATAAAAGGAGGTTGATTTATATTGGTCAGTCTCTGTTGGGGTTTGAAACGAGAGATACCAGCTGTGAGTTTGTTCTCTTGTTGACTCTCCTGTTTATTTATTTTTTGTAGCATTGGGACCAAATCAAAGGCCTTGGACATGATAGGAAGGTACTGTACCACTGAACTACATCTGCAGTTCCTTACCTGGGATTTTATAATACGAAGGTATTAGCTGAGCAAAAGTCAGTGGAGAAGAGCATTTGAGGAGGAAGAGATAAGAGCAAGGTTAGGTAATCCAAGGCAGAGAAACCATGGATTTATCTTCATTCTAAGATAAACATGGTGCAGCTGTGATAAGCCAGAAAGTAGCCCAAGAGAGGACTGAGAAGTGATCAAGGTCAGGTATCACAGGGCATGTCGCCATTTCAGATTTTGTCCCAGTGAACATGGCTGTCAAACAGAAGAATGAGTTACCATATGGAAGTCTACTAAAGGAAGGCAGGTGTAAAACAGACGTCTTAGCAGATGCCTGTAGGGAACCAGGTAAGAGATGACAGCTTGGACAGAGTGACGATGCTGGAGTTGACAATAGACGGCTATAACTGAGACATAATTTGTAGAAGATATGGCTTGTTGGTGAATTGAAAAGGTGGACACGAGAGGTGTAAGCACCTATGGCATTCTGTGGAACGTAAGGGTAGGTGCACAGAAGTACCACTGCCAAGATGCAAAGCCCAAGAGGAAAAACAATGAAGAGGGAGCATTAAGGCTTAGACTTCTGACAAGTAAAATTTGGGATGCCTGCAGGATATTCAAGAGGAGACATCAAACAGGCAGGCCGAGCTGCGTTCTGTTGGGAGTTCTTGCCAAATAGATGCTATTTGCACAATTATTGGCTTTAGATGTGTTTTCTTCTTCCTTTTTAATGTCAGGATGGCCTTGTACTTGTTTGTTTGGCTCTTCCCTTTCGAGTATTTGGGCTATGGCCCTGGTTCCAGTTTTCAGTCTCCTATTTTAATCAACCAAATTGTGCAGTATTTTGCAAACTTCTTTTTAATTACACCGTAATGACACAACATTTCAACAGGAAGAAAAATTTGACTATTTGTGTGCTTTAGTCCAGGCACATAATAATTCTGGCTGAACAATAAAAGTGCTGGTTATTTTCTGTTCTGAAAAGTTATTATCCTATAATCTGACAATTACTAGTTAAGGTATGGATAGATTTTAAACCCACAAAGGGCTTGTGACTCAACACGCGTAGCAATGTTTTGAGTTAGACTCTAAGGCATGTTGTGAAATCCACACCAGAACCATCAATTCAAGGTTAAAGCAAACACTGTTCATGTAAATCCCAGATATTCATACTACAATTTGGAAACATTTCTGCCATACTTAACAGTTTTCTCAGGATATTTTGTAGAACAGAAGTGGAAATTTAGATTATTTTGAATCCATCAGAATAAAATCACATTTAAATCTAGAACTAGTATTACTGAATAGTACTGTAGGAATGGACACTTTTCAAGCAAATTCAAGTGACCATAGAGTATCCTGGTACATTGTTTATCAGAAGGTACAGCTCAAGGCATGTCCTTGTAGTTTTCAAGGGGAAGCTATACAAAGCACCAGTATTATCAGCAGTCTTTCCTTACCTCAGTGACAGCAAAGCTTCTCTTTCCACAGGGAACCACCTTGTACCACTTGTCATGAAGCACATCCATAAACCCATGAGACTTGTATTGACTGATGAGCTCAGATATATTAGAGGTCAGTGGAGAGTTGGGAGGAAGACCAATGCCATATCCTAGAAGAAAATGCAACCACATGAGTTCTTCATATTGTTTTGAGAGGTGGCCACCATTCTTGCATGATATTGCCTCTGGATCTGGTAACAAGGGTGTGGTGAGTGTGTATTACATTTCCCTCCAAAGGCTCCAGAATGCCCTTGAGTCAGCTGCATCTCTGAGAAGATGCAATGCATCTACCCTTCTCTTCCATATGTTTTTTCTTTTTTAGAAGCAGTCTCTTGAGTTTTTTTTTTTTTTTTTTTAACCAGGTCTGGGATTCCCTAGCCATCTTTTCCAGTAAAACTGCATGGGATGGTTAATCTTAATTGTCAACTTGATTGGATTGAGCAGTGCCTAGAAGATTAGGAATGTGTACCACTGGGTATGCCTGTGAAGGCATTTCTAGAGAGGGTTAACTGATGGTGAAGTTATTTACTTCAGCTCATGCTTTCAGAGTTTTCAGTCCCTATACATAGGGGAAGAAATATAAAAAGAGTTTATTTTGACAGCCAGGAGACAGAAGGGCATACAAGAAAATCTAGGACTAACGTAAATAGTCCCTATATATACACATCTCAAAAATAGTCCTACTATGAATTCATCAGGGGATTATCAATTGATTAGGTCAGAGTGCCTTAGGAGCTGACCACTTCTCCAGATTCCATAACTGGCAAGCAAACCCAGCATAAGAACTGATAGGAAACATATATTCAAACCATAATACCGCATGGACATATAATCTACCACGAGAAGTAAAGGAGCCACAAGGACTTGTAATAACAAACTTTAATTGTCAAAAACGTGGTAATGTCAAATGTTGGAGGGGATATGGAAAAATAAGAATGCACATTGATGTAATTACTTTGGAAAACAATTTTGAGACATTTTGTATAGTTGAACACATATTAAAACCCAAGAACATTTCCAACCAATTTCTCCACAAATACATCAGGAAATATGATTAATAAGACTGTTCATAACCGTAAGACTTGGAAAGAACTCAAGTGACATTTGACAAAGATCTAGGATAAATAAATTGTGGAATAGTTACATGATCAGGATATTACATAACTGAGATGTATGTGTTAGAAATAAATCGAGTTTTATTTATCAGCTCTTAGCAATATGCTATTGGGGGAAAACACCATTTTTCCAAACCTACAGGATGAATTTATTTTGTACATGTACACACACCTATAGTAAAATAATGCATGTTTTAAGAAGAAATATGGGGGTATGAAACTACATTTAGAAAAAAAATCAAGGATATGATAACTTCGAGATCAAGATGGCAGCTATGCAAAGCATGAAGAAGCAGCAGAAGGGATAGAGGAAGAGAACAAACATGAATGTAATCATCAGCATTTTATTAATCCGTTTAGGCTGTGTGTTCTTACCCTGTACCTCTCTATGGCTTTCCAGACTGTTAACACACTGCTAATCTCTTTGAGGAGCCATGTGAAAGAGGCTAATTAACTACATCTTATTCTTAGTTATTAGATCTCACAGTCACAGAAAAAAAAAAAAGATTTTTCTGTCTGCCCTCAAGATGATTGAGGGAGACAAATGGACAAAAAAGAGAGACTGAAAGGCTGTCAAAGATCCAAAGATACTTAGTGAGACAAATACCCATTCCAATTATTTCACTTTACAGCTCAACTCCAAAGGTGTTAATTTTTATTCTTTTTCTTAGTGCAAATCCACCAAGCCCTTTTCAAAATATGAAGCTCATGACGCGGAGTAGAAATATACAGCACCAAACAGGTGTTGGGTTTTAAAGAGTTGCATGTTTGTTTTAGTGATAATTTTGTTTGTTTCTTAAGAAGACAGCATCAAGAAACTATGACAATGTCAAAAGCATAATTTGGACTTTCTGTTCCAACAGCTATTATGAGGGCCTGCTTTGTGACTGGTAGTTTTGTTTTGAAAGGCGAGACTGATGATAATAGAATTTGAATAGGTTTCTGATGTTTTCACTTTGTATGATAGTGACTATGCTTTTTTTTTTTTTTTAAAAAACATAGATTTATTTTAGTTTAAATATATTTTTTGTGTGTGCATTATGAATGCCTGCATGTATGTAAGTGTACCATGTGTATGTCTGGTACCCAAGGAAGCCAGAAGAAGCCATCAGATCTTCTGGATCGGTACTTACCAGTGGTTGTCAACCACCTGGTGCGGGTAGGAACTAAACACAGGTTCTCTGAAAGAGCAGCAGACACTCATACATAAGTTTTCTAAGGAAGTTTTTATTTTCTAATGATTCAGTTTTCAAAACATGTTTTCAGTATTTATTACCAGGTTGGGTGTAATACAAGTCCCACATATAGTAAGATTCACTAATCTATTGATTCCCATCCACTTATCCATCGATCTGCTCATTCATCAAATATTTTATTAAGTAAACAGGTACTATGTAAAGCGGCCCGTGCTTGTTAGTGGGGAGACATATTAAACAGTTAACTGAATGAAGCTAATTTCATTACAATTGAGACAGGCATTGGGAGGGAGAAGAAAAAGGGCATTAGGAGCATAGGTGGGGAGGATTTGGAACTGTGTGATGGAAATGGGTTGACACATAAGGATAATTAACTTGGGTTAATTTGCTGAATATTAACACATTTTTTCTTGCTGAAGCAATAGCTTTCAACAACTTCTAACATTTATCAAAGATTTTCTATATTGCTCTCAAGCATTGATCCTTAATAGTAGCATATTTTACCCCACGATATAAATTATGCATGAGAAATAAATTTTGACTATCTTGTGACACCACAGTTCAGTAAAATCACTCTGGGATTCTATAATAATAATAATAATAATAATAATAATAATAATAATAAAGCTTAGGGTATTCCAAGTTTTTCTGTGTGCCTCATATATTCCCCACATATGGATACATGATAGAGTACATATTACCTAAAGAGACTGAATCTTGAGTGATTAAACTGCTAGGATCACAGTCGGAAGCCAGCAGAACTAATGTTTGAAAGTAGGTCTGCTTGATTCTAAAAATCAATGTTCATTCTATTGTATCTAGTATAAGTCAAGGGAATACTTAACCCCTTTCCTTCAGTTCAATGTAGGCCTAATATTTGTAACCATGTGGATGCCAGCCATCATCCCCAGTTCAGTAATTAGTTTATTAGGAAACTAGTCATGGAGTTGTAGTGGCTCAGCAGTTAATGGCATTTAATGCTCTTCCAGAGTGCCTGAGTTTGTTTCTCAGCACCCATATTCACAATAGTTTATAATTTCAGCTCGAGGGCATCCAATGCCCCCCTCTAGTCTCTTTGTAGATCCCTCTACAAACAACCAATATACACAAAGACACACATACACAAATAAGTGAAAAAAACCCAATCTTCAAAAGTAAGTTTTCATTAGCTAAAACCATTGTTCATAGGCAGATTTTATTTATAAACTTAGCAATAAGTTCTGTAGAGACTATAGGAGAAGCCCTACTGTATGCCAGGAAGGGCGCTCCTAAAACTACAACATTTCTTATAAAGAACTCCTTGAAGCTAATAATTTCAACCCACATCAGTGTAATACATGGCAGGATAGTTTTCATTTTTTTATTTGGAAAACATTGACTTCGCATATGTTTATCTGCTCATAAATCCCACAAATGTGCATAGTGTTGCGGGGTGTCTGTGCTAGGTTAGATGCATAGCCCATCCATGGGAGGCTAAGATGACATGCAGCTCTGCAGCATGGTGGAAAGTTACATGACTTTTCTTGGAAAAAAGATAGATGAGGCGTACGCTCAATACAGGTGCCATCTAGCAACCAAATCACAGTGTGGAGAGCAGAGCGCCCTTGCAGGGAGTTTAAAGGAAAGAGAAGTTGCTATTGAGCAAAACAACATAGAAACATCCTAGATGGATTTTTGATAGGGCCATTTTTGTTTTGTTTTAGTACAGGAGACCAAAATGCACAAGAAAGTTTGAAAAATGTGAAATTGCAACCTATGATTAAGCCTATATTTTCTAAGAATATACTTTTGGCAGTGTAACAAAAGCAGAAAGAGTTGCCAAGGGAAGGCTATGCTGAAGCTACAAAGACATTTATAAAAAATGGCTGCTCAGGATATAATGAATATTAAATCATTCTACTCCATCATGCCTAGATTAATTTGCAATGGAAGTTAAAAATAAATTGACATCATTTTAAGTTTTTATTTTAATACATATATTGGACATTGATGTTTCAATGATTTCTAGCATTAATAATAATTATTAACTAATTAAGACAAGGAAAGAATAGAAAAACATTATGTGTCTGTGGGAGGAGAATTTACTACAATCATAAAAGTCCATTTTATTCAGAAACATAAAATGGTAAATCTTGAAGGTTTCACTTCTATTCTTTTGTTTTATTAGTTGCTTTTCAAAGTTGATCATGTTCATTGTCACAGAGCTTATTTTTAAATTGCTGACTCGACTTAGAGTTGCCTATATTATCATTAGGACTGTGACTTTACTGTACTGACAGGCCGGACTGTTTTGTGGTTGATGAATGATGCAAGATGGAATCCTTCAACCCTAAAGATGAAAGTACCATGCACCCTGGAAATTGGATACAGCTTAATAGCCCAAGAGAACAATTTTCCAAATAGAATCCTGATCTTCTCTCCATGGATAAGTCAGCTTTACTCAGTTCAGAATAGTGGAAATACACTTTGACTAGCAAATGTATAGTTAGAAAGTTCATAGCTAAAAAGAGTCTCTCCAAAATGTGGCTGGAAAATAGATATTTTGAAAAGAAGAAATCAAAAATAGTGTTTTTTTTTTTTTTTAAAGCCTCAGGAACAAAGTCATTCTAAGTTGTGTCTGTCCCGGAATACCATGTTTATTTACTTACCTAAAGTACATCAAATTGGGAAGAGAAGTGTCTTTGAGGAGCTGATATCCTTCATAAAGGATATCTTGGGAAGATTTTTGTCATCTATGATTCTCAACTTAATGAATATCCTTAATATTATTAACTTATTGAGTCACTCTTGTGTACTGAGTGTGTTTCCACATGCTTTCCATGCACTGTTTTACTTAACTTTGATAGCAACTTTATGCTAGGTGTTCATTTCATATTTTCATTATGCAGATGAAGAGCTGGAAGAACAGATTAAGATGTTTGCCAGTGAGTGACAGCAATTCTATTTTAATCCAAGGGCTAGACTCCAGAGTTAGTGCTCTAAGCACTGCATTAAATAATTATTGGAAAGCCAGTAAAAGAACAGCCCAGAAACAGTCAAGGCCTTTTGCTGAAAGGTCACAGATCATTATTGTGCAGTTACATTACTCTTTTTCTCTGCTTGACCTTTATTGTCTGCTAACTCCAATGCATAAATTTTGGGCATGTGTTCATTTATCTTAACACATTCCTTTTTATTCTCAAGAACATAATATGCCTTTGTACCTCTGATGCATGGTATTCAATTTGCCCAAACACTTTCTGTATACACCTTAAACTGATAATTTATTTTTAAAAGTCATATTGTCATTTATTCTTTGAATATTTTATATGTGTATATAATATATCTTGATAATATCCCCCACTTCCCCTTTCCAAGACCCTTGGGCTTACCTAACTCATCTCTCTCCCAACTTCATGGCCACCTCACATTTCTTTTCTTACTAATTCAGAGTCTGTTGGAGAGGGGACTGTCTCTGACTCTGCTGCTTGCCTTTGGATCCCCTTCCCCTACTTGGCCTGCCTTGTCTGGCCTTGGTGAGAAAGGATGTGCTTAGACCTGCTGTGACTTGATGTGCCAGGGCAGGTTGTTACCTATGGGTGGGGTTCCCTGAGGAGAATAGGAGGGTGTAATGGGAGAGGAATATTTGAGGGTGGGATTTGAAGGAGAGGTGGGAGAGGGTTGTGATTGGGATGTAAAGTGAATAAAAATTAAATCATTGAAAGGACTTCAAACGCTGGAAGGCAGAGGCACCCTCCCTCTCATAGGCCTTACTTTTACTTTAAAAGCTAAACAAGAGTGGAAAGCTGAGGTTGGGTGGAGTAGTTAGTAATTATCTTGGCTTCTTTGGGTGACTGTAACACATTTCAAGGACAGTGAAGCTTATAAGCAACAAAAGACACTTGTTTCTCATAGTCTTGATTCTTGGAAGTTCAAGAACAGCCATGGGCAGATTCAGCGTCATGTGAAGATCTCCTTTCTGGTTCATAGATGGAGTCTAGCTTTGTCTTCATGTAGTGAGAAGAATTCAAGAGCTTCCATGGGCCCATGATACGGGAACTAATGCTGTCTCCTTAGAATCCTCATGATAGATCTACTCACTATCAAATCAGTTCCCTACTATTATTTCAGTAAGGATTAGGTTTCCCATGAATTTTGAGTGGCTGTAACCTCTAGATTTGAGAATCTAGAAGAGAGCATTGGTCAGATTACTCAGTGTGTGCTCAGTATTATGTTGATCCAGTGTATTCTAAGCATGATGGAATCAGTAGACTCCTTTTCCTCTTAAGTTCCTGAAATTATTTATACATGGAAAAGTATGTGTATTTGAATTAGTGGATTGATAAGTGAACCAGGTACTTACTTGAATTTTAATGATAAGTTACATAATGAGAAATATATCATTTGTTCCATAGTTAGTACATATTAGCATTGTTCCAGATCCCATGGATAGGCACCTGAAATCTTATGTGCCAAATGGGTAATATGCCAAAAACTGCTTTAATGACTTTTTTTATATGTATGTAGTCTAGTCTAATAATTAGTCTCATGTTTTTATAAATTCAAAAACTATATTTTGTCAAAGGTTTTCATGAAAAAAATGAAGGAACATATGGAAGTTCTTGAGATAAACATTGAAAAAAATATATCAGCTTTCAAAAGCCAGGCATGGAGTTGCCAACACTCCCGACACTGAGGGCATAAAGGAGGATGAGCAAGAATTCAAGATCATCTACTACCTGCATATGTGGCCTGAGGCCAGCCTACCCTATATGAGACTCAAAATCTCAAAAATCCCCTAAAATACACAAAAAGACACACAAACCAAACCAAAACAAAAACCCAACCCCCAACACAAAAACCAAAAACCAAACCAAAACAACCCTCCCCAAAAAACAATCCCCCAAAACCAACCAACCAAAAACCAACCAACCAACCAAAAACCAACTAACCAAACAACCTCTCCAAAAAACCAAAAAACCAAAAAGACCAAAAAAAACTAAAAACAAACAAACAAACAAACAAACAAAAAATTCAAGAACAAGAAGTCAGCATTAAAAAGAAAATCATTAAGTCTGTTTTTCTTCTTCGCAATGCTTGGGATTAAACTTGAGGTTTTATGAATGGTGAGTGGGCAATTGTCATTGAACTATACCTGTATCTCATTAATTTCCAGCTGTTTTCCCAATTTGTGTATAACCTATAAATAGTACCCCTTTGTAGTGTTTGAATCTAAAATGTACCTGGAGAGCTCTTGTGTTGAGAGTTTGGTCCTCAGAACAGCCTTGATTTGAGGTAGGGCATGTGGGAGTTGATTGGAGCATGAAGACTCTGCCCTGCCCTTTTCTCTCTTGATCTCTGATTCGTGGTCATCATGAAGTGAACGGCCTTGTTCTACTATGTTCTCTTTGCAATGTGTTCTGCCTCAGCACAGGCCCAGGAGCAACAGCCAAGAAACCCTGGACTGAACTCTTGGAACTGTGGCCCCCAAAATCACTTCAAGTAGGCAGTCACAGTGATGGAGAACTGATTGACATAGTTTGTGTTTAGAGTGTGAACTTGTTTTGGGGGTAAATATTTATTACATTTTCTCATTTGCATTCTGTCTTTGTTATATTTCTTGTATGACAGAATGCCAGACAAGAAAGCAACCTAGGGAATGAAGGGTTTATTTTGGCTCACAATTTAATGTACAGTCCATCATGGTGGGAAGTCATGAGGGCAGGGACTTAATGCAGTCTAGGACTCCAGACCATGGAATAGTCTTGCTCACATTCAGGGTGGGTCCTTCCTTCAATGATCCCAATCTAGATATCTCCTTACAAGTATGCTCAGAAGCTTATCTTTCAGGGGGACTCTAGGTCCTGTCTGATGGATAGTCAGTACTGACCATCATACATTCCATTCATTTAGAGGGGAGACCAAGAGTGATGATAAGCTCTCTTGACTCAAGTCTTTGATTTCTTTGCATTTGAGTGTGTCATTTTGTGTTTATCCTCTTCAAGAACAAAGAAATGTCTAGAATGATAGGAACTACAAGACATTTAGTCTTAGGAGCACAGATGGAAGTGTAAACAGGAAACCAGTGGGGAGTTAATTGTGTGGCATCTGGCACTGAGGTCCAGTGAGGCAAACAAGCCATCTTACCACTACTTTTTGACAAAATGGGGTTGCTCCCTGGAGACAAAGGTAGAAGATAGAGCCCCTTGTTTTTATTTCCTCCACAAATGATTTGTTGTTAGCAACTACTAATGGTAGAAGGAACATTAATTACCCCACCCATAGAGGACATAAATAAAATGTAACATCTCTCTGTATCCCCAAATACTACATAAAATGGATTTTCCATTGTTATGTTAAAACAGCCTACTGAGCTTTCTAATGACTCTTACATCCCCACACAGAAAGATTATAAATATATAATTATATTATAGTCTTAAAAGAACAATGCTACTACCAACTATCTCTTATCCTGACATCCTGAGTTTCATCACTATCATCTTGCCTGTAGAGGAAACTTATAGCTCCTTTGAAAGTCTCAAAGAAATGACAGCAGATGCTTAATTCCTATTCATTAAAAAACATGAAGACTGAAAAAAAAAATTCCCTGGTATATTTAAGAGAGACAGAGACCAACTACAGTTGTGAGATTGAAGCCAGAATAGTCTTATATCCTAGCTAATATATGAGCATATACAACATACAACATGCGTAGATTTCTGAAAGCAAAACTTGGGCACTCCATGAGATTGTTTTAAACCAAAGTGTTTTGCAACAAGTGTATATGGCTGTCTTGAGTGCCAGCATGTGTTGTCAGGAAGGGGAAGCTGGAGTTGGGAGGTCTGGAATTTGCTGGTTCAATCTTCGTAGTTTGAATCACAAATCAGCCGTTGTCCAGAATGAGAGAAAATACTGACAAAACAATGTGTCTTGGTCCTGAAGTTTGATTGATGGGTTGATCTAGTTAGAAGCAAAACTTGTTGCCAACAGGAAGAAAAGCAATCCTGGATCTCAAATAACATTTTTTTTTTTAAGGCCCCAAAGGGTACCAAATCTCAGAATTTGGAGTTTTTAAATTATTTTCAGATTGGAAGATAACATTCTTTGTAAAATACTAGGTTTGAATTTTAATTACAAGATTGTCATCTAATTATATGGTTATGATACAAGTTCTTGGTCTTTTTGTGCATAAACTGAGTAAACTAGATTTCATCAAGATTGGGACTCTTCTCACAGAACTGCACTATCAGGGCAAGTATAGATTTCTAGAAATATGACTTTGCCACCTCCATAGGATTGCTTCAAGAACAAACTCACAGGAGAATCTGGATAGGGCTCATCAAAAATTTAAGAGAAAGCTATCTCTAGACATCTATAAGATTCATCATAAAGCAGGGAATATAAGTCCACACATGATCGACTTTGTCTGGTGTATTCATATGACATATAGAGTCTTATTATATTTCTAGTTTTTTATCAACTAGATTCATCATGGTATTTGACCCTGCAAAAACACTCATTAAATTAAATAGAGACTGGGACAGATCAATGGTACAACAGTTGCTTAGTAACTACAAAGCCCAAAGTTTGATCCTTACCACCACAGAAAACAAAACCAAATCAATCAAAACACAAATACAAATTCACATTAAATAGTATATTTAATGTGAATACTTGTGACTGTCATTCCCTGATACTGGAACATCATCATTCAAAAAACAATTATTCTTTTGCCCTAACGATTTCACAGATAAAATTTTGTTGAGTTGGTGAAAACTAAATCTCCATGTCAACAAACATAGTAGCTGAATGCTTATGAGTTGAAAATGAAAACAAGAGAAGATGAATCGCTCTCTGCCTCTGGCACCTGTGACTTGCTAGCTTAGCAAACAGTGCATCTGGGCAAAAGTGAATCAAGAATGATAGATACCTTCGATGGCAAATGGCTTTCCTACGGTCAAAAGCTTGCAGTCAGCATCTATTGACACTTCATAATCCAGAAGGGCTTTGTCCATGATGAAGGCGTCTAGTTTCTCTGGATCATTCCTATGTTTAAAACCAAGGAAAGAAAAGTGGTTAAATTTGTCCACGACTAGGCAGGAAGCTGTAGCCTGACATTTGGCTTTGTTTAGGGGACAGAAACTTGGATACCAAGGCCAGTACAAATTTGCCAGCTGCTGACACTTCTTGGCATCATATTGACTTGGAGAGTAGATACCAGGGAAATAGGCATTCGTTTTAGACTGCACAAGTTCTTTCCTGTGGGTTTATCTACCAACTTCATTCCTAACTGCAAAGTCCAACATCAAAGCCAGATGCAACTCTTCACCAAATAGGAAGGTGCCCAGAGGAGGCTGATTTCTATATTATCAAAGTAACTTGTGTTAAGTACTGCATTCAGTATCCTACACACAGTTAATCATTCATAAGGACTGTGAAGCAAATAATGTTGGAAACAAAGCTTGAAGAGTTGAAGTATTCCGATTTAGTCTACACACCTGGTTAAGTGTTGGAGACAAGTGTTCTTATGAATCAGATGTTGATTCTCTCTGTCATGTTCACAATTTTGTCATTCAGAAGTTCACTCTAATTTTGTCTTTAGGAATAGGCACTAAGAAGATATTTAGAAAAGATCTAGTCTTCTTGGAGAAAAGGAATTTATGGTCTCTTTAAGTCCATGGTATAACATTACATAAATTGAAGATGAAGATTATGTAATAGATCTTAGTGGTCCAATTTATAATCTATCTTCAGAGAATCCTGTTTCTTTCCATTACATAGGTAGTTCAGAATAATTTAAGTTAGGTCCACTAGGCTTGTACTAGTAAATTGACAATGGCATTAGGTTGCCATCAAAAAAAGTCTTGGGTGTTCTTTATAAGAGTCCTCTGTTGTTTTGAACCTGAATACAGACATGGCCCAGTGGAAAGCTATGTTTAACCACAGGCTGGGTAACCACTACAGGGAAGACAAAAGTTTGAAAGGGAGCCAGCTAGAAGATTCCTTTGATTTTAGCCATCCAAAATTTCTTTTAGAAAAGTATAGAAGATATACACTTAAGAAGAATTTTCTTCTCTCTTTATTAGAGTATATTATGAAGAATGATGGGTTTCATTGTGAAATTTCTTTCCTTTGCCCCTTTCTCTCTCCTACCTTCTCTTCCTCTTAACCTCCCTGTCTCCTTTCCTTTCTTATTTTCTGCCTTCCTTCCCTTCCTACTCATCTTTTTCAGACCATGTCTCACGGTATTTTCTAGGTGGACTGTGAACACACATTTCCCTGCCTCCATCTCATGATTAGTAGAGTTTAGACATGAGCCACCACTCTCATTCATTTCGATATTTTCATGCATTCCTGAAGCAGTTCGTCCATGCTCCCTCTCTCCTGTACTTCCCTGTTTTCTCTCCCCGGTCTACTTTTCTTCTTACACAGAATTTCCTTATTCATGATCATATTCTCCCTCTCCCCCTCTCACACACCCTTCCCTCCTTTCCTCCCCATCTCTTTTTACTCCTTAAAATTTTCTCTTCACTAACGAATACTTTTCCACCATTAGAAATTTCTAAGCAACACTGCCAAACAACACTTCTCAATTTAGTGTAGCCTCAGCCATTCTACTCATAAAAACCAAAGTGAGACTATGCAGACCCAACTCAGAGAACTAACCTATAATCTCAATGAGAATATGGTTAGAGCTCATTAACAATATGGAGAGAAGAATACTCATAGACACAGGTAAGATTCACCACCAAGCTAGAAATTACTAACAGTGCCTGGGCCACACATACACACATAATAAATGGTTCTCTCTTTGGCATCAGTTGCCACTAAATCGTTTTCCCATTCTTCCAGGAAGTGAGTCACATAATGTAGAATGCATCTATGTTTCCAGGAATATCATACTTAAGTTACGATAACTTAATTTTGATATGTTTAACATCAACTAAAATGAAAATGCGTCACAGATCCCAAGCAACAGAAAGTTCCTAAAGGGCTTGGGAGCGTGAATTATTTCCTAGGGGTTGTTGATGAGACACCTTAATGGAATCTGGGTAATAAAATCAAACTCTAGTCGGAAGATGTATCCTTAATCAAATTTTCATTGCCACAGCAACAGAAAACACCTTGAAAAGGTTACATAGCAACATGCCAATAGTCTATAAATGGAGAAGAAGTGGACTGGTGTGATCTAACCATAAGTAGTTCTAGGTTGGCAGATCCTTCAGTTTATCCTATAGTAGAAACATGTCTTACAGAGCATCCAAGACAATATATTACCTACTATGAAATTAGTCATGTACTAACATAATAATATAAAAGAGCATCCTCTATAGATGACTCTGAGTGTTGTAGGTTAGAGATCTAGAATTCTGAGAGTGTGGGATAGCATGAGAACTGTAGTTGTTTGGAGTGCTGCCTAAGAGCATACACCGTGACTAGGTCAAAAGTGGTGTCAGGCCCAGAATGAAACGAGGAGAAACTGTAATCTCTGCCTTCATTCCCGTTCTATGTCAATCAATAAATCACCTTGGACGTTTGTAAAACTGTGGTGAGTTTGGGATGGGTTCAAGATTCTGTACTCCTGTCTGGCTCCCACACACAAACAGCAAAATGGATGTTGCTGGACTATGGGTTATCCTGAAATCATCAGTCTACTCTTCCATTATGTTTTCTGAACTAGCATGAAACTAGAGTCTTAGTTTTTGTATAGCCTCTGCCACCTGTTAGTCATATCACTTAGGACATATCCTACTGGACTGACTTGTTTGGTGTATCAACTTGACACAAGCTGGAGTTATCACAGAGAAAGGAGTTTCAGTTGAGAAAATGCCTCCATGAGATCCAGCATTTTCTCAATTAGTGATCAAGGGGTGAGGCCCCCCTTGTGAGTGGTACCATCTGTGGGCTGGTAGTCTTGGGCTCTATAAGAAAGCCAGCTGAGCAAGCCAGGAGAAGCAAGCAAGCCAGTAAGTAACATCCCTTCATGGCCTCTGCATCAACTCTTGCTTTCTGACCTGCTTGAGTTCCAGTCCTGACTTCCTTTAGTGATGACCAGCAACATGGAAGAGTAAGCTCAATAAACCCTTTCCTCCCCAACTTGCATCTTGGTCATGATGTTTGTGCAGGAATACAAACCCTGACTAAGACACCTACTTTTGTAACACTGGGCATCAGATGAAAGTCTTCTACTGTAGAGCCACTGGGAGAAATGAAAGCACACAGTGCAGGGTTGCTTCTGGGGAATCAGGAAAGTTTCACCTCGTCCTGCCATGCTGTTGCCTTGCTTGCCAACCACTGCCAGCTAACTGAGATCCCTTTCTGTCTGACATCCTATCCTCACTCTCATAGCTGTGCAATTGTGTGGGGAGAGAAATGAAGAGAGCCTGGGAGGCAATAGAGCTCTACAGTGTGTCATGGAGGGGCTCTAATGTTTTGATGTCTTTGCCAACTTGAGTGTCATTTTGTGGTATTTAAACTTCATAAATAATTTTGTGAAAGCTATGAGCACACAGCTTCCTGCCTCTCTGAGCTCTAGTTAAAAACCCATGAAATGGTTGAAGGGGATATTTCTAGATCTCTCAAGGAACATGGAGCCCTTATGTCCTATGAAATCCTTTCTTCCCTTCCCTTTTGAAGGAGTTGAGGTGGCTTACTGTTCACTGAGGAAATGCTCATAGGTTAAGATTGAAAACCTGTTTCCCTGATGTTAGACCAAGGCAAGGCTTAGCAGGTTGTATACACATTTTTTGTTCTGATGTAATCAGGTAGGAGAGAGGAGGACAGAGCATCCTTTTGAAGACATTTAAAGCCATTCATTCTCTTCTCCCAGGCAGACTAGACCAGCAGACTCATCACTGCATCACCTGGCATTTGATTCCACTGAATTTCAAGCTCTGATAATCTGTCATGGCAACCTGATTGCCTTTGATTGCCTCTCATAAATTCTGATGAGAGGGATGCAGGCACAGGAGTCACTGCCTTCTATCTTATTTCTTTTGTACAGGAAATCTCTGAGATAAATTTCCATTTCCTTGTGGCAAAAATGAGGCATTCCACAGGATTAGGGATTCACTTTGAAGGGAAAGGTTGCTTTGGGACACTTTATCCTTTGGCCACATTTCCTCTGTGTTGAATCATCTCAACACTGTTGTTTAAGCCAACATTTCCTTCCCTTGCCATCTATTCCACTAATGGCCCTACTGGCTCTTTGGACAAAGGCATTTCAAACTGTAGACTCTGTAGGTAACTAGCTATCTAGGTCATTTAATTTTGTGTACACCATTCTATATTGTCTTTTGGATCTAACACCATATGAGTTATTTCTTTTTGTGTATGTGTCCCTCCTCTATCTCTCTCTCTCCTTCCCCCTCTCTATGTGTGTAGGCTATAAGTTGACACCTACTGTCTTCTTCAATCTTCTCTACCTTATTTTTTTGCTACAAGGTCTCTCACGGAATCTGAAGTTCATTGAGTTGGTTAGACTGGCTGACCAACAAGATCCAGGGATCCTCTTGTTTCTTCTAGCACAGCACTAAAAGTGTGTGTGTATGCTTCTTGAGTCTTACTCAGATGCAAAAGATCCAATCCCAGCTTCTCATGCTTATACAAGCACTTTCCTGACTATGCTACTTGTATAGACCCTGCTTGTGTTATTTGTAAACATAACACTAGGGATTTTTGTCCATCATATTGAAAAAAGTAGCAAAGTCCAAACGATTTCTCTTTCATGGGAACTTTTAGGATCCAAGAGGCTGACACTCACTTCAGATACTGCACTCCATCAGGGGTGGCTGGTACGTTGTACCTTCTCATGTACTCGTGCATCTCTGGGAAGCTCTGCCTCACATAGTCTTCAGCACTGCTTTCCCGGACAGTTCCAAAACGGAAGCCTTGAGAAGGATGATGAAGCTACCAGGGAGAAAAAGAAATGGCTCTAATATCCAGTACTTGTTCAAAAGTTTTTAATTGACCATTGTAATTCACAATTCAGTAACTGAATGTATTTCAAACACTTAGAGGCACTAACATTCACACAAAATGTGCAGACATACAGGTATATGCTTGATTGTATTCTTGTGTACATCAGTGATTGTTCTAGCCTCAGAAGGAAAGAGATGTGAATGAAAAACTAGATGTAGAAAAGAGCTATTTTGCTTCACATTGAGAACCCAGTGAATGGTTTTCTGGTTTTTTTCCAAGAATGTTTCTACACTTACATACTTTTTGTTGTTGTTGTTTGTTTGTTGTGTTTTTTTGTTTTTGCTAAGGGGGTAACGTGGGCAAACACACATCCATGATGTGGATTTGGGGGCCAGGGGACAACCTGCAGGAATAACATATCTCCTTCCACTATGTGGGTCTTGGAAATTGAGTTCAGTTCATCATGTTTGGGGGCAATCACCTTTACTTTAGTCATCTTGTTGGCTCCCTAGTAGAATTCTCTAGGCACTGTCCCAATTGGCATGTAGAATCAGCATCATATTGAGAACTGCATATTAAAATATATCTTTGTGATTACAAAGTTCGATGGTTAGAATTGTACAAAGACCAAGTTAAAAGTACTCTGGAAGGCTAACATACCTGGCCCAATGCTATGAATACTTTCATTTTATGTTACTAATCTTTGCTGTAGTCCATGTTAAATGTGTTAAACTTATTTTTGGTGTTTTTGTTTTTTCTCCTTTAAGCCATTGCAGTATCTAGTGGTGAGTCATGTGCATTTTCTCAAATGGACAAGTGACCTTATAAAGGGACAAGAGAGGAGGGATAGCTGGAATGTCCTAGGTCTGCAGGATGCAAGGCTTTACAATGAGGGGGCGGTGCACTGATAGCCCCGCTGGGACATCTGTCACTAAGGAGGGTGAGAATACAACATATGATGTCTTCCAGAACTTACAGAGACATGCTGATATAGAGTCTAAAACACACATTCTGCCAAATGGAGGAGCTGGGATTGGGTCATATTACAAACATGTTCTCATATTCTTTGGTCAGCAGTACTTCATAGATTATTCTTCTCCACAATTGTTCCAGTAAGGCCTTTAACCTTCCATGTTATGCTTCACATTGATATATTTCACATTATTGGTATTGACCTGAAGCCCTGCATCTATGGATGAGACTTATGGACTTTATAAACCTCCTGAAATTTCAGCAATGTTTCACATAAATAAGCACTTGCAATTGTCTTGGAAGGAGACAACACAGAGTTGTTTTTAATGAAAATAATCAGGTTTTAAAGTTGTTTACAGACCCCAACCTAAGAAGTCACAGAATCTGGAAATATTTGGTATATATGAAGATGAATTGATTTTAACTCATACTAACTGTCTAATAATGACAACAGTTAAATGATCTATATGTCACATCCTTATAGAATATTATACAATGTATGCAATTGTATACAATTCTGCTTGTGAGATATATTTAATAGAACAGATGCGCTCATAGAAATGGAAAAATTTAAGGTGCTTGACAAAAATTACCTATGTATGTGTTTGATTAAATGCTATCATTTCCCACAAATTTAATTTATATATTCAGGGTTTACTGAGCCCCTGTCATGTGAAACTCTCAAAGTCATACTCTGTAATTTAACCCTGATCACCTGGCTCTTCATGCTACTTCTACTATTGAGTATGACAATATGGCATACCTTTGTGTTCAATATAGTTAGCCCATGCATTGAACAAGTTCTTAATAACCTTACTGAGGCATAAACAGGAAGAACAGCTAACACTGAATGCTTATGTTGCCCCAAACACGGAACTGAACTATTCACACCCCTTATCCAGTTTAGAGCTCATGAGAGCTTTTGGGCAAGAGCACCATACCTTTTTTCTTTAAATGACTGCTGTGCTGAAGCTCTGTGAAGGGAAGTAATAAGTATAAAATCACTCAGAGAGACCAGACAGGGATGGATTAGAACCTGTCGATTTCAAGGCTGGTGCTGTTATTTGTCACACTATCCTGCCTTTTAGCTCCCCTGAACATGTGGGTGAAACCTTCATTAGAAGCAACTCAATAGTCTCCCTATCCTCTCCCTTTTCTCTCTCTGTGTTCATGTACATGTGTGTGTGTATGTGTGTGCCTGTGTGCATGCAGGCAAGAGCTCAACACGGGGCGTCTTCCTTAATCACTCTCCATCTTCGTTTTTGATACAGTGTCTTTCGTTGTTCCTGTAGCTCATGGATTGGATGAGTTTGGATGTTAAGCAAGCCCTTCAGATTCTCCTGTCTTTGCATCCCAGGCTGGATTACACATGCATGACACTCTTCCTGGTTTTTGCTTGGAGGACTTAAATCCAGGACCTTATGGTTATGGAGCAACACGATCTCAGCTCCTTGGCAGCCTTTTTTTTTAAAAGTTCTCCTGAATGTGCAACCTCAGGACAATCCTCACACTAGCAATTGCTGCCCTACAGCTTGAGCAAAGGCTTATCAGCCTTTTCCCTGTATAATACCTGCTCATCTCTTGAGGCCTGGATCAAGATTCTCTGTGTGAAGCCTTTGGTCTTATCTCATTTTACTCCTTTACACAGAGTGATAAGAAGAAAAATAACAATGATCTACATGTGTGCAAAACTATCATCTTATACATATAAAACACTTGGCCCAGGTGTTTGCTTGAGTCATTTTCACATGCAGATGCGTTTTCTCCGTTGATCCTCCCAAGAAACCTTTGAATTTGGCATTTCTATTATCTTCCTTTCACAGAAAAAGAAACTGAAGGGCAGAAAGTTTGTCATCTGCCCAAAGTCACAGAGCCTGTAAGTACTGCTCCTGGGGTCTGACCCAAGAGAGACTAGTGAAGGCATTCAGCTTGTGATCACTTTGGAATGCCATTTATCATACATGCCATATGATTCCCTAGCTCAGGTCAGTATAGAATTTACTACTTGTGCAGCAGGTAGTGAGCCAAGGGCTTTAAACATCTGTAATAATATCTTACGACAAGGTAAATGTTATTTCCTTTGCTTTTCAGACTGAGATGAAGATGATGTGGACATTTTCATTATTAGTAACTGGCAAGATTTCTCCCTTTGGCTTGCAGATCTGATTTAATTCATCCATGTATCAGTTACATATCATGACACTGGTGCCTGCAAAGCCTTTGTAGCTGTTAGTTAAGTTATTTCATTTGATCACCGTTCTCTAGTTTGTCTTCTTCCACTGACCTATTCACACGTCTACTTTCCCGCCATCTTCACTCTGTAACTTACCATCTAGTCTACAATCTCCTTTCATAGTTAACAGTACTATTTATTATACTATGAGGCCCATAGACTCTCTTTCTATATGTGTCATGCTTAGCACACACTCCAGTTGTGGTTCTAAAGTTAATGATCTAATTATTTGATTAACATCTAGACTATCTGCCTTTCTTCAGAACTGGAAACTGTAAATCAGACCTATGTTTATTTTAATTAATCTTTGCCTTCTGCAATGGTTTCCCTCACATAGTTTCTCAATAAAAATGTCTCATGGTTGGCCAGTAAGATGGATCAGCAGATAAAATGCTTGCTGCTTAAGCCAGATTCCTGAGTCTAGTTCCTGGAACCCATGTAAAGGTAGAAGAAGCAACCCAGCTTCACAAATCTCTTTTGACCTTTACATGCACACGCAGTGCTTGTGTGCTCACTCATACATGTGCATGCTCACACACACACAAACACGCGCACATGCACACACACAAACACACACACACACACACGTGCGCACAGTGGAACACACATGCCCACATACATATGCATCATACAAAAGTACACACATAGCCATAAAACCAATATCTTTACATTACAAAAGAAAACATTTTTAAGTGTAACTATTCTTTGAACTTAGAGGAAGGTGAAAGCTCTGTCCTCTCACTTCATAAAATGATGCCCACAGTCCAGCTTACTACTTAGGCTTTCCAAGTGAATCTTGTCTTTAGTGTGAAAGAGGCACAGGATCATTAACTACTAGACTTTTTGCCTTATATATGAAGAGAATCATTTCTGGGCATGCGTTTCACCACACTTCACTGAAGTTATATCTTTATGGGTCATGGACTGACTGTAGGCAACTCTGCCTTTCTGGGACTCCATTTCTCTCTTGATTGCTTCAGAGTACCATTTGTGCCTAGGAATTATGAGCTACAAGTCAGCAGACCCAGCCTGGCCTTTGGTGTTTTTCCTTTCCTTGTTAGCTACTGCTGTTTCTCACTAGCACTTACACTGGCTTCAAGTGAATCTGAGAATGCAGTAGATTAGAGGTTTTGAGAATGGAAGATTACTTCAAGTATTAACAGACTATCCAACTCCAGGATAGAAAGCATGGCATTAGCCAGACTAACTTAGATGTGTTTCATAAACACATCCACTTCTCCAGTCCAAATAGCCTTGATTTGTTCCCTTCCAACCCACTAACGGACATCATAGAACTCAAATCTGGTCCCAGTACTCTCTCCTTTAATGCTCATAAATGGTTCCTCATGCTTTTGGAGTAAAGTCCAGTGCCTAAGTGGCCACCAAGGTTGTGCATAGGTTTGATCCTGTAATCATTTACAGACTCCTTTTCACATGGAGGCACTAGATGCTTCAGTAGTTTCTCCAATTTATTTATGTTTTTTTCGTTTTTCTTCTTGACTCAGAAACATCTACTTCTTGCTTTATCATAGCTCCTGAATATAGCCCTCACTGCCTGGGAAGACCTCTCCTTGTTCTCATGACATCTTTGTCTACATAACTCTTGTATGTCACATCCTTAAGGAAACCTTCATTGACCCTTGGAGCAGATCAGGCCACTTGTAAATCCCCCCCCCCTCATTTCACCTAAAGTTTCAAGTAGTGCTGATAATAGTGGAAACTGCTTGTTAGAACTGTTGGCTCCATATACATGTCCATGAGAACAGGGCCCATGTCTTTCCTATTCATGTGGTATGAGTCTTCAACAATTTTAACTGCTGTCATCGTCATCATCGTCATCATCAGCATTGTCATCATCATGTGAAAACCCACTGCTTGGTACAGATGGAATGTTTGGAATGTCTGGGATAAGTGAAACATCACAATCAACATGAGATTCTCTCAGATTTAGTGCATTATAAATTTCATACTTTTCTCACATGCTTCTTTATAAACCTGTTTTCTTTAATTGCTACCTTCATGCTTTCAAACCAAGACATTCTATTTTTCTGTGTGATATTCTAATGGAAAATTACAGCAGGTATCTCAGTGGTTGCAGAATAGAACCATAAATGAGATCTAAGAAGTGATTGATGCATCCCAGTGGATCAGCAGAGTCCATCCCGTGTATAATTCACACAGGCAGGAATATGAGAAAGCTTGAGTCATCAGGGAGAATATAAAGGTTTGCAAAGAGCTACCCAGAATTCCAGGTATCACTAGGAAGGCCCAGAGAGAGAACATTTCCTTTATGTTTTCACTAAATACTCTACCAGCTCACCCAATTGTGTTTATATTGTACCAACCTCTTCAGGCTTTGGGGAAATAACCTAAGGTTAAACTATCTATTTGTGTGTGAGTTGTTCAGTGTTAATGGAATACTGAACTCCACCCATAGCACATAGGGAACAACCAGACAGACAGCTCCCAGAATGGAGAGACATGTCTCAAAACAAATGCAAGCAGGCTCAGGAAAGAGCTTCTGTGTCCAAGGTGGGTACAGTGCTTCAGATTTAAAGCAATTTCAGTGAAGTATTCTCTACAGTTCACATCTGCACCTGCCTGAGTTCAGTACTCAAGATTATAAAAGGGAGGTAGCACTGGGCTTGGTATAGTGCCATTTTTAAATTTCTCCAAATGAGCAATGTATACTAGATATTTCTAGTTCTTCCCATGTGAAATTGTTTTATATGCTTAAACCCTATGGATTTTACAATATTGAATTGTCTCAGGGTTCAGGGAAGGTTTGGTATGCTTCTTATCCACTAATGTATAAATTCATTTTAGAGATTGTATCAACTGTGGTTTCTTAACAATGAAGATTTTTCCTCAATTCATTAGGTTTAAGTTAGAACTTGTAATTTTTCATCATCAAGTTCATAGATCAGACTGGGAGGAGCAAGACTTCAGTTCCAACATCACTATTAAATGTGCTGAATCTGCTTGAATGCCTCCATTCAAGTAAGTGACACGAACGTCACTCTGAGTCGCTGAATGTCCTACATATGAAGTGTGATTTTGTGTCCCCATCTAGTCAATTATTCCATTTATATATAAAATGATAGAAATAAAACAATATAATATTTATTATGTGCAAGTACATCTATGTTTTACAAGATTACTATTTTCATTATTCATTATTGTGTCTGAGTGGCTGAGATGCAGGCAGGGTAAACATAGTGTCTAATTTGACTATAGCTCTCACTTGGAGCTCAGACTTGTCTTTATGTAGGCTGTGGCTTTCACGCCGTTCATTGGCATGACATCATATTTAATTTATGAGTATTAGCCTAGATTCTTCTGACAATTTGAGTTATTGCATCAGGTCTGGGAATAGACTACGGGTCAGCAAACTATGGCCCAGGGGCCACATCTGGTCTACCACCTGTTTTCATAAATCATCCAATTAAAATGTTTTATTGGATCACAGCAGATACACGTCTGTAATTATAGATGTGTATTACCACTCAAGTTTTTGTGTAAAGGTAGACCCACAATTACTTGTGCTACAATTTTAAAATTACCTTTTAAAGTGGTTAAGGTCATAAAACATGTTTCAGATAAAGGATGGCTGTCTTACAAACAGGGCACTGTTGATAATTACACAGGCACATGAACACAGAAAGGCTGTCACAGACAAACAAGGATGAATATTCATCTCAGATACTATTACACATGCTTTAAATTAGGATTTAGAAAAATAAAGCAAGAAGTATTGTTTCTGAGCCCTTCTCCTAAGACAAATGCAAGCATTTCTCATTCTCCAATTCTCTTTTATATATTATTTTTACTTTCTTCACAAAAGCTGCTTCCTCCATTAAGAGGTAGTCTGTTAATGTCTCTCCTTCACTGGCAGTTCAAAACCCCATGTTGGGTCAGCTAAACTCTAGTCAACATTGTTCCCTGGCATGACATCATATTTATCTTATATGAGTGTTAGCCTAGGTTCTTTTGACAATTTGAGGTATTGCATCAGGTATAAATAGACTACAGGTCAGCAAGCTATGGCCCAGGGGTCACATATGGCCTACCACCTATTTTCATAAATCATCCAATAAAAATGTTTTATTGAATCACAGCCAAGCCCATTCATTTACAGGCAATCTATTGCTGCTTTTGCATTCTGACATTAGAGTTGAGAAGGTGTAAAATAGACCATCTGATCATAAAGCCTAAGATATTTACTATCTGCCCCACCAGATAGAGACAATATAAAGTCTGATTAGCTCTTCCACACTCATATTTCCAATTTTCTTCTAGTCTGCTCCCAAATCTCAGTGGCCACTTAGGAAGAACCACAGTTAGGAAGAACACAGCTGCAGGGAAGTGAACAGAGGTGTGATAAACCAGTTCAGGCTTCCATGTACTGTTGATGTATGTAGGCTTTTGTGTGATGGAGTCATACCCTCATCATGGGTATTGATCTTTCAGGTCCAGGTCCCATGCCTACAGTCCTTCATTTATTCTTATGGCTAGTAACAATACAATCACAACTGAAGTTGAAGCAACAGTACAAGACAATTTGTCTCCTATTCCAGAGGCAGGTGCCTTGGGGACAGCCATCCCAGGTCTGAGTTTATGGGATGGGGCCAGTGATACACCTACTCACATGCACTAGTGATTTGTCCATTTGATCTTTCTTTCAACATTCCTCTCTTCCTTTTGACTGCATGTATTTCATCTCATCAGCACTAGAGTTACTTCTTACTTCCACTATTTTAATAATGATGACAGCTAATGCTTATTGGATATCTCATTCCAGCAAGCAGCTACAATTTAATCACTGTGTTTAACCTTTTTAACACATACAATGACACATACAGTCATCACCCCCATTTTAAAGAGGGAGAAACTGAAGCCAGGCATGATTAAGCAGCTTGCTCAAGGCCACACAACCAGAAAACATCAGATCAAGGAAATGAACCCAGGGACCTGAGAACTTTCACTATTGATCTCTAGTTCCTTTATCTCTGGCACATATTATTGCTAGTATATTATTTTCTATTTTACTTTTTGGACACAGATTCTTTTTTTTTTCTTTTTTTGGTTTTTCAATTTTTTTTTTGGTTTTTCAAGACAGTGTTTCTCTGTGTAGCCCTGGGTCTCCTGAAACTCACTCTGTAGACGAGGCCGGTGTACACAGATTCTTTTAGGGAGATTTGTTTGAGAAGCTATAGATAAGGCACACATTCCACAAACCTGAAGATCAATTTTATCCAAGTGACTAGAGGCAGCTTACAACAATAGGACAACGTACAAATATCCTTTGGGTCTTTAAGTGAGAAGTTGATCACGGACATAGGAGCAACATTTGGAGAGTGCTGCTTACAAAGGCAACCATATGTATTATTCGTTCATGAGACACAAGAAGCATTACGGTTCTAGCATTCTGCTCATAAAAGCTAGATGGATTGTCTAACTTTCCTACGACATTCATCCTGGGCCCTGTGAGGTTCAAAGACATGTGCTCAATATCCAGCAATCTCGGCAGGAAGTGTAGAACTGAACACATCTCTCTTCTTCCTTACAAACAGATCTTTAACACTCCTGCATTACATGCCTGCACACACATTTCTATTGCTGTACTGGTAGCCTGACCATTTGTTTATCTTTCTATTCTACTTGCTGTGCATACAGGTGAAAGCTAGAAATAAATTAAAAGAGAGATATTAAAGTCAAGAGGCTGTAATAATATGATGTCTAGGCTAATGGGAAGATGAGTAGCTGGCATGTCAGAGACCATTTAATCAATTTACTTATTTTTATTGATGATAACATATGGGTCTTTTATTTATTTAGAAGTACACATGTGTCAAGCATTCTGATAATGCCTCAATGTGAATTATGTAATTTAAAGCACATGACAGCAACAATAAATCAAAATATCTGTTATTGTCATCAACTTTCTCATGTCAGACCTAATTTAACCCCCCCTGAAAGTCAGTCAGTAAGCCTAGGCTTTGCACTTCATCTGATTCCAGACATTCTGTGTCTATCTGTACTGCATTAGTTCTTCATCTAAACACAGTTAGGCCCATAATGAGAAAAGCGAATGACTTCCTTCAAGACATACAAATAATGCAGAAATGAATAGGAAAAAAAATCTCAACTCTAATTCCAATATTATCTGTTACCTTCTCATGTTAATGTGGCTGATAAAATAATTGTTCTTTACAATATCTAGTGTTCAACCACATGCCCTCATCTACTGTTTATGAGAGTATACATTTCTGGTCTTTATTCAATCCACTAAGGAATAATTTCCCGATTTAAAATTGCTGTACAACATCTACAGAATACCACAGTGGGACCCATTTACTGAGCCTCTGGAAGTCTTAGCATCTTTCTGTTTCATTAATAGCAATACAAGAGTGAGGCCCATTGTCATGGTCTCTGAGTTACATATCTGCCTTTAGACACCACAGAGAGAATCCCGAGCACTATAGGATTTCTGCAGAGCAGTCATTGCTATTCTGCTACAGCACTTCTGTACATTTCTTTGTTTCCTGCTCTTCTTTCATGCAAGTCATTCAGCTTTGCTTCTTCTCTGTCCCTGGCTCTAATGCCTTCTTTTTCTGCTCATCTGATGCAGCCTATCCTTTTCAATCCAATGAGCCTCTTCCAATTGTCTTATTGAAAAATATCCCCCAAATCCCACTTAAAACTGACATATAGACCAATGGAACAGAATAAAGAGCCCAGAAATAAATCCATGGATTACAGCTAACCAGTTCTCAGCAAAGGTGCCAGGAGCACACAATAGGGAAACGGACAATCTTTTCAAAAAATAGGGTTGGGATGACTTGGTAAATGTATGCAGGAGCCTGAGATTAGATTACTATCATATTGCATACAAAATTATCTCTAAATGCATGAAATACTTAAATATAACATTTCAAACTATGAAAAGACTACAAGAAAATGCCGAGGACCTGCCATTTAGCACTCACTCAGTTACTGATATTTGGGGAGGGGGTATTTCTTTCTTTAATTTTACATATATGAGTGTTTGCCTTATGTCTGTGCATGACAAATATGCATTAATTGCAGAGGCCAGAAGTGAGTGTTGGATCCCCTAGGATTGGATTTCTTGATGGTTGTTACTCACCATGTGAATACTGGAAATTGAATGTAAGTCCTATGGAAGAGCAGCCAGTGCTCTTAACTACTGAATCATCTCTCCAGTCCTAGTGTTTTCTAGAAATATGACCCCCAATGAACAGGCAACCACAAATATATGTGGGCCACTACTGCAGTCATAGGGTTATCATGCCATGCTGGTCATTGATGTGGTTCATGGATGTCATAGCTGGATAGGACTGTTGGTTGCTTCCCTTCTTTGGAAGCTTGTATGCACCTTTTTGTCCTATGAAAGTGAGTCTGCAGGGTTGGGACATTCAACTCAATTCCAGTTTAGAGGTTTCTGGGCCCTGTTTCTGAAGTGTAATTCCCTTCTACCTCTAGGAGGTAACAGCTGTCAACTGGACTTAAGACCTACTCAACAAGAGGCTTACCATGCTTGGTACTGGAAACTTAGCTAATTTCTAAGTACTAATGAAGTAATGGATATTGAAGGACAATATACAACAACTAAGTTACTAACCCAGCATACACTCTAACAATTTACAAATATTTGTCCTTATATTCACAGATAAGTGTAGTCTTTGTCCTTCATCAAGGAAACTTCTCTTTGCAACAGACAAAGACTACAGAAAACCACAACCAATCTAACTGCTGAACCTAGTCCCAATGGCTACATCTACAAAACAGTCCTTCACCTAAAACTCAGACAATACTGTGGAAGAGGATGTCGGGTTGTAAGCACCAGAGGAGCAGAGTCTTTACTGTTAGATCATATCTCCCAATATCAGAGGCCCCATTCATAAAGTCTTATCAACATGGCTGCTCAAATGTGAGCAAGCTGAAAAGGGAGGACACCAACAAACATATCAAACTACTGGCAGCAGGGGAAGCCCACAGACCTCAAATCTATACAAAGAACTACAGGCAACTGAGTAAAGCAGGAGCAGGAGCAGGAGCAGGAACAGGAATAGTGACCCTCCCCAGGGAAGTACACACCAATTGGTTGTTCAGTACTAAACAGTCAGTCCTGAAAACATACATGTAAGTAACCTTATATGGACTCAACAGGTTATATTTGTGACTATCTATGTATATATAAGTACATATATACATGCAGTAAAAAATTAATAAATAAAGAGGCCATGAATTGAAAAGAGAAAAAGAAACTGCATATAGAAGGATTTTGAGGAAGGAAAACAAAAGATAAACATTGTCATTAAATTACAATCTCAAAAATCAACAAAAACATTAATTAAAAAATGTGTAGGCAAAAGCGAACAAACCAGACATGGGATTATATTAAACTAAATACAGGGAGTGAAAAACAATCCCTAGGAGGAGATGAGTTACAGAATGGAAGGAAATGTTTGTAACTATACATCTCATAAGAGGTTGATTTATAAAATATAGGAGGAACTAACAAAATAATCAGAAAATCAATATTGTTAAAATGATCAAAAGGACTGGAATAGACATTTATCGAAAAAGACTTAAAAATGGCCAAGAGGCACACGGAACATGTTCAATATCATTAATGATTAAGGGAATGTAAGTCAAAGGTGCAATGAGTTATGACTTTACCCCAGTTAGCATGGTTGTTATCTCAAAGGCAAAAGATTAACACGCGCTGGGGTGAATGGAGTAGATAGAGCCCCTTTACACTTTGACAGTATATAAATTAATATGTTTAATATGGAAAGCAGTATAGAGGTGCCTCAAAAATGAAAAACAAAGCTATCATATAGTCAAACAATTCCACTACCAAATATACATTCAAAGAGAATGAAACCAGCATCTGCTATCTATGTGCCATGGATAGATAAATGGATAACACATAGTGCATGTGCACACATGCACACACGCAGCCCACACAGCACACATGAGGAATACTATTCAGCCACAAAAGTGAAATCTTTGTTTTTTGTAACAACATGAAAATATAGTGAACATTATGTTAATGGAATAAGCCATTCACAGAAAGTCAAATCCATTACTGTCTCACACATGTGTGGAGTTTAAAACAGTTAACCTCACAGAAATAGAATAGCGTGTGGTTATCAAAGATTTGGAAGTATGGGATCTGGATTGGACAGTTATTGGATAAAAATTCATTGCTGGGTAGGAGGAATAAAACAAGAGATTAATTTTTTGATGTCAGCTTATTATGATATATTCTTTAAAATGTTAAGAGAAAGAATGTTAAAAGTGAAAGCATTTGTGAGGTAATACATGTGTCAAATGACTAGATTCATCCATTCTACAACACATACACTTCAAACTCCCATCCAACACAGCAAATATATATAATCTTATGCATTAATTATAAAAACAAAAAGTCTGGAAAATTATCTCCTTTCTTGTTGGATAATCATGATCAGTAAATGATCTAAACTCATCTGTCCCTTTCATGTAAGACAAATTATTTCATTAATATTGTCAGGCTTTTCTTTCCTCCTTTCCCTTCCATTCCCTTCCTTTCTTCCTTTCTTTCTTTTTCTTTCTTCATTTCTTCCACCCTCCCTCCTTCCCTCCCTCTCTTCCTCTCTTCCTCTCTCCTTTCCTTTTACCTTTTTTTCACTATGTGGCTCTGGCTGGCTTGGAATCCGCTATGTAAACTAGGCTGGCCTTGAACTCAGAGAAATCAGCTTCTCCCTGCCTTCTAAATGCTGGGTGTGTGTCTCTGTGCCTGGCGTAATTATTTTTTAAGTATGATAGACTAATAATTCACATGATGGTGCTGCTGCTGCTGCTGCTGGTGTCTTTCATTGTGTGTTAGATAGTGTTTAAATGCTCGATGGATTTCATCTTTTGTAAATTGTAACAATCCTATTAAGATGGTTCCATGTACTTACCTCCCCTTCTCCCACTTTTCAATGAGGTATTTCTACGTGGACCACACTGGCTTTGAACTCCTAGACTTAAGGGAGTGTCTTGTCTCAACATTCCCAGTAGTTGGAAATAGGTTGCTGCATGGCTGCTTTTATACCTATGCTGTATATAAGAATCTGAGGCTCGCTACCTCTAATTAACTTGTTTGCACTTTTGGTTCCAGTAAATGATAGAGCTAGGCAGCTCTCTGTGTGTCTCCTGTTGATGTTCTGGATTGCTATTATTTGCAATTCAAAACTTGTTGGCTTTTCCAGCTATTCCCTTTATTGCTGTAAGACCCAGTTCCATTATTTGCATTGTGGCTAATTGAAAGAGTTCAGCCAATGAACACGTAGCCAAAGGCCTTTTGAGGGAACTTAATAAGCCTCCTAACAACCTGTTAACACAAGTAGACACCAATTATTTTGTTGATTATGTGCCGTAGCCCTTCACATTTATCATCTCAGCTAGGTACAAAAGGAACTCCAATTCCCCAAACTCCAAAAGGCAGAAATGAGCTGAACCTGGACTATAGGAGGAATCGTGGTCGGATAAAAGCCAGCATTCCTCAGGAACTTGTGAAATCAGTTCCCCTCTGCCTAATGACTTATTTGCTTTATTAAAGCCAGAAGGGACACATGGCTCTCTACTGACATATACCTATGGTTGCATATCAAAACACATGCTGGGATCCAGGTTCCCCCAGTATCCCAAGTACCCCCACACCAGTCTCCTGCCCCCCCCGCCACTGCTCTCCTTTATCACCCCACTATTCTCACTGTCCTTTTCTTTAGCCCTGATATTCCCCCCCACCCCCCATCTCACAGATAGCCCAGTCCATGTCCAGTCTGCTGGCCATGTTTAGTCTACTTCTTTTTCTGCTCTGAAATCTTCCAGATGCCTCTGAATAGTCTCTCTCAGTCTCTGACTCTGTCTGTCTTTCTGTCTATCTCTGTCTCTCTTTCTCAACATTCTTCTTAACATGGAGTGATTGGTTATGTCTACAGTTTCTTTACTGCACCCCCTAAAACAATATCCCTTCAGCCTTGCTGCACCCCTGTCAGGTCAGTTTTGTGAATAACTTGAGTTCACTGATGACCAAAATAAAATTCAGAGACACAAAATAGCCTTCCTAGACTCTTTGGCCCACACACTCAGCAGCTATATATACATATGTAGCTGACTCTAAGTCCAACTATCATGTAAGATGATGTCATGCTTGGGATTTTCAAAGATAATTATGATCATAATGCAATCACTATAATGTCATAATTCTTTTAAATATGCAAGTCTAAGGTAAGTGGCAGACTGGGTCTTTGCACCAGGTAACATGGACCCAGAGACAAGACTATGAGGCTACAGAGCTACCAACAGGGCTGGGAGATTTCCTTAAGTTTCAGGTGTCAGGATATCCCCATCTTTCTTGTTTATGTAATTGGCTGGTAGTACAGCCAAATTTCAAGGTGAATAATGACCTGTGGACTGTGGCACTCAAACCTTTCCCTTGAGTCATTGCCCATCACCAGCATTGTACTATAGCCTGTGGGCTGACCCAGAGTCAGCAATTCTGGGCTGATTAAATGCAAATGAATGAAAACAGCTATAAATGTACCCCCCCACCCCCAGATGATGTAAGCCTTTTGGCACAAGTCTACCCACATCCTTGTGGTTTTATTTCATTATATAACTCAGAAGAATTGAATATCAAAACATGTCCAATTTGGCCTTCATTCAAGTTGGGCTGGATGCAAAATAATCAACAGAAGGTCAGCAAATCCCTCAGTAGAAACCTTAGGAAGTCAGCCTAAGAGCAAAGCTGCTTCAGCAGAATGACAGTCAGATAGAAAGACAAAGTGCTGGGCAATGGCTAGGAGAGACAAATTTGCTCATGCTTTTTTTCTCTCCTAGGGTAGCCCCCAGCATGAGAGACTGAATCTTATTATTTCATTTTCCATGGCTGAAGAGTCTGGCCATGGAGTTTGCAATGGAGCCACTGTGATGGAGGGGATCTCAAAGATTCAGGCATCTGTTCTAAGCGTGCATATTTAGAAGAGAATGCCTCCTCTCTTCCCTTCTTCCCCAGAGCAGCCTGCTAGTCAGGATCTTCACAGTTTTTTCCCTGGAGGCCACATAGAAGTTAGTGATTGGGCTAGCATTTGCTTATCATTTTTATTCAGCACATTTGCTCCAGTTAGATGAACCACAGGGGCAGTACAAGTAGCATTTTGCTTTGTGAGCCAAGCATCAGAAGGCAGCAGTCAGTTGGGTTAAAAAGGCACTGGCTTTCTCCTGCTTCTGCAAATTGGAGTAAATTTGTAATAAAATTTTCAGTAATTCATAAAGTTTGCAGTTGAGGGAAAAAATGAAGAGTAAGCAATTTGGCTAAGGTTGGATAGCTAAGGGAGACACGTCATATGCACATGTAACATGCATGTGGCCTGGCCTCTCAGCACATAAACTGAGAACATGAATTGAAAAGTTCTTAATTTATGGGCAGAGACAGTATAGGTAAAATCTAGAAGAGTAGGTGAGCTGTGAGATCTCTCTCCCTGACCAGATAGGAATAGAGATAGTCGATAAGTGTTACTAGAACTAATGTGGTCATAGTGTAAAGAAAGAAAAAGTGGGAAGTTGACTCTGAGTCATATGATTTGATTTATACAATTATATAAGTTAAATGTATTTCATTAATAAAAAATGTGATTGTGAGGTTGAAGATGAGTTCAGTGGTAGGGTAGCTGCTATGTGCACATGAGGTCATGGATTCATTCTTAGCTACAAAAACAAAAATAATAAAAAAACTCATTGTGAGTAGTAATTATTCAATCACTTGAAAATCACTGCCTATTGCATGTGCATTCGTTAAAAATAATGATATTTTTTAGTAAAATTTATTTTAGAATCCAGAAACATCCCTTGAGAGCTAAATTAGTTTTGAAAAAGATGAAAAAAGCTAGAGGTATCACCTACTCAATTTAAAAACATACTACAGAGCTATAGTAATCAAACCAGGATGGCACTGTCATTACAAACAGACTTGTAGACCAATGGAACACAATAGAGTATTTATAAATAAATCCACACATGTGCTATTAACTAGCTTTTGATGAAGATGCCAATAATACACAATAAGGAAGGAAGAATCTCTTCAACAAACAGTGAACTGGCATTCATATGCAATAACGGAATTTGGTCGTTATGTCATGTTCAAAACCTGACTGAAATGGATTATGGACTTAAAGGCAGGCCTGAAATGATAATCATTCTTATAAGAAAGCACACAAAAAGCTTCATGATATTAATTTTGGCCATGTACTTTGAAATAGAATTTTGAGTGCACAGGCAACAAAGTAGAAGCTACCACCAGGAACTGCTTCAAACTCAGGAGTTTCTGCACAACAAAGCAATTTAAAAAAACAAGAGGGAAGGAAAGGGGGGAGTGTTTGCAAGGACATAGACACAGATACTTGATGGAGGCTACAATCCAAAGCAGAAAAACACATACTCATGCGAAACTAATAGCCAGAATAAAAAATGAGCAAAGAGATTAAATAGATATTTTTCCCAAAAAGATATATAAACTGTTACGAGGTATATGAAAGAGTGCTCAAAATCGTGGATTACCTTATAAAACATATCAGACCCTCAAGGAAGTGTTAGCTTATATCAGTTAGGATGATATCATATAAAAGGCAAGCAATAGACAGCAGAGAAGGTGTAAAGAGAAGGAAAACCTTGAGCAATGTTGGCAGAATTATAAATTGCATAGTCATTGAGTTTCCTAATAGTTATCACCAAACACAAAAAATGTTCAAATCATAAGCAAAATAGAACTACCTGGTAATCTGGACAGTCCTGATTACATGTTCAAAGGAAGAATTATGATCATCTGCTTTCATTTCTGCATTATTCACTAAACTCAAGAAATGAAGTTCAACTTTCTGTTGAAAGATTATAAGAGATTGCTGAACAAAAAATGTGATGTGGTGTGTGTGCGCGCGCGCGCATGTGTGTGTGTGTGTTTGTGTGTGTGTGTGTATGTGATATTATTCAACCCTATGGAGGTATATATATTCTATATATACAGTGTATTAAGGAGAAAAATGCTGCCATTTGTGAGATAATGTGGTTCAGCCTAAACTATACTGTATCAGGTAATTCAGATATGGAAAGAAAAATTCTATATGACCCACATCTATGTAATCTAAAAAGAATAAAAAAATACAAATGAATGGAATCATTGAATATAAGAATAGTTGCTAGGGTGTGGGATTAGGAGCTGTACTGAGAAGATGAATAAATTCTGGGAGCTTACTGTACAGCATAGTAATCAAAGTTGATAACTCCACGGTGTGTATAAATTTCCTTAACAATAGATCATAAGTGTTGTTATCCTCTGCTCCCCCTAAAATCCCTCTCAGACTAATTACATGAGGTTATAGATGTATTAATTGTGGCCATCATGCCCAAGTGTACACAATATATCAAGGTGTCATGTTGTACACCTTATAAACATTTATTACAATATGTTGTCACAATAAATGAACTAATTTGAGTCTTACAGGTTTGCTTAGTTATTAACTAAGAACTCTCAGCTCCAGTCAACTCTTTGCTTTTTCTTTTATTCCTGCCACTATGCATGTCCTCCCTCTACTACACTGGGGCTGGCTTCAGTCTCTGGAAGGTTAGCAGACATGACATCAGTGTAGTCCTAGGAAAATGTCTGTGTCTTTCAGTCTGTGTAATAGTCCCTGAACCCACCATGAGAAGGGTGTGCCTGGCTCAACTTACTGCAGGATGACACCTGCAGAGCAGAGGAGCATGAGTCCAGCAAATCACTGAAGTCACTGGGTGTCATTCAAAAACCATCTGACTCTTAAAATTTTAGTCTGGTCTAGATGAGCTAAACCTGGTAAACCTGTGAACCCCATAAGGCTTCTTTTGTATGTCACTGATATTTTGTGGTTGTTTGTACAGCAGATTGTTGTAGAAACAGGTCACCAATACAATGTAATAGCTTCAAGTAACAACCCAGAAACTGAGCAAAGATTCAGGAACTATGCTTATTGCCTATGTGGCTCAGCCTTATCTTGTTGTCTTGCTTTTTAGCATCTGCAGACCCTGGTAACCTCTTAAAGTCTTTTCTCATTTGGTCCTTAACTAAATGTTGGTCTTCCCTTAAGACACAGTTAGATCCATTTCTTTCTTTGACCTTCTTAAGAAGCCAACTACTCTCATGGGTGACAGATACATATTCATATTTTCTGCAACTGTAATGGGGTATGGTTAGTTGTTTATTAGTATTGTAATTTACTAAGAAAATATGTTTCTCTGAAGTCTTTTATACTCCATTATAGGGCTTTGCTCTTATTTTTGGAATTTTATTAATTATTAGAAAGACTATGGACAAATAATTGAATAATTTCTTGAAAAATCTCCAGCATATTTCTTATTGTTCTTAATTGTAATCTTAGGCTATCTGGATTATGTGATATGTTCGTGAACACAATTCAGTGCACACACACACACACACACACACATTCACACATTCACACATGTATACCCACACAGATGACACACATGGGACACTGGTATGAAATGATAGCAAGTCTGTTGGAAAGCCACTTTTGATATACAGAACAGGAACACTGACACACTTATTGGGAGGTAGCTCTGCTCATCATTATACTACTAATGTTGAAGAATTTATCAGATATTCAAAATTGAGCATTTTTCTATCTAGAATGCTTTTGATTTTAACTTCGTTATGAATTTTCAATGGACAATAGCTTTCTGCATTATCTTTTATATCCTTCATATACAAAATTTCTTGGTTGCCTTATTAGTCAGCTAATGAGGGACACAAAAATATATGTGTGAGTGCTTGCATGTATGTGTATGTATGTATGTGTGTGTGTGTGCATGCATGTATGCATGAGTGTGTATGTTTGTGCATGTGTATGTTATGTTCACATGTGTATGCATGTGTGTTATGTTCATGTGTGTGTATGTATATGTCGTATTTTTCAGATTCAAAATTTTATGCTACTTATTTGGAGAGTGTTTATAAGTCTGTCAATTTCACATTTTTCAATAATTCCTCTAGGATTCTTCTGAAAGCCCCCATTTTAAAATGATAATGAGTTACTATACTCTGAAGGTATAGGTCCAAGCATAAATTTTGAATGCTTTGAATGTTGGTTTGTCAGTTTTCCTGGAGAAGTCAGGATGCATTTGGTCTTGACATATTTATTGTTAAAGGTATGACAAATAACTGAACTGAATCCTTAGCTCCTGTATTCAAAAGAACCTATTCTTCACTAAGTTGATTGTTAACTCTGAGATTACAAGAAAGTGGGGGAATTTAGATTTAGTAAATAATTATGGAGTATAGATAAACCTAAGAGAACAGTGTTTCAATGAGTTCTTTAGAGTCTCAAAGTTCAATTATTTGGCAGAGACAAAATCTAAACTCAAGACTTCTGGCTTGAAACTTGAATTTAGATCTTATTTTTATTTTTAAACTTAAAGCAAATAATTGATTCTTTATTTTTACTTTTTAAAGAAGTTTTAAAACTTTTGCTTTATGTATGTGTTTATGTGTGTATGTGTGATGTGTATGTATGTATGTACGTACGTATGTATGTATTTGTAGGCATGTGTGTGTGGTTGTGTAAAGTTTTCCTATTGAGACCAGAAGAGAGCCTTCAGTTCCCTGGAGTTGGAGTTATAGGTGATTGTGAGACATCCCATGTGGCTTCTGCGAACTGAAGTCTGTTCCTCTGGAGGAGCAGAAAGTGCTCTTAAGCACTGAGCCATCTTTCTAGCCCCTAAAGCAAATATCTACCAAGTGTGATGTTTTTCACTGTTGTGAACATAGAAAGTGAACAGGATGACATGGTTTGGTTCTCACTGGGTATGTTCTATGCTACCCAATGAACTTGGTTAGAAGAGGGAGAAAAGGGAAGAAATTGAGGTAGGCTTTAGGAACTCCACATATGAATTTGTGTATACAGACAGTACCTTCTATACTGAGTTCTCAGGATAGCTGGTGGTTCACTGCCTCCACTCCCACTAGGTATCTAGGTCTTCCTCCTCAGTGATGGATTGACACAGTTCCCAGGGAGTAGACCCTGTACAATGCCCTGCAGCTTTAGTTGCATATTTTTTGGATATCTTTGGACCTTGGACACCTTGAAATGGACGATCTAGCTACTTTTACATTTGCCTTCAGGGAAAACTAGTGGAATTAAACTTATCTTTTATGAGGCTTGACTTTCTATCAGCATTTACTTTTTATGTATTCAAACTTTCCTCTAATATACATAATTGCTGAAAGGAAAAGGCTATAGAGCAGCCCTGAATTATGGCTTTGAGGGGAACGCACACCACAGTTAATGTTGCAAGGCAGCTTCCATTATAATCCTGTTTTCACATCCTTATGATTTTTCTTGGTAGGGGGTGGAGTGAGGAGGAAGAATTTTCCTTTGAGCTAAAATTTTCCATAGCTCGACTCAGCCCAAGGTGATTTAAAAAAGCAAACTATTTGCACAAATATTTCCATTTATTATTGTCTTTGGAAAATGCCGCTCATTTTCACTCTAAATATTAATGCATAAATGTTGCAAGTATGAATGGTCATTAAAGCTGGCCCTCAAATGCTTCTTTAAAATATTAGTTGGAGCAATGTCCAACTAATATATTAAAAGAATTACAATTACCAGTGGCAAGGCTCTTTCTTTTGATAACTATGTCAGGATATAACAATTACTGAAATGGTTTAGCATTTTTATAACTTGATGGTAATGTTTGCTTAAGACACAGCTTTTTAAAAGGGAAATAAATATTTAGGATAATTTTAGATTTTGAATTTGTGACGTACACTTTAAAATACTCTCTATCTTTTTTACATAATAATAATAATAATAATAATAATAATAATAATAATAATGATAATCAAGCTTTTAACTTTTTAGGTGAGGTCTCTGTTAAATATGTTTATTATAAATGGCATATTGTTGAGGATTTTACTGAAAATATTGCTCCAAAAATTGAAGCCAACTTTTGAGAAGCAGAATTAAAAATACTTAAAACCAACTTTTCCTTTAGGCTAGGATCTTTGTTTAGGTCCCAGAGGCACATATTTAAGTAAAGGCTTTGATCTATTGTTTTGTATTATTAATTTGCACTCCCCTTCACCTACTGTTGACATAGTTTTGTGTCCTGAAACACAATCACACTTGTGTCTGTTTTGTTCTTTGCTTATGTTTGTCTTTAATGATTTATTCATATCTAATAATATTAAAACTATGTTAGTTTATCTAGGTCTCTCAACTAAGAAATACAGGAAATGTTGATATAATGAAGGCTGTGTTGCCACTAAACTACTAACACAATTTGGCTGTTTTAAGTGATACTGAGATGTTATTGAGAGGTGACTTGTGTGTTTACTCACTGAGATTTTCTGTTTGGTGACCGTCTTTATATTCTCTTCCAAAATGAATACATTGTCTCCCTAGGTAAGAGTTTCACATTGAATAACCTCTTCTAGAATCCCAAACCAATTGTTCTCTTCAGCACAGAATTTTATGATCTTGTCTGGTTTTGTCATTGTAATGACTCTTTGAATATTATTTCTACGGTCTTTGAATCAATTCTTTTCCTGTGAGACCTTAGGTGAGGCATTTCACACAAATGGATTTCATCACTGTACATTTTTGTCTAACACACACATGTAAAATATACATAAGTTATAATCTATATTACAAGTAGTTTGTATGTTTCATTACATATCACACATAGTACATATGTGATATGCATATATAATATATACACACATGACAAACGTGATAAGTGTAATGCACTGAGATTATGTGCATGAACTATATGAGTATATGTAATGAGATAGCCATTTCATTTATATAGCCATTTATTTCATCCCCTCTCCACCTTTATTTCTGCCTTTTTTTCTCCTCCCTCTCTTTCTTTCTCAAGATAGGGTCATACTGCATATTCTAGGCTGACCTTCAACTCATAATCCTCCTGCCTCTACCTCTATCTCTTTTTGAGATTATAGAAGAGCTCTATCATGCCCAGCTTACTCCTATCTTCGATGCTTTGGGTCCATCTTTAACCCTATTCCCTCTAGCATCTTTCTATCGCTCTTTTTATCAGTAGAAGGGAGGCTGTGCTGTGTCTTCTTCTATAGTCCCTTTAATACCTATTTAATCTTCTTTACCCGCTTGCAGTGATTGTGTTTCTCTGGTTCCCCTTATGATTCAGACTCACATTCTTATTTGGAGGTGTGACCATTGGAGGGCTGCCTGTGCTTCAGTACATGGCTCCACACCCACACTCATGCACATAAGGAGAACACCGGCTGAACTTTGTTAGTTGTTTTTATTTTTAAAGCAAAGAAAGGGCAGGATGTGAAGTTGGGTAGGAGACATGTTGAGTGACATCAAAGCAGAGGTGAAGGGGGGCAGAGAATGAGGGACCACTGTGATCATATTTCACTGTATGCATATATGAAATTCTCAAAGATGAAAAGATTCAGATTCATCACTCTGTGATCAGTTCTGTGTTAACTTCCACAGGAAGTCTTCTTATTCCTCTTCCCTATAGGCCAGGGATTGTAAGACACGTAGCAGGGAGTTCTAATCATGATCAGGCCACTCACCTCCTGGTTATGGCAAGCTCATGTCAAGTTCTCTTGCAAAAACAAAAGTTCTTGGAAAGTGGAGTTAGAGATCAGACGTGTCTGCTATTGTAATCCTTGCCTTTATCTAAGGGCCAGACATCTGGCAACTTATACATATTTATGGAGTGGATGAAGGAATGAATTGCCTGTCTGCCATTCTCATTTTGAAAAATAATTTCTATGTTTAAAGTCATTAGTCAATATGACTAGGCATTTAATATAGTTTTCTCTACAATGGCTATAGAGGACATGCTAGTCATGGTACTCAATGGCTGAAAGCCTTTCAACAACTTTTGCCCACGGGAAGCTATAATTTCACCTTATGCTATCATAAACCACTCAAGGATTTCATGTAGTTACCAGAACCTTGAGCAGAAATTATAACCCTGAGAGCCCTCAATGCCTATTAGTCACTTGGAACATGACACAAAGCAAAATATGTTCTGCATTCTTGGACTTCAGTTTGGCTCTTGGTATACTGATAGATTGAATTCATACTTGACTTAAAGCAATCAGCACCCTGAAACTCAAACCATCTAAAAAGCCCACAGCACCAATGCTAGATATATACCTAGCAATAATCAGATGCGTATATTATGAAGTTATTATTTGTTTTGGTAATTGATTTTCTCAGACAATGCTTTTTAAATGTTGAGCAAAGCTTTGGGAGCTGTGGGCATCCTTATTGTTGTTTGATTAATATATTTTTGGAAATTATTTAAAAACAACAACAAACACAGAACACTGGGTGATTGTAATGGATGTGTAGTTAGAAAACCTGGATTTGATTCTCAGCTTGAACCTTGGAAAAAAAATCATGTTATGCTTCTAAGCCTCAGTCTCCTCCATTTTAAATACATTTATAGCCTCACAAGGATATGGCTAATCAACTGAGGTCCTGGAGGGAAGGAAGCCATGAAGAGTTTCACAGTGGAGTATGTCATTATTAATGATAGGTATCATTAGTGAAGTGAAATCATCAATTTCCTAAGAGCATGTACAAATAGAAAGGAACTTACTGGGTTGAGATAGAAGATGGTATTTCTCATGTGTAATGCTTTTTATTATTTAACATTCAATCAAAGACGAGAACCAGTGTCAAAGTGTGCTAATAGTAAAATTAGGGAGCACAGGGGTAACAACTTTCATTTCTCCTGAAAAGCTCAAAACAGAGGTTTGTCAACTGATGTACAATTTGGGAAGAACTGGGTGAGAAGGGGTTAATAATGGTTCAGTAAGAAACCTGATGAAGCCTGCTACTATCTCCACAAAAGAGGACAAGAATGAAGCAGCTTACAAAGGGACTATTTTCTGAGATTTTTTTAGAAGATGAGCCAGCGTGTAGGGCACAGAAAAAAGACTGGATTGGGTTTGCAGCATGAGAGGGAGTTCTGTGTGAACAATGAAAATAAGAAAAGAATTGCTTGGCTCTATTGTCTATAATGTCAAGAAGCTGAGCTAACAGTGTAGCTGGCAAGGTAGGTTTCACATGATCAAAGAATGGAAGCCACTGGAACAGTGAGCTTGTTATAAATAGAACCAAATGCAGATGTAGTAAGGTAGAGCTTAGTCCTATCTAGTGTCATGGATTCAAGGGTGAAAGAGAAGAATGAAGCCAGTAGCAAGAGGAAGCACATCAATTATGTGATAGCTGATTAACAACATCATTCCTCCTTTAGTGCAGTACAAACAAAATAACCAGAGATCTTGTTGATGATGAAGATTCTGGTTCAGGTCTAGAGTAGGACCAGAGATTCTGCAGTACTGCATATGGTCCTGGAGATAGCAAAACTGCCGATCCTTTGAAACACACTCCTGAGAAGAAAGGATCTATATAAAGCTTCATGCTTAAGAACAGAATTTGAGCCTGGTGGGCAAAAAGAAAAGATAATGGATGACTTTTAAACATGAGGGAGAGGTAGCCTCCACCATGAGACTCAGAGAGTGACAGGGAGCTGAGGTTTGCAAGAAGCTCTGCTGGCTGTCTTCTACTTTGGTCTCTTTTTCAACAAAACTGATGGTTTGTGTCTCCATAAAATTCATCACAGTGTTCAACAGTACATAGTCTTTCACTCTCAATGTAAGCAGAATCATCTAGCCTAAATTAATGACCTGCATAGGAAACCAACAGAACTCTCACCTCTTTCAGGGACCATTTGTCTTACCTTGAAATGCATGCAGCATAAGTAGGGGCCTTCTGGAAGAATGGTTCCTAATATCAACCAATGTCTATTAGGGGAATTCCTAGAATCTGTGGTGGGAAGAGAGTTTTAAGGTGCCTTTGATTTTTTTTTTTTTTGTATTTTAGTACTGAATGCCCTTTATATGAGTGATAATTCAATAAAAATACAACATTTGAGTTAGCACTGTGTTTGTGAAGTGATAGTGGTGGGTGAGATGGGAACTAATGCTCCTGGGTCTGGTTTTCTGCTCTTCTCATCCTATGAGTACAAATTCAACTGTCACAGCCTCAGCAGCATTTGTCCTTGAATTTTCTTTGTGGTGTAAGCAAGCAGCTTCTCTAGCTTAAGCCCAGGGGTGGGTAATAGACTGCCTGGAATAAATCAAGCTGAGGAGGACAGTCTTATTGTGTATGTAAATTAAATACTCAGTTGGAATAATTCATAGTCAGATATTGCTGTACACAACCCTCTACCATTTATTGGTTGTATGGCCTTGTACAATTTACCTGTCTTTTTTTTTTTTTTTAGTCCAGTTTCTTCCACTACATGGATGCACTAAATTTTACATAAAAACATTCATTTGAATCAGATCACACAATAGCTGGAACACAGATACCCAATAGATATTATTATCTTTATTGATGTTTTTAGTTCCTATCTGAAATACTCTACCTCTAGTCTCACTATGAATCTATGGTGGTTATGTTTGACCTTCAGGATAATGATTGGTTATTATTAGTAGTACATAAACCACAGAGGGTACATATTTGTATTATTGTATTTGTTCATGTACTATACTACTGTATTCATTCATGTAATTTTTCAACATACTCTACTTCATTAATTCAGTGTTTTCAGACCATTCATGACAAAACAAAATGAATCACCAGTTGAAATATAATTCAAGGAAGAAACATTGACATGTTCTTTTTTTGGCTGTTGTCTTGCTTAGTGTTTTTTTTTTTCATATTTTATTTATATTTCAAATTTTTGCCCTTTCCAGATCTCCCCTCAGATCCTACTATAAAAGCCTATATGCAACAAAATTGGAAAATATGGAGGAAATGGACAAGTTTCTAGATAGATACCAATTACCAAAGTTAAATCAGAATCAGATAAACCATCTGAACAGTCCCATAACCCCTAAAGAAATAGAAGCAGTCATTAAAAGTCTCCCAGCCAAAAAATGCCCAGGACCAGATGGGTTCAGTGCAGAATTCTATCAGACCTTCAAAGAAGACCTAATACCAATACTCTTCAATCCATTCCACAAAATAGAAAAGGAAGGAACACTACCCAACTCATTCTATGAGACCACAGTTACACTGATACCAAAACCCCACAAAGACCCAACAATAAAAGAAAACTTCAGACCAATTTCCCTTATGAATATTGATGCAAAAATACTCAATAAAATTCTTGCAAACTGAATCCAAGAACACATCACAACGATCATTCACCATGATCAAGTAGGCTTCATCCCAGGGATGCAGGGATGGTTCAATACCCAGAAATCCATCAACGTAATCCACTACATAAACAAACTCAAAGAAAAAAACCACATGGTCATTTCATTAGATGCTGAAAAAGCGTTTGACAAAATTCAACATCCCTTCATGATAAAAGTCTTGGAAAGATCAGGAATTCAAGGAGCATACCTAAACATAGTAAAAGCAATATACAGTAAACCAGTGGCCAACATCAAACTAAATGGAGAGAAACTTAAAGTAATCCCACTAAAACCAGGGACTAGGCAAGGCTGCTCTCTGTCTCCCTATCTATTCAATATAGTACTTGAAGTTCTAACTAAAGCAATCAGGCAACAAAAGGAAGTCAAAGGGATACAAATTGGAAAGGAAGAAATCCAATTATTACTATTTGCAGATGATATGATGGTATACTTAAGTGACCCGAAAAACTCCACCAGAGATTTGCTTAGTGTTTTAAATTAACTTGACAGATCCTAGAGTCCATCTGGGAAGAATGAACCTCACTTGAACAATTACCTTGATCAGCCAGGCATCTAGTTATGTCTGTGGGAGATAGTCTTGATGCCACTGTGGATAACATCATCTCTAGGCAGTTAGGCCTAAGCTGTATAAGAATGTCTGCGTACTGGTGGTAAGTGGCTGGGGCCAGTGAGAACAATTGCTTTGTTGTTCCTACTTCCAGATTTCTTTATCGAGTTCCTGTCCTGAGTTCGCTCAGTGATGGATTATGATCTAGGAACACAACCCAAACAAACCCTTTTCTTTTCAAGTTAGTTTTGGTCAGAGTGTTTTATTACAGATACAGAAAGCAAACTGGAACACTTGTTTTGCTAAATTTTCTTTCATTTGATTTTTTTTTTAAGTTGGCAGTTTCTGATAAAATGGTGTGTCGAGAGTACTTCTCGACTCTGGAAAATATTAATGGATTCTGACAATATTTGTTTCTGAACTATGTATACAGGTGAAATTGGCCTGAACAGGCTTGTATTGTATCTAGTTGCAGTTAGAAAAAAAAATGAATGTAACTAGCCCTGTTTTCCAGACTAAGCTCACAATAGAGCTGAACTGAATGAAGATCGTGGCTTTGCTTGTGAATACACCAGTGAGGCATCACACTGACTCCTGTCTGTTTAAGGATCAAAATGGGATAAATCAGAAAAATCCAGCATTAGCTGTTTTTGTGGAGCTGAAAAATATATTTTAGATACAAAAGAGCCCTTATAAGATACTGCCTATAATGTCTTCACATAATTAAATACCTACTGAGCATGGCAGTAAGATTCTTTACAAGGCAAATGATCATTAACTTAGTTCTTTTGAATTCTATATATGGATCTAGCCTTCATTAACTTTTTTCTTTTTATGAGACAAGGTCCTCTTACATAGCCTTAAGTGACCTAGAACTTGCAGTGTAGACCAGACTGGCCTTGAACTCACAGAGTTCTTTCTTGCAGTATTGGGTGAAGTGCTCTACCTACACTCAGAAAGCATTCTACCACTGAGCTATAAGCCAATCCTATATAATATAAATACTATAGGAAGAAAGTCAACACACATGCCTTCTGATAACTGTTTACAATTTTATGGTATGTGAACACTTACAGACCTCTTATGATGTCATTATTCATGTAGAAAGTATTTATGTGTAGACATAGTGTCTGCTAAGTATGTTAATAATGTAAACAAAGCTATAAGCCAATTTTCCTCTTATTTAGGAGAAGGGTTTTCAAAATGTTGGCACTCTTCCTGTTTGTATTCAAACAGAGGAAATGATCTTAGACATTCATTAAAGCAAGCTCATCAGGGTGTCTAATTGAAAATACTTTTCTGTATTTAGTATGAATTAATGTATCTATTTGAAAGTAATAAAACCACAGTTACTAAAAAATTCTATAAAGACGCTAGCTGAAAATTATTTTAGGAGTAGGTGAACAAATAAGCAGATCACATGCCCGGTCATTCTGGTTTCCATTTACTCAGCAGAATTAGCAAAGACTTGATGGCTGTTCTAAAGTTCCTTGGTTGAGAACCTTCAGGCATGGAAGGGAATCACAGAGTCTTCAGCTCCTACTGGTTGCCCTGCATAGTTTGCCTGACATACACTGGAACACTGAAGGTTTCAGATCAAGCTCTTCTACCAGGGATTCAAACAACCCAGCCTGGGGCAGCATCATCTGTCTCATGTTGCCTCAGAGGCCTTCTTAAGGATCGTACATCTGGCCCTTAGCTGCACTTTGCAAACTACGCTCTTAGCTTTTCTTTGTTTTGATTGTTTGTTCATGTCTCCTGAGTCTCATACTGCAGACCTTCTTTGTTGGATGAATTTTGCAACTCACTTTGCTGTGCCCCCCGATGACTTCTGTCTTACTGGATCCCTAGTAGTCATCTCTGCTTGGCTTCACAGTCAAATCTTTTTAAAATTGATACTTATCTAGGTGATTGATTGCCATTTGCTTGGACCCCAGAGTTACAGTTGCATAAGTCAGATTTGGTCTCTCCAAGTACAGAGTTTACCATCTAGCGGTGGGTAAAATGAAATGTCTGTCGGATATTTCCCATTCAGAATCTCAAATCTTGAGCCATGAGAGGTTCCATAACTTGCCAAACAATACATAGCTAATATTTAAGCAGCTAACAAAAACACCATTCAGATCTGTCCTGTGACAGAACTTTGCCCTTTGTATCATACTCCATTGCTGCTTTAGTGAAACTTTCTTGCTGTTTGTTTCATAACATCTAGTATGAGACTGATTTTGCAAAGCTATACCAAAAACATTGATTTCAAAGTGATCACTGCAACACGCTATACCTTTATTCTAAGATGCTGCCATTTTTAAACTTATTTGTTAATGGAACAACACTCGCTGTTAACCTAACCCTGTGCTGGGTTATAATGATACAGTGGTAAATAAGGCAGAGATGCACAATTAACAGACAGAGAGATGATGACCAATGTTAGATTGTATTGAGTTCGAGGGAGGGCGCAGCCTGAGTGAGGATGAAAATTTCCTCTGAAAGTCTCTGTAGACAGTCCAAGTATGTCTAAAGTGTGACTGCTTTACTGTGGGAATGCTGTACACTGGAGAAGTTATTATCCTAACTGGAGCTGAGAGACTGAAGACAGCAGAAGTTCACACAGAGCCACCACACAGTGACTGTTCTCCAGTCTTGAGTTACTCTCATGCTCACTTGCTTTGTTAAGTACCTTCTCACCTCATGTGTCTGCTGGAACATTGCAGAAAACATGGAGTTGAAATGGTACATTAAGAGTTTCCTACAATTTTAGTAACAAGATGTTTGTGTTGTGATATTATACATATATAGCATTCTGTGCATTATAGGCTATTTACTTCAAGTTCCCTTCTTCATTTACATATGTATATTAAAATTGGAAATTTTATATAACTTCATAGCTTGAATTTTCACTTACTATATTTCAATGTTCTTACATCTTAAAAGATTCTTCAAAGCCATGTCTACTGGCTTAATTAGCACATAGAAAACTTATAATTTATTAATTATGCTGTGATTATTAAATATTAATAAATATTAAATAAATATTAAATATTTATGTGGCTTCGAAGTGTTCACTGTTTTGACTAAAACTGCAGTGACTTTTAACAATAAATTACTTCCCACACATTAAATTATTTTGTTTTGACAGATTCATAAAAATAGAAGTCAAAGGCAAAAGGGTATGAACCATTTTAAGTCTTAAGTAGCAAGTGGCCAAGTTGATTTATAAATACATCATAAATTACTTTCTAACAATACTGTAAAACATCTGCCCTATTGTACCTTTACTAAAACTATCAACAAAAATTCTTGATTTTTAAATTATAACTTAACTATTGTTTAAAAGATTGAATATAATTTTTATTTATTGGTTAAATATATTTTCAAGATTAATATTATTGTTTATTTACTTTGATAGTTGTTAATATATACTTTGCTTCCTTCATTAAAAGACTTAAAGTTGTTTAAGGTCGCAGAAAATATAAGCATACATATTTAAAATGGGTGGGCTAAGAAGAATAAACAATATGAAGCCAGAAATGATGCTTAAAGTCAACGCATGATGTCAATAAATCTGCTACTGGTAGATAAGAAATCACTTCCTAGCTTCTTTTTAAGACTTAGCACAAAGGGGAGATCTGGAAAGGGGGAAACATTTAAAATGTAAATAAAGTATGAAAAAAAAAAAAGACTTAGCACAAAGGGAGAATGCTATTATTTACCGGTTGATATTGACAGTTTGTGTGTGTATGTGTGTGTGTGTGTGTGTGTGTATGTGTGTGTGTATGTGTGTGTGTGTGTGAGAGAGAGAGAGAGAGAGAGAGAGACACAGACAGACAGACAGACAGAGATAGAGAATACAAAATAAAAATGAATATAGTTAATATTACTATTTGCCAGAGTCATGCTATACTGTTACTCCCTCCCCCCTCAACCCCCCCAAAAAAGCTGCAGACTGGTGTGGAACCAGTTCAAAAGGGAGAAGTGTGTTATAGTCAACAAAACTGAACTGAGTAGATACTTGAAGAGCACTTTTACATCAGACATTAGAGAAGCAGAATTTGAAGATTGTCCCTCTGTTTTCAGTCTTGTTTTGGTCCAGTATTTCCTCATTATTCACCCTTTGGAATGTTCAAGTGTATTCTGTGCCCTTGTATGTTGGAAGATTGTGATCTGTTTTTGACTTTGGTGTTACTGGGGCTTACAGTTAAGAGATTGCTACGAGTCTCATAAGATACATTGAACTTTGGACTTTGGAACTGTTTGAAAGAATTACAAGAATTAGGAGTTGTGGCCTTGTTGGCAAAAGTGGGGGTGGGATTTGAGGATTCAAAAGCCTATGCTAGACCCAGTATTTTTCTCTCTTCCTATGGATCAGGATGTAGCTCTCAGATACTGCTCCAGTGCCTGCCTGCTTACTGCCATGCTCCTGGCTATGATGACAATGGATTAAACCTACAAGCACACCCAATTAGATGATTCCTTCTATATGATTTGCCTTGGTCAGGTGTCTCTTCACAGCAATAGAATAGCACCAATGCAGTAATAAAGTGCTGCAAGATGTTTTGTAGGTACTATGTTTAGATTGAAATATTCTCTCCTGAGGGAAGGAAGAAGGAGTGGGTAGTCGTTGGACTCAGGAAACTTGCAAGACTCAGTCATGGGGTCCCTCTCAACTGTCCAGATCCCCCAGCGACTAACAAACGAGGAGTGGTCAATGAGCACTGGCCACTATTTTTATTACTATTATTATTACTATTCCTGTTATTACTGTTCCATTTATTATCACTGCTATTAATACTATTAAAGATTCAACATGTAGACAATCAAGGTCTTGAATCTTTTTAAAGATTAAAATATTTGTTAAAACCTTGAAACTATAATTATATAACATACTAACTATATTTTAAATTTTGGTAACTTAATATATGATTATTGTATTGGTTCCTTTTGTGTCATTGTGACAAAATACTTGGAAGAAACAACATGTGGGAGAAGAGATTTATTTTGGCTCATGGTTTCAGATAGATCTCAGTCCTCTTTTTTTAAAAAATACTTTATTAAATGAATTCCATTCATTTACATCTCAAATAATATCCCCCTTCCTGGTTAACCCTCTACAACTCCCCTATCCCATCTGCCCTCTCCCCCCTTCCCTTTGCCTCTATGAGGGTGCTTCCCCACCCACTCATTCTCTGTTGCCCAACCGTTCCAGCATCCCTCAACCCTGGGGCATCAAACCTCCATAAGACCAAGGGCCTCTCCTCCCACTGAAGTCAGACAAGGCTATCCTCTGCTACATATTATCTGGAGCCATGGATCTCTCCATGTACACTCCTTGGTTGATTTCAGTCCTTCATAGCAGGGGAATTGTGACACTGGAGCCTGTGCCAGTGGTTCAACCTGTGGTAGCAGGAAGATGAGATGGCAATATTCATGTCATGGATGACCAGGAAGCAAGAGGGCTGGCCAGAGTTAGAGGCTGGGTGACATGCAAAGCTTCACCCTTATTGGTCTACTTTTACCAGCTCTACTTCTTAAGGGGTCCACAGGCTTCAATATAGCATCATTTCTGCATATACTCCCCTGTGACCCTTAAGTGCTCCTCTCTCTCACTCAACTGCTCTGTAGCCTTTTGACCTCTTTTGGGGGTCTCCTCTGACTCTTGTCCTACAAGACTCAGACTATATTGCATTTTTCACTGTAGAAACTTATTTCAGTTTAACCTATTTGATGATTCACATGCTCTTTTGACGAATGTTTTCTGTTTTCCAATAAGTCCAATTTATTGTCTGTTCAGCTTATTACTAAATTGCCAACCACACAGCAAGGTGCTGAAATGGAAGTTGCTGCTCAGGATAAATTAATAAAAAAATGGTTTGGGGTGTTTTTTTAAACCTCACCCCAAGCTCTGTTTTAGTATCTTCTTTGTAGTAGAGTTAGGGTACTCCTTCCTTCTTCATGGCTAGCATTTATGATAAGAATCCATATGGTTTATTAGGCACTAGCATGCTATTATATGAAAATCAACCAAGATTGTATTGTTTTATTATTTTGGAAAGTGTTGCTTATTTTCATTGTGCTGGGCCAGTGTCCTTTGCAGTAGCATTTTTGGTTCAAGGTTCCCTTGCTTTTGCAGAAAGTCTAATTCACGTCTAACATTTATGTGGCTGTTCACTGAGAAATTTCCAAAGCAGAACTCTCTTGTGTGCTTGAACAGTGACACCAGCCTCCTGTCTGCTCTATGGAGCTACCTTTTTCTTCATTGTTAGAGTCTTAGGCTAAAGGCAGCATTTTTATATGAGAAGCTGAGAAAGAAATACTAGAAAGTCTGTTAAAATCAGCAAATAGCTCATTTTGGGTCCTTCTGTGTGCTTTTAGCCAGGCTCATTCAGGAGAGTTGGGGCTTTATTTTGTCATTATACTTGACTATTTATGAAATGATTTTCTCATTCCATCTTCTGTCCTAGTACAGTGGATGCCAGTGATAGAATTTTCTAAGGAGGTCCATATCCATATCTTTGGGTTAAAGACAAACTAAGACGTTGCTGGTTAAAAAAGAAGTTATTTAACTATTGATGCTACAAGGAACTAACTTCAGGCATTTGCCTCTGTCTGTTATACCTTCTGCACTGCTTACAGGGCCAGTTTAGTGTTGGTGGACTATCCATATCCATCATATGAAATACATCACTCATAAACCCTGCTTCCATGGCCCCATGTTTCAGTAACACACATACTCTGAAGCGTGGGGCTGTCCAGGAAGGGTGGTAGGAATCTGTGTGAAGCACACAGATTGCTTTTAAGTGGAACATAGATTGCTATCGGAAGAAGAGTAAAGACAGAATCATGCTCTTGAATTTCTTTGAGCAGCAAGAAAACCCCTCTGCTTTGGGGTTATCTGTATATAGGTTAGGAGAGACATGGCTGGGGAAGTCCAGGTGATTTCCAGCATCTACTACCCACTGCAACGATCAACCAATTGTAAATGGGTCTGTCTCATATAGCCTTTTAATTTTATTTCTTATTCACATGGTTGGTTGAAGCTAATGGGTCTTAACACTGAAATGTTGAAAAAATGTCACCCCCTTAATTATTAATGGTTTTATTAATTGTGCAAATGAACAGCTTACATGTGAAAACAACTGTATCAGGAAGAAATATGTAGGTGTTTTATTCACTGTTTGTTGTCTGTCATCAGTATCATGGACACTTTTGCTGTTAAGACTCAATTTCTAAGCAGACTGTATAAAACAAGTCACCATAAACCTTCCTTTTTAAGTCAATAGGTTTTATTCTTTGTTGTTGTTATTGTTTAAGTACATTATCTTAAAGAAATACTTTATAATTTTAAGACTTATATTTAACAAAAACAAATGGAATTATGGAAAATATTTATCCATGTGCTGGAGAAATGAGTGAATAAAGTGCTTGGTGTATACACATGAAGATCTGGGGTAGATCTTTAGCACAACATGAAGACATGGGGTGAATCTCTAGCACAGCTTGAAGACCTGGGGTGGATCTCTAGCACAGCACGAAGACCTGTGGTGTATCTCTAGCACATAAAATCTGGGAAAAGAGGCAGATGTCTGTGACCCTGTCACTGATGAGTGTGATAGAAAAAGAGATCCCAACGTCTTGCTGAAAAGTGGGTCTACAAATTGGTAAGCTCCAAGATCAGCCAGAGAAAAATTTCAAGGTAGAAAGCAATAGTGGAAGGCACCTGATGCCAATTCCTGCCTCCAAACTTGTAAATATGAGTGAGCCAAGCTTTATGCTCGTAAGCAACACACACACACACATACACACACACATACACAGAGAGAAAGAGAGAGAGAGAGAGAGAGAGGGAGAGAGAGAGAGACAGAGACAGAGAGACAGAGAGAGACAGTGAGAGAAAGGGAGAGAGGAATGGTTGAAGGAAAGGGAGGGATGGTTGGAGGAAGGAAGGGAGGTAGGGAGGGAAGGAGGAAGAGAAGAAGAGAGAAAGAATTTGAGCTAGAAATAAAATCTACACAAAATAAGTCATTACTATGCTTTAAAATGTTATATTCAATAGAAGAGCAGTTTAAAGAAAGAGGACATGGAACCCTTGCATCCCTTGCTCAGATTTTGGATTCGTAGGTGGGTAGCAGAGCCATTTCTTAGATGGGGATGAAGGGATATGTAGTAAAACACGGCAGACAGTGAGTTAGAGGGAAAAGTTCTAAGGACGGGGTGGGTGCCCCACATAACAAATCATAACAATTCATATTTGAGAATGATAAGTTGATAGCAGAAAAACAAATGTCAAAAAGAACTTCAGTCCTCCCATCTTAGAACTGAAGTTTTGCAAATTGAATTTAAGAATCAAAATGAATGAACATCTGTGCTCTTTCTACCTCCTGGCTACTGTGAACACAGCAGCAGTGAACATGGATAGGTGTCTTTGTAGTAGGATATAAAGTCCTTTGTGTATAGTCCTAAAAAGGGTAGTGGCTGGGTATTGTGGAAAAGCTATTACAGAAACCCCATACTGGTTTCTCTAGTGGCTGCAGCAATTTATGCGTGCATCAACATTAAATAACTGTTCCTCTTTCCATATCCATGACAACATTTGTTGTCTTTTCCTTTCTTTTTCAACTTAGCCATCCTCACTGGGGTTAGATGAAATTGTAATTATTTTAATTTGCATTTCCCTGAAGGTCTAGGGTGCTGAACATTTAAGAGATGTTTCTCAGATATTTGTATTTCATCTTTTGAGAACCTTGTTTAGTTCAATGCCACCTCTTAACTTTATGTTGTTTGTTTTCTTGATGTTCAATTTAAACACTTTCTTATCACATATAGATACTAACCCTCTGTCTATGTATAGCTGGTAAATTTTTCCCATTCTGTAAAACACAGATTTCCATCAATCAGTGAATGGATAAAGAAAAGGTGGTATATTTTTAAAAATGGAGTATTACTCAGTTATTGAGAAAAAAAATGAAATTGTGAAAATTACAGGTAAATGAATGGAACTAGAAACAAGCATCCCAAGTGAGGTAACCAGACCCAGAAGGACAAATGTCACATGTTTTCTCTCATTTGTGGATATTAACTTTGCATTTCAGATATTTGTATTTCATTTGGAATACCCATACATGTTGGAAAGTTTCTAAAAGGTAATAGGGAGTGACTTTAAGGGAAAGGAGATAGTATAAAGTGTTAAAAGGGATTTATGAAGCAGGAAGGGTTACACTGGGGTATAAGAGGAACAAACAAGATAGAAGAAGGAAGCTGGTAGATATTAAATAGCACAAATATTTTTCAAAAAATCATATGCAGACATACTATTATAGAAACTTCCTAATATATCTATATACATATGTGAAAAGAGCTGGAACGTAGTCATTGTGTAGTGGAAAAACAGTAGCAATACTAGACACCAGAGGCTAACCGATAAAAAGATCATGAATAGGTTATTTTTTTTTGGAGTTAAACAGTGAGGTCCCAAGGACCCCAAACATTGTATGCTATTGCCAGTATTCTTCATTACCTTATAGACTTGATGGTAAGATCCCTATTGCTGAAGAAATCACATACTTGAATCACAGAGCATGGAGAAATTAAGCTGGTATTGATCTGGAAACTTCACTGTTACAGAGTAGCTTGTATAGTTCTGGAGTGCTCTGCACACAACTGGAGGAGAAAAGTAATTGTCACTCTTATCCAGGTGTGGTCCCTATGAGCTACATAAACGACTGGATAGGAAAGATGTGTTACAGGTGCCATAATGGGACAAATATTGTGGGATACTGACCACTTTCTGATTGGGTTAAAGTCCTGCTCCATAAGATAAAACAAGTACCTGGTACCATCATTGTACCAAGAACTTGTGGCTACACAGATCATAGATCTTGAGAGGGAATCTATTACTCTTATCCTACTGAATGGGCTTAGTACTAAACAGGCTAGTAATGACCAATCACAGAAGATTCTATTTCTAGTAGATGACGAACAACAGAGAGGTGGATACATGAGTAAGATGCAGAGATTGAAAGACTGTTGGTTGTCCAGCCCTAAATGGAATATTTCTGTTGTACCAACTCCTCCAACAGCTCAGCAATCACTGCAGAAGTGGGGCCAGTAGAAGTGCCAGAGGCAGTTGCTGACTACAAGGCTTCTGACTTGAAGGGCAGCTGAATGTAGGGACTCACAGTGGCTGTGGCAGCATGCATCGAACCTATGCAAAAGTCCAAGGGAGAGGAGCATGAAGTTTGATCCCTAGTCTAGGAACTATTAGCAATTCTTAGGTTCTGGAAAAGGATGGATCAACTTTTACCTAAAAGAATAGCCTCTGATAAGTGGAACATGCTGCAGTGAAGGGACACACTTCTAAGAACTCTTGGGTAACACAACTTAGCCTTGATGGCGGAACGGGCATAAAGTTGAGTGGGGAAAGGAGGAAAGAATAAATCTGGGAATTTGGGAGAGGGAAGGTGAATGTGATCAAAATACATCGTACAAAATCCTTAACTAAAACGATAACTTAAAAAACAAGGAAAATGGAATTTAAAAATATTGAAAAAAATGACATTATTTAAATTTAGGCTATTGTTTGAATTCCTGCTCTGACTTCTGTCAATGATGGTCTGTGACCTGGAAGTGGAAGATAAAACAAACCTTTTCTTTCTTATGCAGCCTTTGGTCATGGCATCTATTGGAACACCAGAAAGAAAGCAGGATATGAGAGTTCCAGAGTCAAGCTCAGGTCATTAGCTTTATATGCTGAGCCTTCTTACTGGCCTGCAAGGTGAGTTTGATCAGAAGCACACACACACACACACACACACACAAACACACACACACACACACACACACACACACCATCCCCCAACATACATTTCCTGAGTCTGTCCGGCTTTGTTGTCTTCTCTGATCATCATGTAGAAGTTAAGCATTGTGTATGAATAATATCAACTTTAAAAATTTGAAATTCATTCTATAGAAAGGAGTCAAGGTCCTGCTAGTTTTTGACACAGGGCAAAAGAGAAAGTTTTTTTTCTCTCTCTCTCTCATTTTTCCTCCACATCATCTCTCCAAAAATCTCATCCTCTGTCATATCAGGACTTCTTATTCTTGGAGCTTTTCTTTAGACAGCAATTTTCTCCAAACTGCTCTCCTCCTGGGGCATCTCATTCAGCATTAGAGCTTTTACAGAGCCATGTAATACTTAGGAATAACACTGAGTGACCAAGGGATCTGAAAATTGCTCATATCTTACCTTTCTCTGTGTAAATTACATAAATTAAATTATAACATATGTCAAAAAAAAGTCTGAAAAAAAATCTGTCATCAACACCCTTCTACCAAAGCCCAGGAGCCAAGAATGGATACCAAGTACTTGGTCTGGCCAAACAATCTGAGTGTCTACATGTCTACAATTCTCCATGAGACTTTTAAATAGAAGTATACGAGGAAATACACAGCTTTATGAATTTTCATTGGGCAGGCATCCATTTCTTCAGACTGAGCATGTGTATATTAGATTTGTCTGTGTTGTTGAGAACTGAATTGCTGTAACACAAAGTTGACTCAGTACAATTTGAAAGACTTTCTTTTTCTTGGGCAATAGGTTAGTTTTCTAAAAAGTTTATTTTGGTGGTATTGAAAAAAATAAAAAAAAGGAGGAGAATTACATGGTTATTTGTGTGTGTGTGTGTGTGTGTGTGTGTGTGTGTGATATGCCTGTACACGTTGAATGTGCCTGTGTGTGCTCATGGAGGCTAGAAGCCAACACTGATTATTTCTTAGTTACTCTTCATTTATTTTTTTGAGGGAAGGACTCTCAGTGAATCAGGATCTCACTTATTCAGTTAGACTAGTGGCTAGCAAGCTGTACAGTTGGTTCCTTGTGTCTCTATCCTCTAATGCTGGGCAAAAGACATAGCCATGCCTGGCTTCTTAAGTTGGTGATGGGATTCAAACTCAGGTCCTCATGCTTGCACAGCAAGCGTTTTACTTACTGAACCATCTCCTCAGCTCCATAACTATTTCTTTTTTTCTTAAAAGCTATTCTGCTGTCTATGGTTTACCTGTCTGAATTTTCTCCTTAATCTCTGAATCACCACTGCTTTAGGTTTATGGCAACCTACTTCTGATGAATGAAACTCTAGCTAGAATTGTGCTCAGCCTTTTACAGAAGATAATCATCTAGAATATGCACACCAGGCACAGATTAGGTTGTTTTTGTACTAGAATGGGATGAATGCTTTCCATTTCCAGTTTTTAATTGCAAAGTCACATTGCCAAGGTCCTTGCACAAAATCTACATAAGTCTACCAAGAACTCATCTTCAAGAGATCTGCAGGACTCCGGGGGAAGAGGATAAATGGCAGATGCTAATATTGCTGTAAAGTGTGAATGCTGGTGCATCACCAGAGTCTCACTTTGGGATGATGCATTTGTTTATTCTAATGATCTTATTTGCATTCGGCTAAATTCCAGCTCACAACATGAAGCCCTAAGTATTCACTAAGAGAAACTTTCCTAGTTAGTTAAGCAATTTTTTTTAGCTGAATCTATTCCCGTGGCTTATTTCACACATCAGGATGTTTGCAACTGCAAATAGGTAAAATTTCTCATTTTCTTTTAGTTGTGGCACAGACTTTATGTTCTCAACACAACGGTCTATGAGAAGTCTCTGAAGATGCCACCAGTGCTCTGGGCCACTCCATCAGTTGCTGAGAACAGTAGATCAAATTTCTGATGTTTAATGAAACAATATTATTCAATTGAAAATTTCCCCCTGTCCATCAAGTCCTCTGGGGCTTGCCCAGGTGAGCAGTCTGCTGACCCCCTGGGCCTCCATTGTCCAGAATCTCTCTATCCCCCTTCATAATGCCCGCTGATCCTGAGGCATACAGGTTAAATTCTCTTCTGGTACCCATTTCTCCTGTCTGTCCTCTGGGGCTCACTAAGCTGCCTTGAGTGACCTGCCATTCCCCTGTACATCCATTATCTGGCCACCTCTCTACCTGCCTTCGCCCATGCCAATCCACTTCACTATGTGTCTACAGGGGTTCAGCCAACTGTTGGGAGACTTGCATCACCTCCTGAGTTCCTTTGTTCAGCCCAAGGATACCCACCAGAGGCCTGCTACACCCACTGGGATCACTGAGGTAATCCCTCCTCCCCCTAATACTTGCTATAAGAGGAACATCTGGAAACAAACATATAGATAAAGGTTCTCAAAAGAACACAATGAACAAACACCAGGGCAATAAGACACCTTCAGAGCACAGTTATCCTACAATAGCAAGCGCTAGATATCCTAATACAACCACAGCACAAGAAAATGACCTCAAATCCAATCTTATATAGATGATAGAGGCCTTTGAAGAGGAAACAAATAAATCCCTCAAAAAAATACAGAAAATTACAATTAAACAGGTAAAGGAAATAAATAAAACGGTTCAAGACCTGGAAATGGAAATAGAAGCAATAAAGAAAACACAGACTGAGGGAATCCTGGAGATGGAAAATCTAGGAAAGAGAACAGGAACAACAGGTGCAAATATCACCAACAGAATATAAGAGATGAAAGAGAGACTCTCAGGCACAGATACAATAGAAGAAATTGATATATCAGACAAAGAAAATGTTAAATCTAAAAAATTCCTGACACAAAACATCCAAGAAATTTGGATATCAAAAAAGACCTAACCTAAGAATAATAGGAATAGAAGAAGGTAAAGGGTTCCAGCTCCAAGGACGAGAAAGTATTTTCAACAATATTATAGAAGAAACTTTCCCAAACTAAAGAAAGAGATGCCTATAATATACAAGATGCTTACAGAACAACGATTAGACTCGACAACAAAGGAAAATTCTCCTGCCACATAATAATCAAATGCTAAACTTATAGAACAAAGGAAGAATATACTAGGGAAAAGCCAGGTAACATGCAAGCCTCTCAGAATTACACCCAACTTCCCAATAGAGACTCTAAAAGCTAGAACAAGCTGGAGAGATATCTTGCAACCTTTAAAAAATAAAAAAAATATAAATGCTAACCTAGATTACTATACCCAGTAAAACACTCAACTACTGTAGATGGAGAAACCAAGATATTTCAAGACAAAACCAAATTTAAACAGCATTTGTTCACAAATCCAGTGATACAGTATATACTAGAAGGAAAACTTCAACCCAAGGAGGATAACTACATCCAAGAAAACACAGAAAATAAGTGATTCCATACCAGCAAAAACAAAACAAGAGAAATACAAGGATACAAACACACACACTTACACACACACACACACACACACACACACACACACACACACACAGTAACATCACCAACATCAAAATAACAGGAATTGACAATCACTGGTCATTAATATTTCTCAGCATAAATGGATTCAATTCAACAATAAAAAGACACAGGCTAACAGAGTGGATTTAGAAACAGGATCCATCATTCTGCTGTATAATAGCAACCCACTTCAGCAATAAAGATAGACATTACCTCAGAGTGAAGGGCTGAAGAAAAGTTTTCCAAGCAAACTGACCCAAGAAGCAAGTTGAAGCAGCCATGCTAATATCTAATAAAGTAGACTTTCAACCAAAATGAATCAAAAGAGATAGGGAAGGACACTTCATAATCATCAAAGGAAATATCTACCAGGAAGAAATCACAATTCTGAACATCTTTGCCCGAAACACAAAGACAACCACATTTGTAAAGAAACAGTGCTAAAGCTTAAACCACACATCAACACCCAGACATAAATAGTGGGAGACTTCACCATTCCACTCTCACCAATTGACAGGTCATCCAGACCATGGGACTGTGCTTCACACATTCAGGGTAGGTCTTCTCTCCCTCCTCAATTAAACTTATCTGGAAACATACACCCTAGATCACTCCAAATCTAGTCAAACTAAAAATAACTATCACATGATGACTTTATGTGTCTTTCCTCTCTACTTCCTTCCACTTCCAGAGTTGGATGTCTGAGGCATCCAATACAGATAACATTTTCTCACAAATGCCCTTGAACATTCTAATAATACTGCAAGGAATCTTCCTTAACCCAAAGTGGCTGACTACACAACTTTTCCTACTCCGTAGGAACAGCCTACCCTTAGTTAATCTTGCTACCTCAGCTCAGAACTTCTTCAGGTTTCATGAGTTTCTTCCCAACTGTGTGCTTATGATAGCTTGTCAGCTCTTTCCATTTCTTTGGGTATTTTAACAATAAAATAAATTGTTTGCTATTTATAACATGCTTTCTTTTATTTATTTCTATTAATTTTCTCCAAAAGTAATTAATCAGTTTGTTAGAATGTCTGTGGGTAAAATGCTACAAATTATTGTTGTGCTGAAAAACTATTCCCTTATAGCCATTCTGTCAGATGGCTAAACAGCCAAAGAAAGCTACACTAATAGAAGTTTGAACAAGCAATATTATCTCTAAAATAAATACCCACAATCCCAATTTTGTTTCACTTAATGAAATAATAATAGAGAACAACAACAACCATAAACCCATTAGTTTAATGAGGTAAAACTTTTAAAACTAGCCTATGCTATCAGCAGAGAGGATATTTGTGTGTATCTGATCATATGTATACATGTATATTGGTGTATTTCTATTTCTCTCTCTCTCTCTCTTTCTCTCTCTCTCTCTCTCCCCTCTGTCTCTTTCTGTCTCTCTCTGTTTCTGTCTGTCTGTCTCTCTCCTCTCTCTCTCTCTCTCTCTCT